>VWZG01000657.1:305686-325912 GCA_013396735.1 Grallaria varia | reverse complement strand
CCCCCCCCCACTTTATATTGTGTTACTGCTTGCCCATGTGGCCCAGGCATTTCACTGGTGCAAGCAGTGTTGTACAGCCTGTAAAGGAGCATCATCACTTCCAAGTGGAGGGTACTGTGACTTAAATTTCGATTTAAGATTTGGTGCGTACCCCCAAATCTTTGAAGTTTTTGTGGGATTTGAGAGATTTGCAGGGATACAAATGTTATTTGCACTGATGCTTAGGGACTTCATGAGCTGTGTCTGTCTGGACATTAAACCCTGGGATGCAAGAAGTGTTGGTACCAGGCTCTGCTTAAGAATTCTCTTAATCATCCTGATTAAAATACATTGGAAACAAATTTTTCTTGGTGTGGAATTTATCCCTTTCTTATATTTTGGTGCTGGATATCATGCTGATTACCTGAAAGGGATGTCATTTTCAGGGTGGTGAAAGAAAAGGGCAATACCCATACTCTGAGTAATTTCTGCCTTTATAGAGTCTTCTGCTGTCTCCTTGACCAAATTAGAGCTGACAAGGATGTGAAAAGGCTCTTGGGGGGAAGAAAAGCAGTTCCCATAAGAAATGCTGTTCATTCTTTTAAAGAGAAGTTATTAAAATGATTTCACTCTTCAAAGTAATCTTTCCAGCTATGGTAAAAGTTGTTAGATCTGAAGACTTGTTGGTGTGTCCATTTGCTGAAACAACAGTAACAATTAATTTCTCAGTCTTTTGCTGTGGCTTTGTACAAATGGATGTCACTAACTGGAAAACTGGGTGGGAAACATAATTGCCACACTGGAACACGGTGCTGAATTATCAGCGAGATGTTTCAGCTCCCACCGCTGGGGCTGCGGGACTTGGGGAGCTTAATGAGATGCACAGGCTGCCTTAGTTACATGTTTTCTTGGGGAATTTCCAATGAAACAGTTGGTTACTCCCTCTTTTCGCTACTTTATCAAAGTCTTTTTACACTGTTGTTGCTCCAGCCAGATTGTTTCCAGGCATAGCACTTGTCTCTATGTGTTACATCCAGCACCTTATGGAGAAAGTAGGTTTTAAACAAATCCTTATATTTAAAGCAAATTGAGGAAATAATTTGTGCCTTCAGACAGTCTGTGTTCAACCATCACTTATTCCTTTCTGATCACTGTACCTTTACCTGGGAGTTCTCTGGTCAATTCACATGATGGTTCAAAGCAGAGATGCATTCCAAACTCCCTTTTTATTTCTACTTTCGTGGGGTCAGAGTTGCACCTTTCTAATCAGAGTGAAAGTATAAATGAGGCATCTCTGACTTTGAGGCATTCACGCTTCTAAAGGCAGGTCTTTGCAGTGTCAGTCCTTCAGATTTGCTCAAAACTTACGTTATGATTTTTGTGTGTCTGTAAGAGTTTGCCATGGTATATCATATATTGTATAGGCTTTTTGCTCAAATCATTAAAAAAGCATGTTTTGGACCCAGGAAATGAGTTTCCTGAATTAAGCTGCTTCCTGCTACTCTACAGCAGGTTGCTTTGTTGTGTCACTGTGTTTTATTTATATATTGCTAGTGGGTGGAATACAATAAGCTCCTCTACCTGTGATATTTTGTGGGATGTAGCAATTTTATCAAAAAAACCTGTGGAACATTTTGTACTGTGTCAGGCAGTTTGAGTGTTGGAAGTGTCAGCTTATTATATTGTTTATCCCTTATTGAGATGTAGCCCTTTATATGATTCATATTTGTTTGATAACAGCATAAATCCTGATGTTATATGAAGCTGGCTAAAATCCATCAGCTCTTCCCCACCCCTTTGTCAAAGTGCCCAAGTCCAGACTGGGTGGGTCTTGCAGCAACTTGGTCTAGTGGAAGGTGTCCCTACCCATGGCAGGAGGTTGGATCTGGATCATCATTAAGGTCCCTTCCAACTCAAACCATTCTGGGATTTTATTAAACCTGAAATCCCCCATTCGTGTGTATTTGCGTCTTCCTAAGACAAATTACTCCATTTAGATGTCACACTTAACTGGCACAGAGCTGAGGTGGGTGGTCCTAATCCTCTGCATTTAGGAAGTGCAATATAACTCATGTGAAGTTTAACTGTATCTCTTCAAGCCAAGAGATTAAAACAAAAATAAATTATTGAGGAGTACTACTTGTAATGCAATTATTTAGCTTGTCAACCTAGTGCTGTTGGTGTGCATGGATTTATAGCAGTGGCAATTTTGCTCTGTATTTTGATATGCAAAGTTGACCAGAAATATTGTTCCTTTTTATTGCAAAGGTTAGAGTAGTGAAACTCACCTGCTTTCACCTGAAGATATCTGCGAGCAGGGAAAGGAAAATGATGTATTTCTGTCAAGCCATTAAGGGAATACTTTGGTAAAAAGTTGTCCTTGCACAAGTCTTGTTTTTATAGAGCAATTATAATTAGTCGGGACTATTCCAAGTGTCAGCCAGGAGTCAATGTGCTTCAGGGAAACAAGTCAGACGAGTTTATTACTTCCCAGTTTGGAGTGATGGCACATCTTAGCAAACTGCAGCGTGCCAAAGAGTTTCTGAAGAGATAAAAATTCAATTTTATTACTTTTGAAGGTTGTAGCTTATTAAATGTATCACAAATATAAATAACCATAAAATGCAAATTCTCTTCCTCCATTAAACAAAATTTCCAACAGTATGTTTCTAGTTGTTTTTTTTCAACTTGGCTTCTGCAGAAATCAGGTCTGTAAGGTTTATTTCTGGAGTGGTTCAACTGGTGTGAGTGGAGAATTGGCACAGATAAAACTCAATGACTTCCCCCCCTCCCCAGAGAAGACTAACAGAATTTTAATACAGCTTTTGTCTTTTTTTGAAATCTACTTTCTCAGGGTGGGTAGTTAAATCTTAAATTGTAACAAGGTGGCATGAGGTGCTGTTTTCATTCTTTGATTAGAGGTTCAGCAATGTGTGTGACAAACAGAAAAGATGACAGATGTGTAGGTGCCACATATATGAGCGAGTAGTGACTGATGTGCAGCCCTTCTTGAAACAGAAGGACCCAGGCCAGAATATCTCTTTTCAGGCTGGTGTTTTCTTTCCCGTTTACTGACTTAAATGTTCTGGAGTGCTCACTTAAGAGCTTACCTATAACTCCAGGGATGTTTTTTTAATGACAGTAAAAACTATTTTCCTCTCCCCAAACCCTAGTGCTTTCCCAACATGTATTTCACTCTTTCACAGAAAGAAAAGTCTGAAAATAAGAGTTTTAGATCCTTGGAGAGGAAAAAAAAAATGTGTAATCATAACTTATGACTCTGACATTTTATGTCTGAAGATGTGTGATGTGTTTTATGAGCATTTTATCTCTCAGTAAAATGATTTTTAGCTTCCTGAGGTCACATGACATTGCAGTGAAATATTTTTTTATTTTGATACTTTGATTTTTTTTGAATGGATCTGTTCTGCAAGGTTATTCATGAAGGCCACTGGAAGGTTTTCTGAACTATAAGGTTATCTTTTGGTAGGCTGTGCATTCAGAATTATTCACTTGATTAAATTAGAAACAAAAACATTATTTAAGTTTTGCTTTCAAACAATTTGTATTTAGTTTTATTGTATTTATGGTAGACTTTTCTTTGGCTTGTTATAAAAACACCAGTGAGCTTTTACTCTTTGTTTTTGAAAGAAACCAAGAACCTTCAAATGTAACTGATTTCCTTCAACAAGTGTGTGTTTATCTGTCTTAAACCATGATTTATGGCTATTTTAAGTCCAGAACTTGAGGTTTAAATAATCTTTTCGCTCTCTTGTATGAAAGAAAGTTGTCAAGCTTTCATGTATTTTTGTGTTTGAAGAGAAATTTAGGTACTAGAGAAGTCAGGCTATTCAAAACAAGTTGCTACATTACATATCTCCCTGTTCCCAAACAAAATGTGTAGGCAATCCTATATAAGGGTAATGAACATAAATTTATAAAAAGCCAGGGTTTTTATTCTGATCCAAGACTTCTGTTGGAGAAAGAGCTGTTTCTGATGCTCCTTGTGGAGCAGGGGAAAGGTGGGCACCTCATTTCTCTTTATGAAATGTAGATCATTGCAAGGGCCTAAATGTGTTAATGATTGTGTGGTGTTTGGTTAAGTGCTAAAGTGTGAATTCCATAAAAGTATTGTATCCAATTGAGACTTAAAATCCAGGCTGAAGTTTGGAGGATGCTTTTCTCTTGGAAACACTTATTTTAAAGTCAGTATCCCAATCAAAGGAATCTCTACAGTCAATGGAAAGTGATAGGCCTGTGAGCACTCAATTTGCTCTATGCAGACATAAAGTGGGGTGAATCTTCCTCTGGTTGTGCCGTTCTCCTGGGATTATTTGGGGAGGGTATGGAAGGAAGTGTCAGAGAAGGCCTTAGATTGCTCCCTTCAGACAGTGAAACTAAAACCAAAAACTCTTTAGCCTTAAAGTAACCAACTGCACCTTGATGATTTCAGTGCTGCTTTTTGCTGTAGCCACCACTCACAAGTCTGATGTGCAGGTGAGGCACAATACTAAATATGTAGTGACTAGCATCATAATGTTTCTTCCTGGCTTTTCTACTGCTGCTGTAACTAAATTACTGAATTTTTCTGATTCTGACTGCTGTCAAGGGGAACTGTCTGCCTGCTGTGATTGATGGCAGCTTTTCCAATCACTGCCTTCTCCTGATTTCATTTTCCAGCCATGTCTACATCAAATTTTGTTATGAAAGATTCTTGCTTTGTGATTTCATTATCCAGCAAGAAGGAAGAACCAGAAGCATGAACACTTTTGTAATAAAGCAATATGCAGATTTCCAGATTCATGTTCTAAAATGCTCACTGAGAGAAAAATACAATGCTTGAGGCAGAAAAAGGCAGTCAGAGAATTATGAGTTAAGGCCCTGGAGAGCCCAGCTGAGGTCTCTGCCAGTACAAATAGGCAATCAGAAAAACATCTACCCCAAAGGGTTTCAGATTTAGAGACAACACAGGCAAGCTGTGCATTAGGAAAAAGCCCAGAAAAATGTCGGGGGGGGACATGACATGGTAGTGACAGAGCCAGACACAAGAAAACTCTGGCGCTTGGTTGTTCATGCTGCTTGTTGGTGGGAAGCTGAGACCCTGTGCTGTGTGTCAGGCAGAGCTGGTGGAGGTGACCTGCTCCCTGGTCCAGACAGGCAGCACACAAGGAGTCCCCAAAGCCTCTGCTCCCAGAAGCTGGAGAGCTGCTGTGACAAATGGACAGCCTGACACATCAGGATGTGGGCTGTGATGTTTGTCTCCAGAATGGCCAAGTCCTGCAAACTCACACAGTGAACCCACCCCAGCCCAGAATGGGTGAAGATGAACCATGTTGTGGTTCCTTCTTGCCTTAGGGAAAGGCTCACTTGAGCATGTTATGGTGTTTGGTTCTCTCACCTGCTTCCCTTGGTGCAGGAGCACTCCAGACCCTGCCCAACACCTGGGCTTCACCAGCTTTGCCCACTCACCCTCCAGACATCTACTCCATGTAGCTTCTCACAAGCCCTCTGCAAGTTGGATCAGAAATTCCCGCTAAGGATGGACTCAAGCAACAGGAAACAAAGTAAAATAAAATGCGGCCTGGGATTCCTAAGATTTAAAGGATAAACTTGGCCAACTTTCCATGAGATCTGAGACTTAGAACTTCAGCTCCCTGAAGATTGTGTTTTGGAAATCTTAAGAGTCTTGTCTTGAAGAGCAAAGAATTTTAGATACCAAGAGTCCATTTCACAGATGGCCCAACACAGAGGGGGCAAGTCTGACCTGGTCAGGGCTACCTGATCCCTTGTCAGGGGAGTCTAGGAGGGCTGGGGCTCAGTCAAAGAGGTTGTATGTCCTGGCCCTTGCTGAACAGTAGACCAAAGGCAGAGCCAGGAGTGCTGTCAGTGCCAGGCTGTGCCCACCACCTTGGCTTCTGGCTCCTGTCATGTGCCCAGCTCTGAACTGAGATGTGTGAAACCCACTGACAGAAATAAAACTAGGAATATGTTTGGCATGTCATCTCCAAGAAGGACAACAGAGCTCCTGTAACCTCCCAGGAGAAAGAGACTGGAGAAGAGAGCAGTGGAATCCTGCAGTGGCAGGACAGACTGAGCCTTGCAACAAGGCTGTGGTTGAAGGGTTCAACCCAACAACTGCTGTACTTTTGACTTTCAATGACCTTGGAGATGTTTAAAATGACTGAAATTATAAAAGCCCAATACTTGTTATACCTTTTTTTCTTTCTCTCCCATAGTAAAGAGTATAGATTACTCACACTACAACCATGTTAGTCCTGGTTCCTTTACTGTCAGTAAACTGCCTCCTCATTAACAAAGAATGATGATGGCAAAAATTATAGTTGATGTTGTATTGCAAATTACAAATAAATATGATAGAGTAGCTTTGGGTTCTGATGCTGAATATTCTTTCCCTGAAGTTTTGAGTGTAATCACATAGTGATGGTGATTGTAAGGCCATGTGAATAAGTCATTTCTTTGTACTGTTATATATTTTCCTATAAGATGCAAAGTACTGATTTAGTCATAATACAGAAGGAATGAGTTCGTTTACATATGGAACTGCCTTAGACTTGCCAACTGCATCAGTTAATCTGCTTTTTGCACAATGTATGATAAACTTGAGCTAAAGCAGCTCTTTCTGCAGTTCAATATACACTTCTGACCTATGTCTGTTATTCTTTTGTGGTATTTTGTTATGTTAAAAAAATATTTTTTCTATTCAACCAGACTTTCTACCTTGATTTCTCTTGTTTACAAACATACTAACTTGACTTTACCCAGTCCTCTATTATGTTGATTGACCATCAGGAACAGCCAGGATAGGATTATTGCACGTATCCGCTAAGAAGCGTCTTGTACAAAACTGTGAGGAACAGTCTTATTCTAATATAGTTCAAAAAAACACTTGTAAAGCCAAATAAATGTTTATTAAGTCTATTAATCCCATGCACCTGAGCACTGAGTCCTGCTGAGAGGCCCCAGCATGCTCACAGTGTGGTGAGCGGTGTGTTAATCTGTGATCCTTGGAAGATGATTTAATCCTGTGAAGGAACACAACCTCTCAGAAAAGCTGGAGGCATTCAGCCCTTGGCCTGTGAATGTAGGTATTGTTTCACTGGATGTGACAAAGTTTGTACAAGCAGTACTATATTCCCAGTAAACCAGCAGCTTTTACACCACACTTTTGGGATATAATCCCAGACAAGCTCATTCTGCCGAGTGGATGCTCTGTCAGCAGAGACTGCCTCTAGACTTAATTACCTCAAACAAGTTATGGGAGTAATGACAACTCCCAAAACTTGAAGTTGTGGTTCAGGATTTTAAGTGTAAAAAGAAAATTTGTCCTTGGTCCACCCTTTGATTTACTCTGCAGGCCTGTAGGGATCAGGTTGTTCTCGAGAGCCCCAAGACTGAAAATTTTCATTCTTTAAACAAAAAGAAGTGAGGATTCTTACACAGTCATCTGGTTTAAATAATTGAGGCTTGTAATAAATAAATAATTTTGTTCCTTAATCTTGTGATGCAGCTATTGTGGCATTTAGAAATGGGCCTTTAAGGACCCACTAAGTCTCAACACTGCTAAACATTGAATGAGAAGGTTATAAATCTATTGATCTGACTACCAGGTATCTATGACAGAATGCACCCTCGAACTAGATGACCCTATACATTAGCAAGGTTTACTTCTGCAGCTGAATTCACAGCTCATCTGCTTACCAATCAAAGAAAAAAGATGGAGGAAAAAAAAAAATCTAGCTTTTCTTATTTCAAGGAATCCTGTGTTGATGACCAAGATGGGCTTGCATTTCTTCCCAAATAACAGTATTTAGTCATTGAGGTATGACTGCCAGAATAATAGTATTCATCTAAATAAAACTACTCAAATTTATTTCATGGAGGTAAAATCACCATATTCATTTACTTAGTTTCAATTTGTGTGAGTCAGTGTCTTTCTTCTATTGCTAATCAGCAAAGCATAATTATATCATTGCACAAAATCAGCCCTGACCAAGAGGAACAGTGTGCAGTCTGTTGTATAAATAGACAGATTCCTTCCTTCCTAATTTTTTTTCAGTTCCCTTTAAGATGAAATTCAGTGAAGTATTAAACACACAGGGCTTATTCACTTGTTTGTGTTGGGTAAGTGAATTCGGTGCTTGTGGGAGATGCCAGATGGGCTGCGGGAGAGACAGAAGGTCTCTGTGTCCTCACCAAGCAACAGCAGCAGTGCGTGTTTCCCAAATTGTGCTGCCAAGTGCCTCCACCTGACCCACAGGTAAGAGGCTCATTTTGATGCTCTTTCAATCCATAGCAAATCTTTAATGTCCTGGACACTCCATTTCTTCCTGGCATGCTGCTGCTCAGTGTGGATGCTTAGCTACTCCTCAGTGGCAGACCTCCTTTAAGGCAGACACACCCCACCCTCCAGAAAGGATAAATGAATGATTGCACTATTTGGGCGGCTAAAAAATAATATGAATTAAAAAATCCAGAAGGAAAAACCCCCATAATTTGTTGCCCTTTCCATCAGGGGAGGTTGAAAACCACACATGTAAAACTTAGTCACTGATGGCTTTTTCTGTTCATGTTGCTGTTGTTGGCAAGTAAACAGATTAAATAATATCCTAAATGTATTCTGTTGTGACCAGGTGCAGTTGGAAAACACAAGCCCCTATCCCTTTAAAGCTGAAATGTCATCTTAGCTTGACAAAAACTTTCCAAAGCAGAATATTTGTAATGACACAGCCCTTTGTGGCCTGTGGAGGGTCAGGGGAATGGCTGATCTCAGTTTAAACCCTGTGCTAGCTTAACTTGCTCTCCAGTTGTCACCAGTTGAAAGAGCTCAAGGACTGTTGGGAAGATGGAGAGCTCCAGAGCCTTCTTGAAAAATATGTGCATAAGAATTTGCAGGGATTCTGGTTTGTTGCTGCATATTTGGTGCAGTTCATTTCACAAACCACAGTGTTGTGGATTGGGTATCTTGCACTGAGACTTGATAAATTAATCCTGAGAGGGAAATGCCAGCAGGAAAGCTTCTCAGGTTCTGCCTTGTGGTGATTTTCATGATGTGTTTTAAATTTGAAGGGAGATGATTAATTTGGGTGTTTGGGCAGGAAACAAAACTGCGAGAGAAACAAATTGGGTTGTATGGGGAGGACTAGAGGAGGGCTTTATTTCAGGACAAGACTTGTAATTATGTATTATCTATTTCACAGTACAAGACTTCCTCAGCAATCACAACAGAATATCATTCACTGCAGGTATTATAGTCCAAACTGAAGTTAACAGGGTTTTTTGTGTGTAATATGATTTATAAACCAAATATAGCATGTTCACTAGAACTCCAAAAGGATTGTTGTGTCTGTAGGAAGTCAGCTGAAATTGGAGCAAATTCTTTAGTTAATATAAGGATTTTTTATTATAACTGGTCAGAAAATGCCACTGCTCTTCATGGCAACATCTGAGATAAACTGTAAATCATAAAATCATAGAATGGTTTGGGTTGGAAGGGATCTTAATGGTGGTCTAGATCTGACCCCTTGCCATGGGCAGGGACACCAATATATAGGAAATACCACATTCTCTCTCTTTCTTCCTTCATGTAAAAGGCCAAAATCTATTTTTTTTTCTATCCCAGAAGTTTCAGTGCATTCTATCACCAAAACATGAAGTGAAATGGAAAAGGTTTAAATGAAACAAATTTTAAATTTTTTAATGGAAGTTCTTACTAGAATAATTTGATTTTGCTTTCTAAAACATATCAACCAAATGGAGCTTTAAAGTTGTAAAAGTTGACTGATTGCTTTATTTTTTTATTTTTATTTTACTTATTCAGTAAAATGTGTTTATTCTTTATTGAAATACATATCAAGTAAAAATGCTGCCATTCTCAGATGGGAGAGTTTGAGAATGTTTTTTATCACTTGTTTATAACTAGTGGTGAAGGAAAGGGGAGGTGAGGAATTAGAGCAACCGGTTGTTAAAGTGGTGAAGATTAGCAAAGAATTTATACTTTTTAACTGGACATTCATTGAAAGGTGTATTCAAAGTAAATAAGGCAATTCACAGTGCTGAAGACAGAAGTTTCCCCCCAACTTTATTGCCCCGGGTGGAAAAAAATTAGAAATCCAAAATTCTTCTCTTTCCTTTTTAGTTTTTCTCCCATGACGAAGTAAATTTCTTGTCAGTGTGGAACCAGGCAGATTCAGTATCAGAGATAAGACACTTGCTAAAAAATAGGGGATGTGTAGACAGAGTGGGAACAAAAGAGCACATCACAACTTTAAGCTTCCTCCACTGGTGTGTTATTAAGGATCATCTTCCATTGTGAATTGAGATCCAGCAAATAAATCTGCAAAAGGAGAAAACAGAAGCAAATTGCTACCATAGCAAATATCAAGTTTCTTTGTCCTGAATAATTTACATGTTCTCAACCATATTTGGCACTCAAGCACATGGTTTTGTTTAGTTTTAATGTCAATATAATGAATTTGGTGATAGTCTTCTTTATTTCTGCCACTGTGCAATGCAGTAGAACCCAGGACCTCACACAGTAAAGAATGGATATTTTCTATCTGGCACTTGCAAACCTTTGGTAAGGACAGCAATTGGACTGGATTTGGAAGGGGTTAATACTCTGCAGCCCACTGCAAATACTTTAGGTTTAAATTTCTTTTGTCTTCAGTGCATCTTCAGTGCACAAGCTCATATGAAATTACAGAAGCAAAGCAATTTATTGACTGCTCTCTGAGCACAGAGCTTTGAAATAAGCTTTTGCAGCCAGGTGGCTCAGCCGGCGGAATTCAAACAATGGAGATGTCTTTCTTGGACTCTTAGATCAATGTCTCATACTAATGAAGTTACTGTTTGAAATCCCATGGAGATGAATCCTAAAAATCAATCTGTTTGTCTTTAGACTGGAGGCAGACAGTGTTAAACATTCATCCTTCCTGCCTCTTAGTTTGGTGCTTCAGCTCTTCAAGTTAATTATAGTGTCAGTCTTGTTAATTATTATTTCAGTTTTACGAGGTCCTGCAGTTGTTGGGTTTTTTGCACAGTGCAGAAGAAGGGAGGGGAAGAAACAGTGCTGAGATGCTCTTTCATTCCTGTCCTCAGAGCAGAAAACATTTCAAAGTTAAAGGGTGTGGAAGAATGAAAGTGAATAGAAAGGAAAGAAGTGAGGGAGCAATGTCTGTGTCCTGAGGGTGAGCAAAATCTTGGGAAGGGGCACGGCCAGGACAGCTGACCCAAACTAACCAAAGAGCTGCTCCTTAGCATGTGATATCTGCTCAGCAATAAAAGTCAAGGGAGTTGAGGGGACATTCATTTTTATGACTTTTGTCTTCTGGATCAATTACTGTGGTGCTACAGCCCTGCTTCCTGGGAAGTAGAGACTAAATCTTTTATTTTCCTTTGTTCCTTTGCACTGATTTTCCTTTATTAAACTTCCTTTATCTTGGGTGGGTTTTTTTCGTTTTTTGATTTTTTTTTTTTTTAATAATCTCATTTCCTTCTTTCTGTTTCTTACTGAGGTGTGGAATGATAGAACATCTTGCTGGGCAACTGGAGTCCAGCCAAGGTCAACCCACCACACAGGAATTCTGAAAGAAGGGGGGGGGAAACCATTTTTTCTTGGGTTATAATGGGACTTTAAAACCCCTGAAACTTCTAATTAGTGGCAAGCCTGCTCCTTCTGCCTCACCTTGGCTACCTTAAGGCCTCCATCATTAGTGCTGTGTCCTCAGAGTACAAATATAATGTACCTAAAAGAAAGGTTAAAGGAATGTGGTTCTGGCCAAGCTGGCGTGATGTGCTTGCAGTGCTCCATATGTGTGATGCCTGACCCTTTCCCATGAGATGGAGCAAGCAGGGGAAGCTGTGCTGCCCCAGGAGCCAGGGCAGGGGCTGTTCCTTTCCAGACAAGCTCTGGGCACTGGGTTTTAGGTGGAGAACCAGCCCAACCTTGTTACACAATTAGCTCAGACATGCAGAGAATGCTCCCAGTATGAGCAGGAGCAGGGCTCAGTGACTTGGTGCTTCAGAAGGAGCAGAGGCAAGAGCCTACATCCTGCTGTGAGCATGGAGTCGATGTGATATGAGCTCTGACCTCAACCTGGCAGCCGTGTTCCTCCTGGCACTCGTTTATGCCTGAAAAGAAACCCCTAAAAAAGCCCCTTATTTTGTTTTCCAGGCAGCCCTGTAAATACAGGCCATGGTAATCACCCTGCAGTGGGGGCCTGTGGGGTGGGCTCAGACACAAATGTTCCCTCTCCTCCCTTGCTGCCCATCTGAGCCAAGAGCAGTGAGAATAAAACCCACCCTGGGGCTGTTGGTGGGGTTGGAGTTGTGACTCTTCTCCAGCATTGTTGTTTCTGCTGGGGTGGATTTATCGGATGTGGGAGGCAGTTTTCCCATGCATTGTACACACTAAGCTGGTGAGTAAGTACCTGGGGAGCGAGTCTTCTCTCTGGTGTGCACCGGGGGCTGCAAAGAGGCTGCGTCACCAAGCATGACACAAGAGTGAGTTCAACCACAGCATCCCATCCTTGCACAGCCCCTCTGGGGCTGTGAGGGAGATCAGTGTTGAGTCAGTCAGCAGGTGAGCCCGTGGAAAAACCCCTTTATCTCCTCGGGGGGAAGGGGATGACCGTGATGAACTTTGCCCATGAGAGCCCTGCAAATGGGCACGGCTTTAATGTGTGTGAAGGGCTTTGGAGACAGAAACAGCTGCATAAATCCTGAGGTTGTTGATGGTGACAGTACAGGTTTAGATGGACTTTTTTAGTCATCTGCTTTTTTTCCAGAACAGAACAAAAACCTGAGAAAAATTAGATACTTCTTTTCTTCTGGTAATGGAGTCATTTTACTTTATTGCTCTGTCAAGTTTTACCCTTCAGCGGAGCTCCACTGTATCTCGTAACTAGGAGTACCACAACATCCAGAGCAATAACTTATTTACTCAGTTCCCACTGGATGCCTGTGGAATAGCTTTGGAGGAAAACATTTCTCCCAAAGCCTGGATGCTGCCATTGTACACAAAATTGGATCCTGAACACTGTGGATTTTCAGATTGGTGAAGCACGAGTCCTTTTGAATGTGGCAAGTTTGTAGATGAGACTTGGGCATTTTAATAGCAGGACTCTTCTATGTTTTTGATTTTTATAGTGTATTGTCTTACCTGTGGAAATGACATATATATATATAAATGGCCTGTTGCTCTTTAATTATTTTGCCAGACCTTAAACCCATCCTCTCCTCACCTGCAGTTTGAAATCCTGCCATCTCTCCAAAACCTTAGACCCGTAAATCAGATTTAGGGAAGACGAAGCAGGATGACAAAAATCACTCTATGCCACAGAAATGAATTCAAAGGAAAGAAGCAGGGCGAGAAGAAAATGTTAAATATTCTTAATTAGAGATGACAAAACCATGAGGTACCCACCAGTGTGATGGGAGTTGAGGTGTCAGTGTCCCTGGCTGTTTTGTAGTGCTGCTGGCAGGAGAGCAGAGCTTGAGGGCAGCACCTGCAGGGGACAAAGGCACGAGCAAATTGTGTATCTCTTACTCACTTCCTAGGGGAGAACATGATGGGATTAGAGCAAAAGGCCTTTTGCTTTTTTAGATTTTATTTCGCTTGAAAGGCAACACAGAGTTTTGAAGTGCTGTTTTGAATAAGCTGGTAAATCCCACAGGGACCCTTTTGACTTCCACAAATGCTGTGGACAGCATGAAAACAGCCAGTATCCAGCTTTGGGTTTGTTTTTTTTTCTGTCATCTTGGTGGGGTTTTATTTTGTTTTTCTTTAAACATCCCTGCACTAGAATTCTACAATCCATATCTCCCCTCATTAATCTACATTGGGACGGAGAAACTTCAGTGTGTTTCATACTGTGCTAATGGAATCATAAGCATATTTACTCAAGTTAGTTCAACTGGACTTTTTTTCCTCTGGAAGTTGATGTATGAACATTTTAAACATGCTTGATAGCAATCCTACTAAACACCCCATCACTGTGGAAAATAGATCTCCAAATTCCTTTCTGCTCCACCAATTCTGCTCCCCTCATTTCATAAAGCATTACAACAAATATAGTAGTTCTTATATTCTGAGGAATCAAAGAAATCCCCAGGTCTCTACACTTCAACACAGATCCCTCAATTCATCTTACAGTGACAGCTGTGCATTTATGTATTAGGAAATGTATTTTAGACTTCTGGGGAATAGCTTGCTGAATTTTTTTAAAGCCATGGATGTTATATGTATATTTTTATTGAAGGTCTATGCTCAAAAAAATTCCAGGTTTTCTAGTAGGACACATTGGTTTGATAGTGACTAAGAGTGTACTTAGTTTCTCTGTTAGAGAAATAAACTTATTTGCCAGGATGACCCTGTAGCTGTGGCCAGGAGTTTGCTTTGCTCTCCTTTGTGGCTTTGGGGATGCTCAGATTTAACATCCCTGACCCACTGCTATTAATAGATTTCCCTTATTTTCTGCCTCCTCTGGGCTTTTCACTTGACATTCTCTAACTACACAAGAGAGAAGGTGAGAGTAGCAGCTCTCTGGCTACTTGTTCCAGGCAATGGCCATGCAATGGTGTTTATGGAGCTTGAATGTCAAGCATTTTAATAATCTCAGCTTGACAGAGCAAGAGTTAATTATTAACATGAAGAACAATGTTCCAGAACTTTAAGCCCACCTTGTGCATGAAGAGATATTGCTGCTTTTATTCACTGTAAGTTCTGTTTAGTCTTTCAGCATTTAAAGGCCAACAAAGACACCGATCCAGGAATGCCTGGTGTAAAACTTTGAGAAAACAGGTATTCCCTGTCAGTCCAAGGGGAAGTGCCTTGTGTCATGTTCTCAGTGGTTACACAGAACCAAAGTACAGGTGTCTGTATTACTGCAATACCAAACCTGAATTTGTTAATGCACCTCAGGGCTGCTTGTGTCTGGTTATAAACATGATTATTTGGTTGTTTAGTGGGTTTTAGCAGCTCAGATGTCAGTCACATTAGCTGACAGAGTACCCAGAATTGTGACTTATCCTGTCCCTACAGGACACATAGAGAATGGTGATCAGGACCTGTGATTCAGCCTAAATCAATTTATCTAGGGCTTATCTTGTAACTGTGGCAATGATCATGCTAATGGTAGTCCTTCCACAAAGAAAGGACATCCTCAAAGAGAAACTTTTCCAAAATCAAAGGATTAAGTCAAGCAATAATTGCCATGAGACTTGTTGTAGCTCATGCTCTGTTGTTCCTGGTATCAGCTTCTTGTGAATAGTTTTCCACAGGCTAGTGCAACTTCTAAGGAGGAAGCTCTTATAACTTCTTTTTTGCACTTAATAAATGTGAAAAATACCGCAAAGAACAAGATGGTTGATTCAGGGGGAACAAAGTGTGCCACAATATTATATACAGTCATTTCTACAGAGTACCTTGTGGTGACACATTTATTAGTGTTGTTTTCCAGAGGCTGCCCATAGTTAAATCGTATATCCTGAGGACAAAGCTTTGTACACTGCCAAAAGCGTATGGATCTTTGTGGAAACAAATAGCAATGGAGCTCAAAAAGGCAGGTTTCTCTGCAGCCACTGGTGTCTCAAACCATGGGAATATAATGTGTTTCTAGTAATTACCCTCTGCAGTTCCTAATTACCCAACATATGCGGAGTGGTGGGAGTCTCTTTGCAGAGCTCGGGAGAGTTTCCAGCAGTGGCAACTCAATTGTTAAAAAAACAGCAGGAGATGGAAAGAAGACAGACCTTTCATTACAGTATTGGCCTGCTCTGTGCTGGATGCTGACTTGAACACAAAATTTTGGGCCTCCAGGAATTATATATCCACAGGAATTACATAACACATGTTTAAGTGAAGATGAGTTTTTAAATTATTATCACTCCCTGCGCCCCACCATAATCCAGCATACAAGTTTCAAATTATTTTGTGTAATAGGAGACAGTCAGAGTGCCTGCTCAAGAGCCACTGATCATCTCAATTGCTCATCTCCTGCTACCGTTGAGCTTAAAAGAGATGTATTTTTTTCCCCCCAGTTTTATGACACACAGATTTTTACCGAATTTCTTGTGCACTATGTTCAAATCAAAAGAAAACCCAGTATTCGAGTAGAGGGAGAAGTGGAACAGGGATGATACTGCACAAAAGTACCTTAACAATATATTTGCCATAGATATGCCCTTCAGTCACCTTGAGATGCTTACATCTATCTCTTCACCTATATCTTTAGTATGTAAAGATTGTGTATGAAGAAATTGACGTGCAAGATTCTTGTGTTAAATAAAAGAACGATTATTGCCTTACTGGCTTTCTCAGTACATGTGAGGAAGGGGTTGAGATGGAGGTTGACCTCTGGAGCAAACTTCTCCTCTTTGCCTTCTTTTCACCTACTGGCAAGTACGAAGCCTGTCTTGGTGTTTGGCTCTCCCAAGTTGTCATGGAATCAGAGAGTCATTTAGGTTGGAGAAGACCTTTAAGATGTCTTTCCTCCTGTTGTTGACCTTGTTTTTCCACTGGGCCAATGTTGATGTGAGAACTCTTCACCATAGACCGTCCTTCTCAGGGGCGGCTCTGAAAAGCAACAAGTGGTATTTCTGCAGCACGGTATCCAGTTGTGTTTTGCAGTCAGTGGGAAGCCAAGTCCAAGCATAAAGTCAAGGGAATGCACTGCCTGGAAGCTGAGTTGGTGGCCAAAGGATCTGGTGCCCTTTCTGATGGCCTTTTTGAGGTGTTGATCTTCACACCCAGGATGTGAAATGGTTGGGTTTCATTGACGGTATAAAGTCAGTGTCCCCTAAAATGGGGACAAAAATTTTGAGGCAATTGAGGTAAAGCAGAGAGGAGTTCTTTACTGTAAAAGTATATTGATGTGCATGCAGCATAGAGGTGATTCCTAATTTTATAACACTACTTAATTATCATAACTAAAGGTTACATCCAACCCAGGGACCATCCACCCCCATACCACCCTAAGAATCTCCCTTGGGTCTGCCCCTCAGTATGCCTTCCTAGCATTGAGTCAGAAGTCTCAGGACCCCTTACTTCTTCACCATCTTCTTCTTCATGTCATGTTCCCCTGGTTGGAGGTTTTCCAGACTTCATGGGTCTTCTATCTTGTTTTGACTATACTATGTGTTGTTATTCTAGTCCTGGCACATGAGTCCTCAATAAAATGTAGTCGCTCTCTTACCCTTAGCTCAGACATTCAAGAATGCAGAACAGAGGGAGAAACTGCTGGTTGCTACTTCAAATATGAGAAGCTATACAGCTGCATAAAATTTATAAAAATACAAAAATATATACATATATACAAATACATAAAGTCTTAAGGCATCAAATGGATATTGTGGGCTGAAGTTGAGGCTTTTGCCTCTCCTGGCTGTCAGCACTACCCAGCTATCTGTTGCCTGTGGTCATGTCTCTGTTACTTCAGGCCAGCACAGGCTCTGTGGGGTAGAGCCCTTCTGCTGATGGATGGTCTGTAACACCATGGAATTGAGCTCTGTGTGGAGGCTCCAAGCAACATGGGCTGCCACATTTTTCCCCTCTGAGTGTTAGGGCAGGAGTTTGACAGGTTGTTAGAAACCACTTTTCTGAAGGCGAAGGTGTCATCTAACGAGAGTGCAGGTGCTGGTGTGTCAGCTTTCTGAAGACATAAGCGACAAGACACGACAAAATAAATTTTAATACACACCTGTGTGGTAGTACCAACCAGGATGTGAATTCTCCTGAGAAGAGCATGAATTATAACAAAACCTCATTTTTGACCAGTTGAAGAGGCTAAAGATAGCCACTGGATTACTCTATGCATATCTGACTAGACTATTTTTAAACTGTCTTTCCTTCAGTGCCATACAAGACAATTTCTCTATCCTTCCTGTTATTTCAGCTTCAATTATCTACATTTTACAAGCTCAGACAAATACCTTTATGCATTTTTCTCAAGGTTTTGTCATTTTTCAGTAACCTCATAAATGTCTATGCTTAGTTTATTGTGCTTTTTAAAACCTCTCTCTAAATATCTCCTTTGCCTTGTTGTCTCCTTGTTGCTTGATTTTTTTTTTTAATAAACTCTGATGGAATTTAGCTTTGAGGCTGATAGATGGTGAAATAGAAACAAGACCAAATAACACAGCTGCTGACTGCTTTCCTAGGACTTGCTCTAGTTTTATGTGTAATAACTCTGAAGTTTCTCTCCTGGTGGAAACATTTATTAGGGAAGTGACTGGATTCAGGATGTACCTGTTAAAAAATGTAATTTTAACGCAGTTGATTTAATTCTTTTTCTTGTATATATTTAGATTTTTCTGCCTTCTCAAGTGAACTTTATTACTTTAATCTAAATTTCAGAATGTTGCAGCATGAATGCATTTAAAGTAATCAGATCTTGTGTCAAGCACAGCACCAGAGCTCTGGAGATGCTCATAGCAGGAGCTGGGAGTATTTTTCTGGGCCAGGTCTTTGGAGCCTGTGTGAGAAGAACTCAAGGGTGATGATATTTAGTGGAGACCACTTTTTTAGTGTGACAGGTCCTCAGATGCTATAAACCAGGGCAGATCCGACAGCGAGGAGCTTAAATGTGAGATGATGTTCACTTTCCCTTTAAATGTAGAAGCTAAATGGCAGATAGAACTCAGAATTATTCCTGTTGTAGTTTATTACTTATTTTTATGTTTCCATGAAGAACTATTTTTCAATACAGTCGTTAATTTTGTCATTGCGGAACAAGGTGTACAGCATGTCCAATAAATCCCATGCAGTGGGGAGGCGGGGCTGGGAATCGATGAATAAGAAAAGAACAAAATCACCTTGTAGAAAGTTGTAAAGTCTCCTGAATTTTAATTTTTTTTATTCTTCTTGTTATTATTTCTTCAATATTTTATGAGCTGCAACAGAAGTTCAGGCTTGATTATACCAAATTACTTACCATCTTTCACTCAATCCTTTAAAATTAAAAAAAAAAATATTAGCATTAAACATTTGAAGCTCAATATAGTTAATTAACATTAAGCATTTTGAAGGCTCTCTAGGAGGAGAATGTTGTCTGTCTGGACTGAGTGAAGAGCCAGTTTCTGAGCCCAGGGCTTGTGTGCTGCTGCAGCTGGGAAGGTGGGTGACAGCAGGGAGTTTTATATTGTTTTATTGCTTTGAATTTGGGGTGAATTTTTTTTTTTCTGGAGAGCTGTGGCCCTTTGTATCACTCTTCTTAACTGTGCAGATCTAGTCTGCCTTGGGGCAGCAATTTTGGGTGCTTCACAGAACACAAAGTATAACTGAAAAAAGGAAGGATAAATAAACACACTGGTTTGCCAGCCAAGACAAAGTGGAGGGCTGCTGTTGCATAACATCTGACTCCCTGTGCTTGTAAAAATAAAGCAGGACCATTTCAAGTTGCTTTAGGTTCCCTAGAGGAAGAAGAGGAATTTTTTGGGGGAGAGGTATATGCTACGAAAGAAAAATGTCCCTTTTTCGGTTACCTAGATCATCATTGCCAATGGGACTCTAAGTAAAAGAATTGCAAGTGTTCACTTTAAAGAGTTCTACACATCAAATTCTTTGATAAGAATGTGGCAACAGTCATTAAGACTGTTGTTCTTGTCAGAATTTGGGAGCCAGTTTCAAAGGCAGTTGAATCCCCAGTCCTGCTGTATTGCAGGGAGCAGTTTGTATTCTTATAAAAACTGGATATCCAGCAAGAGACCAGACAGGAACGTAAATGCTTAAACAGCCCAACTTCCAAGCAGCAGGGAAAGGGGCTGGGCATGCCGTGGGGTTCATCCTCTCTGCAGGTATCCAGGAGGGAAAACAGAATTATTCAAGTGGGCTATTAGGCATCTGCCACCTGAGCGTGCCCCTTGGAGAACAGGGTGGGCACAGACACCCCACCCCTGAAGCCTTGGCCCCCCCAGCAGGTATTTGTCCTTGTCTGTCTTCCTCTTGAGCCTCTGTGCAATCTTTTAGTATGGGTTTCATAACAAGCTGCTTCCCTTTATTTGTCCTGAACCTGCCAGCTGCTGCCTCGATCTGATGGCCTCAATTCTTACACTGCAGAGATTGTGCACAGACACAGCCCCTGTTCCCTGTGGAATTCCAGACTGTTGGACCCTCTTGCTGCATCCCCTGAGCATCTCTGCTCCATGCTGGGAAGTCCAAGCCTGCTTAGCTGTTCCTTGTAAAAAAAACCCAAACCTTTCAATGCCTCAGCTGGTCTTTATTCTCCTTTT
>VWZG01000657.1:219481-305674 GCA_013396735.1 Grallaria varia | reverse complement strand
TTTTTTTTTTTTTTTGACCTTTTATGTTTCTGCTATTAATAGGGAGTTACAGAAAGACGCAGACACTTCTATGAGATTAACAAATAAAGCAATTTTTTTTCTGGAGAATATTCCTCGTTTTACTCACGCTCGGAGGCTCCTGCTACATTTGAGGCTTGTCAGGTGTTTGTCAGCCTTATGTGTGCACCTCCCTGCTAATAACTGATGCCAAGGCAGAATATTAATTCATCTTCATATTCACTGTCATGGTCTCATTGTCTGATTCCAGGGGCTCAGCAACCTGTTTTTGTGGATGACTGTTCCTTAGGATCTGAATAGAGATATCACTGCAGGACACTTCGTAGTCCTGTATTTCCAAAAAAGAGAACAGAAGAACCGTTTCAAACAGTGTTGGGACGTGGGTGTGTGTGTGTGAAAGATCTTTGGGAAAGCAGAAGGCCTTTTTGAAAATGCAAAGTATTTTTAGAGCTTTAGTGCTTTAGCAAAGCATTTAGCACATTTCAGGTGTGGGCAGGAAGTATAGGGTATAGTCTTCCCAGCTCCTAAAAAACTATGGGTTATGGGTCAGTTTAGCCCTTTAAATTGTATTTTCATTAAAGAATGTGAAAAATTGCAAGAATTTCTCATGAAATTTAGGAAAGAGCTCTTCATTTGTAGATTTTTTGAAAAGGTATGCTGATTTTGCTTTTCCTCTCTCTTTTTCCTCCACCACATTCTTCCCATTACAGTTTTGCTGTTGGGAAAAAAAACAGGGAAAATCTGACATTACATGATTTTTTTTTTTATGAAGAAATTACTGTGATTCTTGAAAAGCAACCTGCTTTTCAGGGAGATTTTTTCTGATGAGCTTCTGTTTATCTTTAAAGCAGTACTTAAACCCCTTGTAATCAGCCTTTGAATGCCCGGGCTGCCTAGGCGCTGTGATTTTTGGGAAGCACGGAGGACTGAAGGATGTGCCTGAGAGAGAACACAGGGAGCTGTGTCTAATTCCACACCTTCTGGACGGCTCTCTGAGGAGCTGCAATATATTTTCCAGCCCTCTTTTTATGGAGTTCTCAGCAATTGTTCCCACTATTCTTGATAGTGTTCCCAGGGAGCCTAAGGGATGATTGAGCAGTGGGTTGTCCCAGGGAGCCCAAGGACCTGCTGTGGGGCAGGGGCTGGATTTTAGCCACTGGCTCTGCCAATAATCAGCCCCTTTCACAGCCCTGCTGTCCCTTATTGTGGAGTGTCAGGTAGGGCACTGATGGTTAAATTGTACAATTTGTGCCGCTAAAATGGGATTATCTTTCCCTCTTCTGTGTCTTTGTGTCCTTTGGGCTTTTAAACCAGTGGTCAGGTTAATGCAAGATTCTGGCCCTGAAACCACTCCTTTTGGGGAGTTCTGTTCAAAATTAACTAATTAGGACCACCAATTCTTCACAGTGGAAATGTTTTACTGAGGTGTGTTTTTTGGCCAAAGGGTTACTTTTGGATAAAGGTATCCCTGGTCCAGAATGATCAGATTTTAAGTATGTCCAGAGCAATAAATGTGTTCTAACTGACCAGGAAAGTACAGAGTTAGTTTCTAGTATCATCCACTGAACTTCAACATGCTAATTTTGAAGGGAATCAGAGCTATGAGAAGCAGACATCTGATCATATCACAGAACCACGGGATGGTATGGGTTGGAAGGGACCTTAAAGGTCATCCAGTCCCACCTTCCCTGCCACTGGCAGGGGCACCTTCCACTAGCCCAGGCTGCTCCAAGCCCATCCAACCTGGCCTGGAACACTTCCAGGGATGGGGCACCCATAACATATCCCATCAGAAATAAGAGGCAAGACCTCGGGTTGCTTCTCAGGGTGCATTTAACCCTTTCTTTACTGGGCAATTTGGGAGATTGTGCAGTAAGGAGGCAGGTGTTTGGCTTCCAGAGCACATCTCTTACACAAAGCTTATTTTGCTGTTGTCATCAGGGTGACAGCTCAGTCCCCATGCTTATTAAAGGAGCCACCACTTACCAGGCATGAGAAAAACACCCGACCCCCTTTTAAGGCCAATTACCTTCAGTGTGATGCTACATGGGTTGGCTGCTGCCCTGACTCTCTGTCCTGGAGGATATAAAGCCTGTCTGCTAGACCCCAAACCCCAGCGGTGAGTGAAGGATGGAGTCAGAGACATGAAATCCCCTGGAATGATGGCACTCCATGGGAATCACAGCTGGCATTGCACTTACGGTAAATAGGGTTGCAGGCAGGGGCTGGGCTGTAATGAAGTTTCATGCTGTAGACCAGGCAATGTCGATGTAATCAGATTGAAGGAGCAAAATCAGGTATTCGAGGGAGAGGCAATTAATCCTCCATTTAAGGACACTCAAATCAGCAAGACATCCCCCATTAAGGACATAAATAAGTCTTTAATGTGGGCTTCATGATAGGTAACTCCTGCAGAGGCATCTATCAACTGTGTATAATGGTAATTTGCAGCTCCCTGAGGACTTAGAGACAACAGCTGGCTATTGCTCAAGTTTTTTTGCTTCCAGTGTTTGCAGCAGGGTTGGGCTCTTGCTCAAGAAGTTGCCCAGCCCTTCAGGAGGTTGGTATCACGTTAGTTTTTTGCTCTTTGGAAGAAGATAAAAAACTGGCTTGAAGAAAGGGAAAGGTTTGCTCTAAGAGAGGCTCTGTTGGAAAACTCCAAGCTTATAAACAAATCTCCATCTAGCTTGTGGGTCAGCTGTGCAAAAAGAAGCTGGGCTGGGCTGTTGGGTGTTTAACTAGAAGAAAACTGCTGATGAAGGAGGGGAGGACACATTCAGTGTAACCATTTGAGACAGATCTTTGAAAAACCAGATATGTCTGAAAAGCACAGGCCCTTTTCACGTTTCACTATCAAATTATGTGTGTTCTTTTATTCTTTTGTGGAAGTCCTTTCCTTTTGTCTTAGTTGTGCTGAGATTGGAATCTGTCAAGTCCTTACTGATTTAACTAATCATTACAAAGCCTGTTTAGCTAGAGAAAGAAAGTCAATACTTGCTCTCGGATACATATTTAAAAGACTAAAATCTATTACCCTTTCTTTTTTTCTTTTTGCCCTGCTGAATTCTGTGCCATGTTCTGGGGGCATTGAGATTCCCAGCCCTTCTACCTCTGGGCAAATACTTCTCTGGGTGATGGGAACCCCACACAGAGCTCTCTGCACCTCTGACGATCTTCCTGTAGATCAAACTTTCCCTCTCATTACAGATTTCCTGTAAGTGAGATTCTTGATGGATAATCAATGTTTTGAAGAAAGTTATTTACCTTAGTAATGGACTAGGCATGTTCTATGAAAATGTTCTTATTTTAAAAAATGAACAGGGAAAAGTTTTCTGTGTTGTCGACAGAAATGCTGTTCTATTTCTCTTTTATTATAAATACGGAGAGTAAATTGTCCTGGTTTTCCTTTCAGTGTGATTTAACACACTCGAGAACTTTGTCTTGCTCAGTCTTTTCATCTCTAGATTAAGCAGTCCCAGTTCCTGAATAATTTGTTTTCACTGCAGAGGAATATGCAATAACTATATTGTAAAATGATACTCACAGAGTGTTATTCTGAAAGTATATCTTAATACGTGTTTGACAGACTATCAGGTATGACAGACTGTATGAATAAGGAAGTAAATATTAAATAGAACAGGAGAGAAACTGAGAATTATACAGTAGGGTATGAAATAATACAGGTCCTGAATAGAAATAACAATCGAAAAGGGACAGTGGGACTGGGATGTGGAGCTGTATCCCATAAAGGAAGGAGTTTGGGATGTTCAGGAAGGGCAAAATAATTCCACACGTGTCGCTGCTGCCAAAGGATGACCCATAGATTTATAGGGTGTCTATAGAAGAGACCCAGACACTTTCTCTGGATGAGGAAGATATAATTCAGTGTTGCAGAAATTTTAAAGGCAGAACAATTAAGCATTAAAGAAATGGAATTAGGGAAAATCCTGTCTCATAGGAGAGCAATTAACAATGACTCTGCCAAAAAAGGTTAAACAGTGACATATTGGTGGTCTAATGACAGCAGCTGGCACGGGATTTGAAGAGAAAAGCCCAGACTTTAGGAGGAAAAATCCTGGAGGAGAGAAGATGGGCCAGGGGTACCTCCCTGGAAGGCTGCCTGTGGTTTCTCCTCAAGGAACAACAGCTTCAGTTTCAGAACATCAGTGCTCTGCTCTTATCTGGTTCTGTGACAGCTTTTGGACTCTTGCAACATATGGGCAGGAAAGTGTTCGTACTATGTTGGTTGGGTGAAAAGGTTTGGAACAGCTAATTAGGAGC
This sequence comes from Grallaria varia, assembly GCA_013396735.1. Classification (NCBI taxonomy): domain Eukaryota; kingdom Metazoa; phylum Chordata; class Aves; order Passeriformes; family Formicariidae; genus Grallaria; species Grallaria varia. Next base: position 301,375 of record VWZG01000657.1, on the reverse strand, counting down.
AGGAAGTAATAACGATTCACTTCTTGACCCAAGAAAGAGGGAAAAGGGGCTGAGGTGAAAAGTGGGGCCAAAATGAACCCAGTCAATAGCCAGCACAAAGTGATAATGAAAGTTATACCCAAGGTAGTCCCCTAAAATATTAAGAAATACAATAATTTCATGCCCTTTGATAATTTCCTGTATACTTCAATTCCTTTTCAGCAAATTAAAAGCTGATTGTAAGAAACCAGATTTGCTTCTGTCTGTTATTAAGAGGAGATTTCAATTTCCTTGGGAGCAGATATACCAAGCATCAAAGTGTATAGCAGCATGACATTTCTTCTTATTTTTTAATTTTTCATGTGACATTTTCATTGGATACATCAGAGAAAGAAGCAGGCAGGCTGCTTTGGCTTTAATGTTTGAGGAACAGAAGAAACAGATAATTCAGCTTCAAGCAGATGTGAGATCAGCATAAGTTTTGGGGGAAGGCAGTAACATTAACTAATCAAGTGTAGAAACCCCATATTTCTGTGTAACTGCTTTTCTTTGCTGTATCTCGAGGCTGCCAGCAGCAATCACTTTGTAAAGCAGAAAACAAAGTGGAAATTGGAAATTCACTTAAAAATGCAACTTTCAGAACAAATCCAGGTATATGTAACCCAGGAAAAGGAGTTATGCAAAACTAACGGATTATGTTGCAAAGAAAGAACCAGCGGGTGAGATTAATCAAAGTGAAAAGTGTTGAAGGAGTTTCATTGAATGGTTGAGGGATGAAGAAATATGTATTATTAGCAAAAAAAAGAAATAAAAACTAAACTTGAAAACAGAGAAGAAACCTAAAAGCTTTAAAGTGGAAAGCAATGGAGGCACAAAGTCCTGTGCAGGGGCTGATGCAGCAGCTGAGCCCCAGAGCCCCTCTCTGCCAACAGGACCCTGGGCAGGCAGGGGGTGCCTGGTGTGCAGAGGCCATGTGGACCTGGGCACTGGGGCACTTGGTCTCACCTCTTCTTGTTCCATAAATGTGGAATTTCCCACGGGTGATGCTGGGCAGGAGGCAGAAGGCACAAAGGAAAGGAACCTTTCAATAATCTGCAAAGCAAAATCAGGAAAACACCCAACCCTGCAATCCACACCAGCCCTCCTATAGTTCAACCTGTCTCTATGATATTTCTGCCGTCCAAAATCAGTGTAAATGATTAAACATACAGATCCTTAAACCAGGCCAAAATACAAGTGTGAACTTTGAGTTGCACCACCGCGATCAGAGCATCGCCATTGATGCTGCCTTTGCTTGGAGTTACCTTTGAAGCCAAATTTTTCGTGGGAGGCCTCAAAGGTTACTTTTTCCTCATGTTTAACCTTTGGAGAAAAGTCACATTTGATCTGTGGAGACACCAAGGCTTGAAAACCTTCCCACAACAGGTCTCTGGGTGAGCCAACGTGCAGGACAGAGGGAGGAGAGAATGCCATGGTGATACTGCCAATGCACACCCATCTGGTGTGAGTACGTGACAGCCAGGTTGTGTTTTTGAGAGAAAAATTACATTTCCAGTTTTCTTAGGAGGAAAGAGAAGCTTGCAAATGTCATCAAGCGTAAAGACAGAGATGGTGACTTTGTATTAGTTATTAAACAGGTTAGTGTTTCAAATTATTAGGAAGGTGAGCAAATTTTCTTGATCTTTACATAGGCTAATTTTTTTGTTTTATTTTGAAGAGTTAATTCTGAATTTAGATTCCTATCTTCACTTTCTAGTACATACACAAGACTTTGAATGTATGTTGCATTAAAGAAAGATGAATACCTCTTGTTTCCATGCTGTATTAGTTCAGGAGTTCTATGGATGTGGTCCATCTCCGTAAGGATTAGTCCTAAGGTGGAAAAGAGCTGAAGGATGGGAATTGAAGGGCTGGAACAGTTGATCCCACAGTTGAGTCACATGGCAGGATTGTTTTACTTTCCTTCTTCACATGTCATGTTTGATCCAGGTGTGTTTTGTCACAAAGACCCCCTCGTTCTTGAGAACCTCTTCTGTCAGATTCATATTCCACCATAGGAAAGGATAACCCATCCACTTAACTATGATGTTGGCAAGGTCCCCAAGCAGTAAATTCCCTTGACACGATCTCCAAGTCTAAATGCAAAGTAACACATCGAGCTTGCAGCATGGATTGTAATTCAGTTCTTTAATTTGTAAAGCAATTATGCACTCTTGTAAAGTCAGCACGCCTTAAGGAAACAACTGAAAACCCAAATGGATTAATAAAACAGTGACAGGGCATAAGTATGTTAAATTTCCAGTTTTTAAAACTAACCTTACAAATGCATAAACATTTTGTTAAATCATGCAGATCATACAATAAAACGCATATGTTAAACTGATCATCTTTGCAAAGTTTACATGAAGTAAATTAAATTACTTTCTACAAACAAAAAGTGGCTTTGTTAAATAGATTAGCAGACTCAATTCTCTGTTTATTCTGCATTTACTGCTATAAATCTGCCTATGGCAGCCTTATTACACCTGATTTGTACATGACACTGCGCTCTGTTGGAACGTGTTAACAGTGGATCCATCCTGATTAACTGGGAACATTTCTTTTATGGACATTGATGTTAGCTGAGATGTCATTCTGAGTGTGCAGCAGGACAGGGTCGTGTCACTGGCAGATAACTGGCCTGTTTACTTTCCTCTCTTGCTCCTTTGTGGGATGAGAATATATGGGGCCATTTACAGCACAAGGCTGCAGGTGGTTTAGTTCCTTTACACCTCAATTGCAGCTGCTGCTTGTTAACCACTATATGATTGCTGTCTAATTGTACTATACATATATTTAATATTATTAATGAGTAAAACTTACAGAATCAAAGGTTCATTTAGGTTGAAAAAAACCTCGAAGAACATTGAGTCCAACTTTTAATCGATACCCACCTTGTCAAATAAGATTAAGGTTTGATCAATGGTGTATTCATGTGAGCGTTTTCATGGCCTTGGATAGAATTATTCATATATGAGTAAAGAAACAGAATATAAAGTTTGTGGAATTGAGGTCTGCCCTGCACATTCTCAAAGGGAATATTTATTGGTTTAAATTCTCGTTTCATCAGAATTGAATACAAGTTCCACAAGCCTTGTGAAGCCATTTCTTTAGCCTTACCAGTTATAAAAGCTCATTTCTGAAATAGTCTCATCTAGTTTAGGCATAATTAGAACAAAGTGCTGCTGTTCCTGTAGATGTGGCAGACTTAGCTTTAGCATGCTGGTGTGCAGAAGGCATTTTGTGCTCCAGTAATTTAAATTCATTTTTTCATTGAGGAGAATTAGCAGATAATTACATTTAGTGCATTGCAGATGTAGAAAATCAACTCGTTGTGGGAGAAATCAGTGTGTGTTGCAGGCAGCTTTGGCTTTGGGAGCTGTGCAATCAGCTGTTACAGCTGCCCTGGGGTGCGAGGGAGCAGGTCTGATGGGCATCATTAAATTTGGTGTGGATTGCATTGTGTTAATATATATAGTATATTATGTTATTATATATAATGTAATAATAATATAATAATAGTGTTAATATTTTCAGTGAAATGTTTGCCCCAATTCCCCATCAATAATTCTGATTCTGGCAACATGCTCTTAAAGTGACATAGAAGACGGAGATGCTTTGCCTGCTACCTGAAGAGAAATTTGTGAAAATCCATGTTTTTTAACTGGAAAAGGAGTGAGTTGTGCTAATTTGAGGGCACTTCAGAGTCCTGTTGCTATTGGGGACCCTTTCAAAGTAGGAATTGAACTCTTCATCCTCACAGACCACAGCAGAAAAAGACATCTTTATGAAAAGCTCCCCTCCTGATACACGGATATGAAGATTGGTACCATATTTCCTAACGCTAAATAGATGCAAAGAATTTAAAGGATTAGAATTTTAATCATTTGCAGAAAATTCTTTAATGTGCCATTGGATCAAATTCTTTTGCTGGTCACAGCACTGATGTAGTATTTTATAACATTGAAGGCAATTATTTTTGCTTTGGATATTTCTTGAAAGGTAATTTTCACCTCAAATACAGTTTGATTTTCTTAGGAAAAGGTTATTTTAAAATGTAACTATTGATAAATGGATCTGACAATGCAGCAGACTGCCCAACTTTTTTCTCCTGAATTTCCATTTTCAAGAGGTATAGGACTTGTGTGTTCTAAAGACGCATCTTTGCTTACAAAGTATTTGAATTAAATATTTGATTTCTTAAAGGTCAGATGATTTTATGTAGCTAAGATTTTAAAAAGTAGGACTAATAAACAGTTTCACCGTATTGATGCAAAAAGTGTAGTTGCAGGGATTAGATGTGTAAGGGAATAAAATACACACCTGAATCAAGTTGAGGTAGTGAATTGAAATACAAATCAATTGGGATTTGTTTCATGTGGCACCATTAGGTTTTTTTCCACAATGAAAAATGAATGTGGCTTGAATCCACTTTGTTAAACATAACTAAATAATTGAAATTTCATATTCAAAAATGTTGTATTTGGCATACAAGCGTGTACATAGAAGCAAGTGAAGGGGTTATTATAATGGACTATTAATATCTTTCTATGAGAAAAAATGTTTAATGAATTGCAATTTGATTTTCACGTGACAGAGCCAGTTAATTAAATTGTGATGTTCTATGCTTTCAGATAATCTGGAGTAGTATTTCTTTGTGTTAAAAAGGAACAGGGAGAAGGGCCCAACTTGCCTGCAGTTTGTTCTCTAATTTAGACTGCAACCTTTCTTTGTGGATTTATTTAGTGTACTATGGAGTATTGTTCCAGTAAATGTCTGTATGTGTATAGAAGTTGGATATATGGCATACAGGATTAGACCATCAGTTGTGTGCAAGAGGGGCATCAGGTGCCTGTGCCATAGACACAGGAGGTGAAATGTATGGGAAAAGGCAAGAGCTTTCAATTTTCCTTTAGACCCCAGTGCAATATTGCACCCAAATGGTTTTGTGTTCAGCATCACAGTGATGTTACCACAGTAACACGGACTATTGCAACAGACAGATGTAGATGATTATTTAAAATGTTTTTGTAATTAAGTTGCCCGATTCCATTAGCCAGCAAGTGTCTACTACTCAGCATAACTAATAGGAATTTTATGGGGAATCAATTAGGATGGGAAAGCAAATTCTCTCGCTCTTATGATCTGGAAAGAAAGAATTCAGGAACAGAAATAAAGTTTCTCGTTTCTCCCAGGATTCAAACAAATTATACATCTGTTTCAGGGAGTAGATATGAACCATAGCTTTTTATAGAAAAGCTGCTTGGAAAAAAAAAAAAACAACGCACATTCTAAAACCCAGAAACTTAAATCAATGAAACTACATATTAAATGACATGAAATGGCTTGGGGACCATGACCAACAGAAATTAAATATGTAATTAGAATACTGGTGGGCAAAACTGTTCACTGAAAACTTCTTAGTGCTTGAATTAGAGTAATGGATGCCTTGAATTAGACTGATTGGGTAGGGTGGAAATGCAGGCTCCAAAATGCACTTAGAAAATAGTTATGTGGAATTACATAATTGCTCTTTTATTGCTAAGCTGATTTTTTTGAAGTGTAGGAGAGAAATGTAAGAGGATTTGTGACTATCAATTAGGAACTGGGATCCTGTCCCAGTAAGGGCTTTGTATGTAAACTGAGGGTCATTGTAGGACCATCTAGAGCAAGAAAACAATTTGGTGTGATATGGGTTAACTCGTTTTCCAGTCAAGTGAATTCCGTGGAAGGCTGAGGTATAAAATTCAACCACAGACTGATTTACCATGTCAGAATCATAATTTTTTGAGGATCTGAGCAGCCTGTTTGAGCTCAGATTTCAGGGCAAAGAGATTATTTTGTAATTCTTTAATTTTTTCTCCCACGGAGACTGCGTCTGTATTCCCTATTTCATTTTACTGGCTACTGCCATTATTAATGCAGCATTTGTACTAAGGGGACCACCCATATTCTTTTGTCACAAAAAGTTCCTTTTACAAAAGTTTAATTCTTGCCCGAGGTTTTCTTTTTTTTTTTTCCTCATTGCTTTTTGTGACTCTGCACATAAGAATTTTGTTCTGAAGTCAGGAGGAAAATAGAAGTGTTCCAATGCAACGTGGAGAAGTTTAAGCTTTAGATGGGATTTTATTTGAGGAACTGCCGAGAGAGGGTGCTGTCAAAAAGGCGAGGAGGAGAGGAAGTCACCCGTGGAATACGATTGCTTTTTCAGAGCCTTTTCCTACTTTGAGCATCTCTCCCTGCCTTGCAATGCCTTGTATTGAGCTCAGTGTTAGTAGCACAGTGATGATGCAAACAGGACACCAATTTGATGCTGGTTTACGCATCAGAATTTGTTTTATTGGGAGAAGCTCTTAAGAAGGCTCAAGATGGGAGAGTGGCTCTTAGAAAGACCGTGAATGCCTCGTTGCAAGAGGCTGACAACGAGTAAGGAAAGCTGGAGGAAATCCCAACCTCCCTTCGTTCCTTCCCACGACCAAACAGAAACTTGCTGGTGGTGGAGAACAAGAGCACACCACAAACACGTGAAACATCAGGGCTTGGAATCCCAGAGCTATTTCTAGGCTGATAGACTTTCTATTCCATTGAATTCACGTTGAGCTCCTGCATTTAGCACCAGGAACAAAAAGAATCGAGGTGTGCAGTGGCAGATCTTCCCAGCCCTCTCTTTCCAGACCTTGCAGAGGAGCCGCTGCTGCTCCGAGGCCGTAGGACTGTGAATGCTCAGCGAGCCAACTGGGCTGGGACAGCATCACTGCCCCAGCTCCTGGGTCTTTGACTTCAGCCAGCCAGAGAAATGCAAGTCAGCAGCTTGAGATGAAAGTTCTAATTAATTGCCGCAAGGAATTAGTAAGCAAAAATGTGTACCTGTGCCATATGTCTGGCCTGTCAGTGTGTGCAGGACAGAAGCACCAGCTTGTGCAGCTCCAGTTGAGGTCAACAGGACCTCCTCAGTGCAGTACAAGCTCTTAATTCTCAGTTTAGGGTTTTTTAATGAAATAATTACTTGTTTTTATTTTTAAAATTTTATTTCTGTTTGTTTGATTGGTTGGTTATTTTTGGCTTTGTGTATTTGTTTGTCTGAATTTTAGTCTTTCTTATTTTCGGTTAAAGAGGTGAAAGATTTTTTTTCAAAACATATGAAAATTTTAGTGGGAACCTACAAGCTTTTTTTGTATTTCCTTGGGAGCAGTATAGGGGCACTAGAGCAGACCCGACTGTGTAGAGAAAATCCTAAAAACGCAGCAAATAATAATAAATAATTTGAGAAAAGTGAAATAAAAATCCTTTTGCACCTTCAAATTTGGAAATAAAAAATAAATAATTGTCAATACTAAAATTTTCCATTTTCTGTTAAAACCAAACATTGTTTTTTGAAATTATATTTGTAAATCAAAAACTGTCCTTCTTGATGAAACATTAAAGGAACTTTGGAAGCTTCTCTCAGTTGTAGGCACTGAACATTTGTCTCCTGTTTGCTGCAGCACCTTCATTACAGTGCCACGACTTTATTTTGTTAGTTTTATTTTTTTTTTAACAAGTGTTTTTTCAGGGACTTTGTTGCTTCCCATAAGACGTTCCTTTCTGAGAGAAGGTAAAGGTAATCCTCAGTGGCTTACAGTGGGAAGCAGTAATTGGGATACGAAGAGGATATTTTTGATGTAAGTGGTGAGGAATGTTAAGAACTGGTCTGAAATTATTATATATAAGGAAGAAAAGAATTTTTTTTACAATGAGGGTGGTGAGACCCTGGCACAGGTTGTCCTGTGCTGGCTGCCCCATTCCTGGAAACACCCAAGGCCAGTTTGGATGGGGCTTGGAGCAACCTGGTCCAGTGGAAGGTGTCCCTGCCCATGGCAGAGGGCTTGGAGTAGATGGCCTTTAAAGGTCCCTTCCAACCCAAGTTATTCTATGATTTCATGAATAGCTAATGAGTAATTTGCTTGATGTGGGAATGAAGAGGCACAGCTCCCAGCAAGAAGAGGGTTAACCTATTGCAGGAGAGGGTCTAGGATGGGTTGAGGACACAGAGGAAGCACCACCTTGTGCAAGGCTCTCCCTGGCAGAACTCCACTGGAGCTGGAAATGGAGGACAATATTTACAGCTCCTTGAGCTCAGTGCACTGTTCTGGTGTTTAGTGCATGTTTACCAGGCACTGCAGGGATGAAAACTATTATGAAAGTGACGAGTGTCGTGATTAATTGCAGACCTCCGTTGTGTTCATGGTGCACATCCTGTTTGGGAATAAAGAGTGATGGCTGTGGCTGTTACAACGAAGGTGACGAACCATTGCAGAGAACCAATTACTGTGTGCGAAGTGGTGTGAAAAGGGAAGTGTAAATTGCTGTTCTGTCACATGATTGCTAGTATTTTAGTTTCTTTATCAAGCAGGAGGCATTCTGGAATTTATGGAGCAGATCCTCCACTCTTCTAACAGGTTTAATTGCCACGATTTCACTCGTATTAGACTGAGTTACACCAGGTGAACTCCACATGCTATTATTTGCAGAAAATTTCTCACTTTCCCTCTTGTATCTATCCCTTATCAAGGTCCAAAAGTTGTTTACAGAAAAGGAAAAAGAATTTTTTTTTTCATCTTGCTTATCCATTTTGATGAAGGGAACATTCAGTGTAAAAGCTTGTAGGGTTAATTGCAGCAATAGCCTAAGAACACTTACAGTAGTGAGGTTAATGTATGGTATTTGGTGCTGTATGTTGTGTGCTCAAACACGTACACAACACACCAGATGAATAAGCTTGTTTTGTAAAGTGAAGGTAGAGCAGATACAGAAACTACTTCATGCTTGAATGATGTTTGACCTACAGGATACTCAATATACAGACACACTAATTTGAGTTAATTTTAAATGTTAGGACCACGTTTTCCTTTTTCTACTGAGCTATAAAAAGTTTCACATTTGAGGAGGTGAAGAAAGGTGATTCTAACCTGGGCACATGGAAAGGACATGTCAGCCCCCACCATGAAAGGCTCTGGTACTGCCTTGCTTTTAATTAGGCTGGCACTGAGCCTACCAGTGTGTACCAGAAAGAAGGGCTGCACCAGGTGATATTGCTCTTTATTTTCCCCTGCAAAATCAGCATTCAGTTTATTACAGTTAGAGATGCAAAAGCCATCTGCACATAGTCCTGGGCAAATGCCTCCAGGTTGTTGTTTCTGAGCAGGGTGGTTGGGTGCAATTGGCCTCTGCAGGTCCCTCCCAGCCTCCAAAATTCCATGAAGACAGTATAGGTAAGGTAGAGCCACAGACAGCTGAATTTCCATAACCAAAATCTGCTTTGACCTAAATAAACACCTGTTTCAACACCTTCTCCTTACTTACTGTTCTCATACAAATGCAAACGAGACTAAAATGCAAACAGTTACATATTGTCGCATCCTGATGATGAGTACTCAATGTAATTATTTAGTTACATTTATATAAATTTATTTGAAAAGATTAAACTGCCCAGGAGCTTTCAAACAGAAAGATGGTTTTTAACCCGAGGTCGCCTGGCAGTGGAAAATTTGATAATTACAATTTTGCAAAATCTATTAATTGCAGTAAATACGAATGCAGTTCCCTTAAAGGTTTTTCATGACAGATTGTACTTTTTCTTCAGCTGACACAACACTGAGCACGACTCTGAGTATTTTTGCTTGTTTCCTTGTACTAATTTCTTGTAACATTTTCCAATTTCTAAATTTCCTACTATTTTGTTATATTTAATGTGCATTATTTATTTTTAGAAGTGGTCTGAACTGCCACTTGCAGAGCTGGCTATCATGTTATACATGTATATTTTCGAGGTTAGCCCTTTATGTTATCTCCTGTGACAAAAGGTGCAGACAGTCTTCTTTCAAGATTTGAAAGAAACATTGTCAGCTGGTCCTTATCAGCAGCTTCTTGCTGTCCCTGCAGGGCTGCCCTTGGGATGGGAAACAGAAAAATCACTTGGCTTGTAGTTATATTTACCATTGGCTGAATGAAGTATTTTGTAAAGGTCCCTCCAATAGGGGAGATTTTGACATTCGCTTCTAAGTCTTTTTGCTTTCATTTCAAATCTGTGCTCTTAAAAAGAAGTTAAAACATCCCAAAAGAGTAATAGTACATTATCGAGTTGAACTGATGCAATCTATAAGGGTACACATGGCCACAGTGTGATTATGCAGGGGAAAAATCACTTTATTGATCTGATATCATCATAAATCTTAGGACCTTAAGTACTTATGCCATGCCACTCACTCTCAGCAGACAGACTGGCATCACTAGTGAGTTTAAACCTGGTTTGTGGCTGAGGGGATATTGTCACAGTTTGGGCTCTGTCTGGTGTGGGAAATGAGTTAATGGGTCTCGTCAGAACTCCTCACCAGGAAATATTATTAAAAAGTGCTATTAAAATGCTTTTATTAATATCAAATTTTTACAATTTAAAACATTTTTTTACTATAAAAATATTATTTAAAAATATTTAGTTCACAGTAACTGTCCCTTGTTGACTGTCTCCATAAAACAGCAAACATGAAGAATTAACTATCCTTTCCAGCTCTAAAGTAGGAATCTAAAGCAGTTAAGGAAAACTTGTTCTGTAGTTACTTCTGTTGTTTCTGAGATCCAAATTCTCCAAAATGGTTGGACCAGCAAGAAAAAACTCTCTGGAAGCAAAATTAGAGTAATGGGGAAGAAAAAACCAGTCCCAAAACACATGGTCTGATCTTTGTTAAACCAGGCTGACAGTACCTTAATGTTACCTACAGAGAAGCAGAGACTGAACACATTGGCCAAGGGAGGTGTAAGTGACTTGTTCCAAACACCTTTTGGGAATTCTCACTGAGGAGTTATTGAGACAAAACGGGGCAACTGAAAGCCAGTATTTCTGTGGAGCATTTCTATTGCTGTTCAATTCCAAATTCTCCTCTGCATACACCAGTGATGCCCCAAGAGAAGGGCAAGCTCGCTTGTTATCCCTTTCCCTATCTCTAATCCAGGTGCTCACAAGACCTAGTGGAGCCCACCACAGCTCCCTTCTTGTCTCTCCATGGAAATGAAAGGCCAGAGATGGGGGAAATGTGGGAAACACTTGGATTTTGCCCAGTCTTTGTGTTGGTCTTTTATGGTGAACCTTCCACACGTTGGAGGGGCGTTGCTGGTTACCCCTTACTTCTGTTGAAGGGACGTGGTAAATACAAAGATAGAGGTGACCCCAGAAATCCGCAGTCTACAAGAGGGACTTTGCTATGATGAGGTGAATTTCCTTGCCCTCTTTTAGGTTTCATGGCAGTATTTTCCGACTTGATGACTTATATTCTATTTGTTATCTACCTGCATGGGATAAATGTGCTTAATCTCCTTTGAATTCCTACATTAAACCTTACTGGCTTTATCACTTAAATTCACATTTGCTTGGTAGGACAAGGGAGCTGGTATTAACTATATGAATTGGTTTCAAGATTAGTGTTTTGGGGTTTTTTTCTTTCCTAATAAAAAGCATGAAATGGTAATTTTTAGAAGACTTTATGGCCTTCAGGGTTTTCTTTTTTCTAAGTAATCTTTGTTACTTCAGCAGAACTGCTGCCGAGTCTCAATTTTGTTTTCAGTAGCATAGTCCTTTTCACTGAACTCCTGTTTTGGAAGAGATTGCATTAGCATTGTTTCTTTGAGAGCTAGAAAACTAATAATTGCCTTTTAAGTTTTAATCATGCTTTTCAATAGGGCACAAATTGCTAAATTAATTGACTTTTTTTTTTTTTTTTTGAAGATGCCTGACAAATTGATGAAGGGAACAATTGCCAAGTGAGGTTATCTTACAAAGCCTCCCAAGGAACTTCCCTTACAGAAAATTTGCTATATTCTTTTAATTTTTATTTGGATGAGCATATCACATTATCTTTACATTCTTCTGGAACAGAAAACAGCTTATAGTCATAGCAGTTGTGCATTAACGGAGGTCCCTTCTGGGTGCCACAGAAGAGGGTAGTAGGGATGGAGATGTAGGAGTACTGAAGAGTAGCTTTTATCCTTGCAGAGCATTTGGACAAATAACGAGGTCTCCCTGAATTCCTGCAGTTAAAACAACTGCAGTCATCAGGGGTAAATATCACAGCTCAGGAAGGATAAAATGCAGGCTGTGGACTACCTGGATCCTCTTTTTCATTTCATCATTTATTTCTAAGTGACCTCAAGTAAAGCATTTCAGGACAAAGTGAGGCCAAAATGCCTTATGTTGCAGTAACTGTATTTGAACTTGCCTGGTTTCTTATGCCTTCTAAGCCCTAGTCTTTACATCCCATATGTTAATGGGAACAATATCAACACCTTTCCCCCCCTCAAAATTCTCTGTTTCGTTTGTCATTCGAAGTTCTTCCCAGATGTGATTGTCTCTTACAGTTTGTGCATAGCTTGCCAAGGACTTGACCATGGTTGGTGTATCTGTATATCATCATATAAAAACTACTGATACTTGTGCAAAGTTCCCCAATCCAACATGTGTTTGCAAAACAATTGTAATATTGCAGATGTTTTCTGGATTCTGAGAGCAGAGAGGGCAGAGTGGGAAAAGAGATATATCTTTTTTGAACTGAAATGCTTTCAAAATAATTAATGTAGACCTTCTTAAGCCCGCTTTCTTTGTTTTTTGTCCTATCTACATATGTAGTTGATTAGGAAAAATCAATGTTGTCTTATGCTGTGTCATTAGAAGGCGGCAGCCATGTAGGATGTTTTCTTCTCTGTGTCTGTCTGTCTGTCTCATGGAAATCTGACCTCCAAAGAAATGCAAGCAAAACACTACTGGAACACAGAACTGAAGTGCTTTCCCTGACCTATGTAAAAAGCACTGGAAAATAATTTTTTATTAGGGAAGGAGACTGATTTCAGTTCACCTTCCCTACTACCCCGTATTTGTCAGCTGTATGTCAAACAATAATAAATAGAACATAGAGGGAGTATTGATTTCTGTCAGGTTGTTGTGAGTTGCACAAAAGCTGGAAATTTAACAGGTGTTAAACACAACTTGATTTTCTTTTCCTTTTGAGAAATCATAGCGGGCACGTTTGGAAATTCCACTGCTTTTCAATACTGCAAAAAGCTAAGAACTTTACCCCAGAACTTGATTACCCAGTCCATTAGAAAATGCTACAATTTTTCCCTAACAGCATCACGATTTTGTTTCAGTAAATGGCCACCTGCACGTTTGACAAGTAAATGTCTCATTTGCAGAGTCATTGCAGACCATTGAAAGCTCCCCTGACACCCACCAGGGATGAACAAGGTGCTGAAAAACAGAGCTTTAGAGAGGAGTGGAAGTCTGTAAAATAGGGTAATTATTGTTAGTGTTCTACTGTAGACAAATAGAAACTGATGTGTGCGGTCATGCTTGAGTAGCACCCATTTTATACAAGGGTTTTGTTCCTTACAGATGGACTTTACTAGTAGGTCAGGCATTCGGGCAATGTGCTGTAATCCATGGATTTGCATCCAAAATCTGCCACCTAATTGGGAAAGACTGTCCAGCTTAGCATCAAAAAGTCAGGTAGCGGTGGGATTGATCAAGAAACCCCTACACTTGCAGAGGAGATGGGCAAGGATGATGCGTCCAAACCTCAGAATCATGTAGGGTGTGACTGACCATGCCTAGTGCAAAGAAACCCAACTTCATCTCAACACAAAGGTGGCCTTCGAAAGAAAGAGCCATGTCAGTGGAGTGGATCAGCTGGAGGGGTAAATATACACGTGGCTCAGTGCAACACAGTATGTAAAAACTAAACAAAAGAATTTTGACGAGAGGAATGGGACTGAGCTGGTTTAAGCCCTGTGCTCCTTCCTGGGACCCTTGCTGCTGTAATGGTGAGTGTGTTATAGAGATTGGCAGCAGGGGTCATGCTGGTATTGGGATTGAACTGCATATTGCAATTCACATATTTTATTAACTTACACCTGTGTGGGGATTTCAGTACCTTGCAGTACCACTTACTAAACCAAAAATCCCATGGAACATCGAATATGATCAAAGAAGTAAATTTGATATTAGACACACACAGAGTATCTAGAAGAACCTGGTTAGAAAATATTGAACTCTGGCAGCTTGGAAAAAAATCACAGCTCCAGCCTTAATAGCTTATATTTAAAGACAAGTTTATGCCACAGAATGATTCTTACCACTTGTTTTCCAAATCTTGAGAAGTCTAGACCTGAATTCCATGGCTCAAAGCCACTTACATCAAGTGCTCATCTGTCCACCTCTGTCCAGACTAAATTACCAACTGAAGTAGGCCAAAGGGATGAGCTAATCTTTGCAGAGGTGTTGTCCAAGAGGAGATTATCCAGCCCAGGGCACTCCAGCTCAATTGCAGGAGTTCCAGCATAGATCTCTTGCTGCATGTGGCATTTGTTTGATGCTGAGGTTGTGTGGACAGAGGGGATGCAGCCCAAGCTGAAACCACAGCAGAGGGAGGAGGGAATGCAGTGGCCAAAGTACCACAGCCAATATCTTCTGTTGCCCTCAGATGTCACTGTATTCCCCCTAACCAAGGAGCCCAACTGGATGCCACCAACTGGATGAACACTTGTAGTGATCTTTTGGTTCATGCTTTCCTCATTCGTGAACAAGCTGGTCGCCTCTGGCAGTCCAGAAACTCCTTTAATATAAACCTGTCTTCATGAAAGAAGAACCAAGAGTCCTGGTCTCTTCCAGCCTAAATGCTTCTGATTCTGTGAGTTAAATGTTACCCATTCGATGAGCACATTTTTCAAATTGCTTCTTGGTGCTTTAACAATTCATAAATCCCAGACAAAAAAACCCCACCAAAACCATACTTCAGCAAAGCTACATTGTATATTTGAATTCAATAGGGACTGGTATAGCTTTAAATAGATACATGCATGTATAGAAACATGTTTTAGAGACATGTATATAATTGATACTCTACATATATGAAAATATATCACTAAACAGCTCTCTGGTTGTTGGGCTAATGCTGAATCTGAACCACAGTATGAAATTTGAGGGAATGAAAAGGTTTTGTACAGTGATGTTACCCACTTAGGGAGGCTTTTTAA
Source organism: Grallaria varia (assembly GCA_013396735.1). Lineage (NCBI taxonomy): Eukaryota > Metazoa > Chordata > Aves > Passeriformes > Formicariidae > Grallaria > Grallaria varia. Next base: position 286,300 of record VWZG01000657.1, on the reverse strand, counting down.
TAGACCCTGATGCAGAGTGCACTGTGTTGTGGAAGGGTGTCACCTCACTTGAAGTAACCTCTGGATAAATGTCTCAATGTTCATACAAAAACAAGCTGCTCAGATTTGTTCTTGCCTGGAGGACAAGAAGTTAATTAGACTGGGGCAACTGGGATTACCTACGGCCCTTTCCTTGTGTGTCTCTAGATGTGAAAAAAGATGTCTAGTACTTACGGCTTTGCTATCAGGAGCACTTGGCTGGAAGACCTTTTGCCCTTTCAGAGAGATAGAACTGACATTGGCAGAGAGGAGGTATTTTGATGCAGCTGATCCTGAGGATGTTGTATGTCTGCAGAGCTGCATGTTGATCAAGCCTTGATCATTTGGCAGAAAATGTTATAAAATGCTGCTCAGTCTGTGAAACTGGGTCTGGCACTGAGAGCTGACTCGTTTGTGGTGCTTGGAAACGTTGCTTATAAACAAAGAGTCTGATTTGAACAGATCTGACATTTAAAAATATTGGTGTTAAATCCTCATTCAGTTGTATGCTTGTGGTTTTTATTGGGAGACAGGAGCAGAATAACCTCTCTGATGTTAGTAGTGTTTCCAAGTCCTCTCTAGATATTTTGAATTGTGATTTTGCTATTTTAGTAACTGTCATAGTCACAACCATATTATTAAACACAACACGGTACAGAGAATTTGAATTACATAGTAAGTTTTCCTTAAAACTCTGTGGCATAATGTACAGGATGGAAAACATTTTTTAAGACATGTTTTTCAGGAAAAAAGCTGGAACAAGCTAGTTGATTCTCCCTATAAACAAGGCGAAATATAACATTGTACGTTGTGCCTGTCAGATTTGGCAAAAAAAAAGGTGGTGGTGATGTTTTGCCCAGACCACAGGGATCTTTGAAAGCAGAAAAGACATATGAAATTATGTCCTGAGGGGAGAAAGGGAGATGCTGGAAAAGGCGCTGAAGAAAGAGGCTAATTCTACACTCTCGTATTTGGAAGCGTAAAAAATTCCCTGTCCTCAATCTCTGCGAATTTACCCTGATAAAACTATGCCAGTTTGCCTGGACTGACACCCTGGGCTGATGAAACTTGTTTGGTGGTCCTGGACAGGGTGGGAACTACCTCGTGTCCTCAGCATCAGACAGGATGTGCTCCTGCCCATGAGTTCCTGCTTCCCCAGCTATGCTGCAGGCACATTTCCTGCTTCCCAGTGTTTTATCCAGTGTCTGGATGCCTTTCCAATCAGGAGGGATCAGTTTAGGGCTGTATCTGCTAATAGTGTGGGGTTTTACTTGGTGACACCTGCATGGAACAGTCTGTACATAATAGGATGAGATTTCGTATTGTTTAGCCATTTGTTATAATGGTTAATGAATGTAATTATTAATAATAACGACAGTATAAATTCCATGCGTCTCCCAGGCATCGAGTCTTGCCCTGGATTTGAGCCAGGAGAGGTTTAAGTTGAATATCAGGGACAGGTCCTTCCCCCGGAGGGTGGTGGGCACTGACCAGGCTCCCCTCGGGCAGTGGGCATGGCCCAAAGGCTGCCAGAGCTCCAGAAGCGTTTGGACATCAGGACAGGGACAGGGTGGGATTGTTGGGGTGTCTGTGCAGGGTTAAGAGTTGGACTCGATGATCCTGATGGGTCCCTTCCAACTCAGCACATTCTATGATTCGATGACAGTCTGTTACTCATAGAAATAACCAGTCGAGATTTCAGTAAGAAGCTATTTTGGTGCCATGGCAGAATTACTCTTGATTTATCATGATGTAAGTGACACGAATGTTCCTACCTGCAGTACAGTCATTAGTTTTTAGAGCTATCAGTACAGAATGTAACCATAAATTTAGTTTTGGGCATATTTAATGGAATTACACGTGGTAAAAACAGAAATGTGTGGGCTCAGCTCAGTCATGTTCCAAAACACAACCATGTGTTTCAGCTACTGACTAACTCGAGGGCACAGTATTGTTTATACATTGGATTTGGCATTTTCACCATATCAGGCTGCCTTGACTGTATAAGAATCAAAAAAAGAAATTCCATATTCTTATAGGGCACCGATATTAATAGCTAGTATTTATTTCATTCCATGTGATTTCAGAATTGTAATTCAGCTGCGTGCATGGTGTTGACATGAAAACAAATAAGTTATTATAGATACTCATGAATTTGTTGTCATAGATCCCCAATCTGCTGCTCATAGGGAATATTAGACTTAAATATAGAGCTTTCAGCTGAGTAGAAGTATTCATTTTGAAACAAAACAAAAAAAAATTGTATTATATTTTAAATCTGTTATAACTCTTGTCACAAAATAAAGAACAGTGAATTAGACTATTTGGTTTATTTTGATGGAAACACAGAAAGGCTATTGGAAGTTTTGGAGTCAATCACCCATGCTATTTTTCATTGCCTTGGAATTTTCTAAAAAAATCTGTCCAACAGTTGGTGTGCCTGTTTTGTCTTCTGTCTGTCATTGCAGGCTGATACAAAATCCTATCCCGCGAGTCTTCTTCTGGAATATAACCGAATTTCAGATTATTAGTTTTTGTGTTCAGACTGTCAAATGCTGTAGTCAGTGTGAAGACTGAAGTTGAATACAGACAAAGAGGTTGCAAATTCTGACTATATAGCATTTATTTAATTTTCGTATCTGTGCATTTACCTGTGGGGTTTTTGGCACGAACACTCTACTGAGTTTGCATCCTATGATACCTAAAATGGACAACCCCCAAATTCTGAATTAAGCTTAGGTAGCTAGTTTAAAACTCAGCCTTTTAAAAGTCAGAACTCCTGACCTTGAAGCCGCCTGGAATCTGTCAGATTTGTTTTGAATGCCAGAGCCCCACAGAATGCAGGCATGACTCAATCTCATCTTTTGGCAAGTTGATTGCGAGTTAGTGCATCCAGCAAGGAACAAAAATTCCCGGCTGCCAAGCCCTCCAGGAGATCAGCTGGCTCTGCCTCTGTTTGCACCAGCGTCTGGCTGCACACAATGCTGGGCTTGTTCTCCACTGCTTGAAGTAACTGATCACAAGGTTGTCTTAAAAGTGATGATTTATTTGGAAGAAAGCTGCCCTTTGCCTCCTTGGGCAGACGAAAGGAAGCAGAATGAGGGCCCTGAGCTGAATTCTCTGGGAAAACATTTATAGGGGGGCACATGTGAGGTGTAGGCAAGGGAGGCTTTGACCTCTGGGCTGACACTGCGACATTATAGCCCTTTTATTTTATTAAAAAAACATCAGTTTTCCAGTGCTTGTCAGCACAGCTTGGAACCCCTGCATGAACATTGTGGTAAAATCATCTTGTTCTGGGGAACAGAAGCACATCTTGGCCCAAGGGAGGACTCACAGAGGAATTTGTGTCTCTACTGCCCTTCCCCATGGGCAGCAGAGCTCCAAGGCATGGCAGGTGCAAAGAGGGGCTGTTTTGCTATGTCTGGTTTAGTAACAGGACAGTTCCACACTTCTATTTCTTGCTTTGCCTGCTGTTTTTCAGAAAAATGTGCAAGCCTGTGATTGCATGCCGTCCATACAAACAACTCTGCATTTCACTCCAGCATGAGTTCAAGTCCACACTTTTAGGCTGTCCCATTAGTCATGAACGTGTTACAGACCATGTTCAACCTCAACAGCTGCAATTTCTAGTTTCCTTCGCATCCCTGCAGTCTTGACAACTGAATTCAGACTCAGTTGGTCTTCACAACCTATAAGCAATTAGCTGGTCTTTAAAATACCTTTCAAATCTCTTCAAATCTCTTTCTCCATGTTATACTGCTTGCCAGCACCGAAGCATTTCAAGGGGTTAAAATAAAGGAGCCACAATAATTACCTCTTTGTTTTCCTTCTTACTTGCAAGAATGGGACCTAAGAGGTGGTTTTACATGCCTGTGTCTGTATGCAAAATTATAAGAAAAAGTGTTTGTTACAAATAAAGCAAAGGAAGGGTTTTGTTACTGAAACCCTTTTGTGGAAGGGAGGGGTCTGAAGGGGAGCCTCGAGGGGGCTCCCTGTAAAAGGCCAGACAGCTCTCTCTGCTTCTCTCAGTAATTAGTCAGTTTAGAAGCTTTTTATTTTTGACCATATGGTGCAGGAAACAACTTGACTGATGAAGAACCCGGGGCCAACCTCATTTCCCCAGGGGGTTCTGCTGTTTTGTGGAGGCCTTGGCTTTTTGCGCAAAACTTCCCCTTAGTGACTCATTATGTTCTTGCTGCTGCCTCTGATGTCACTGCTCTTTTTGTTGATGTCAAAGTATTTCCTGCAAATGACTTACTTTCCTGATCATTGTTGCAGTATTATTTTTGTCTTCCCTGATTTTTTAATTTTTTTGTTTTGTTTTGGTTTTGGTTTTTTTTTTGTTTTGTTTTAGGTTTTTTTGTTTGGTTTTTTTTTTTTAGTTTTTCTGACTTGGTACTCAGATAACTGGGCTGTTGAAAAATGTCTGCTCTAAAAAAGGGTCTAAAATTAACTGAACCTTCTCTTCAAATCTACCCTTCCCTGAGCTGTGCGTGAGGAGACAGCACACGTCATGCTTGAACTTCTGAACATTCTCATTGCTCAGAAGTCCTGCAGGAACTGTAAAACTTGGGAATGTCCAGGAATTATGATGAAAATTTTTGCCCTAAGACTAGGGTTTATTTCCTCAGTCTTTGAAGTTGACATACCTTCAAATGTGAAAACTTTTTTAAGATCTAGAGTATTAAAATATTTTAAAATAAATGTAAGAGCCATCTTAGGTCACTGAAGAATCAGATCCTCAGAATGGAAAATAATGCCAAATCCACAGCAAATAAAATTCCTGTCTAAACCAAAAAAGGGATTCAGAAAAATCTTAACTATTTCAATAAAAGCACTAAGAGAAAGACACCATTTGAAGCATCTGAACAGAGAAAATATGTCCAAATGTAACTTAAACTTGTATTTAGGCAGGTAGATAGAAGGTGTGATTGATTTATAGATGAACATTTTATGAGTTTGCAGACAAATCAAATGAAATATCAGCTCATTTGATTTAAGCTGAAAGTGGCCACTTTGGAGTTATGACTATGAACATACATTCAATAGAAGGTGGATGCTTAAGACTAACCTTAAAGATTGTTGTTTTCTTTGTTTTTAATAAATGGAAAGTTTTTCCTCGGTATGTGAAAGGAAAAAGACTCAAGTTCCAGGGAACGTGAACAAGACAAGTGGAAGTGCCACAGAATTGGCCCAAACTGCCACTGTGCTTTTCACAGTGGGATTTTTATCATTATCTCTGTGCAGAAAAATCCTCAGTTGCTCAAGGAAAGGACATCCAAAAAAGTTAAACCTGCCAAAATCTGTCCAGAGTGATTTTGTTTCAGTATGCCTGGGATTTCCTTGATGTGTTGTGCTGGGATCACTTCTGCGCTCTTTTTGCAGCGAGGGTAATTACTGCCATCCTGCCTAGGATCACTTCAGTGGGTAAATTAGTAAGTACTGCTGTAGTGGACATTTCTTTTTGAAAAATGATTTCAGCACAGCTGAAGATTTAATGAACCAGGTACCAGAACTGCACGTTTATTTTTCTATTCGTTTTTCCATCCTACGCTTGCCGAAGAAATTGTGTTTCAAAAAACTGAATTTGTAAGTAATTGTGTAATATTTAGCATTATTTAGTGTTGCAAAATACTCTGTGATTTTTAGACCCTAATTAGTCTCCTTCAAAGCAGATTATGAAGATACTTGGTTTAGGCTTCTCGCATCTTCACCTCTCTCTGTACTTTGTTTTTGTTGGGGGTACCTGCACTGGTGTAGAATTCCTGAAGCTTCTTCAATTGGTGTATTTGAGGAAAAGGGAGCTAAGCTGGAGGTCCGGGGCACGAAGTATCAGTGCACAAATACCTGTGTGACCCCCGAGCAGTGCATTGAACTCATCAGAGTGAAAACATAGTCCTTTATTTTCCCCCTTTCCGTGCTGTCTCAACCCCTGATTTTGAGCCCTTTGGAGCGAAGGCAAATTGTGTGTTTGCTATGAAAGCTGGAAAAGTCTGGCTCTGCCCTCATTTACAGTTTGAAGGCTTTGCCATAATTCTGACAGAGAAATAATATTATTAAATCCCTGGAAATGTGCTGAGATTTTTTTTTCCCAAGCATTGCCTTGAAGTGTGGCTTTTCAAGGTGGTTGATGCCACCTGTTTTCATGGGCTTTGGGTTTTGAAAATTTCAATGTTATTACCTTTGACTGATTTCTTACAGATAGACCCTGCAGTGCAGCCGCAAGCTCAGGAAGCACTTGGAGGGAGCTCTCTCATGGGAATTTTTGGGGTTTTGTTATTTAGTGTATTTTATATTTGTAGTTTTTATGTAATGTTTTGACAGTATTCTGCTGAGAGATAATAAAAGAAAACACTGCAACAGCCCGAGATTCCCTTGGGTTCTCTAGAGACCTCCCACAATCACAGGTTATTGTCGCAGTGAACAGAACAGTAACCTCAAAACTCACGCTAAAACCTTTAGGCATCCTGTTGAGATAATTTGATTTAAATATAATATTTGGCTAATCTATCATCCTATAAAGCATATTTTATCCATATCTGGAGACTTATAAGCAGTGGTTTTTCTGTTTTACCTAATGGTGTATGTGCAACGCTTATTTAAGCTGCTTTGGATTCTGAGGTGCAATTACAATCTGAACAAATGATGCATAATAATTTTAAATTTGAAAGTCTTCAGTTGTAAGTCAGTAGTGTTCTGGGCAAGATGTTAATGAAAATGGGTTTCTTTGTGTACACCTTTTCCTCAAATCACGCTGCTCATGCTTTAGTGCAGTAATTTTATCAAATACAAGGAATTATTCACAAAGTTTCACATTCGGCCTGGAGTATCCAGAAAAAAACCCAAAGTACTAACTCTTTGGAAGAAAAACCAAACGAACCCAAAACAAACCCGAAGCACTTCTGCTCAATAATTGCTGAAAGCCAGTTTAGCCAAAGCACCTTGAGAGCTGGGAAGGCGCCGTTTGGCTCCTGAGCCTTCGCGTGGTTGCTTGGAACGTCTCTCAGGGCTTCAAACCCCTGCTGTGTACCAGAAGCTTTGACATCTCGTGCTCCTTTGATCTCCAGAAAGCTTCGAACCCGACTGTAACTCTGGGAGTTGTTAACAAATGTTACACGATAGATTCTCGTGTTCTATTATTATTTTTTTTTTAAGGAGCGCGACCTTCCTCACCATGCAGGGCCCAACCCAGGACTGGCTTGGGCTCGGTGCTGTGCAGGGCGCCCAAAAGCTTCTGCCCTGATAGCCTGCTCGGCAACTGCTGGAACGCTGCAGAGGGGAATACGGGTGGCTATGATTTATGGTTTGCAGCCACTCACAGAACTGTCAGTGTCATCGTTTTCAGCCGAGCACAAAGCGTGTGTCTTCCTCAAGAAGTTTCTCCCACTGCTAATATTCCAACTGCTCTAGTCTTTAGGCTAGACTAGTTTGGCTTTATGTGTTTAAACGCAGTTTATAGAAAAGGTACTTTTTTTTAAACGATGTTTTTCAGGTCATACAGCTACTTTTCCTTTAATTTAGTAGCCGCTCAAACTGGGCTCTTTCTGAGACGTGTTTCTCATGGTTTTTCGGGGATATGTTGAAGAAGAGTTTGTATCTATTCTGCCCTTCTGTTTTGGCAAAAGATGCAATTTAATCTAGCCGGGAGCACAGCATTTAAACCAGAAACAATGAGTTGCAGTGAGAAACAACCTGCGTTCTGCATGAATCTGAATAACCCACAAAGCATTGAATCCACCCAACTGGCACAAGTTAGCATCAGATGTCAAAAGCTGGAAGCTGGTTTTGATGAATCAAACCTATAGGGAAAAGAAAATAAGCTTAATACTATGGTTTCCTGGTTTTCTGGATTTTTATGGCACATTTTATACTGTGGACCTCCTTAAACAGTCACAGCATCAAAACACTGAGAAATACAGACCTTCAGGAGAGATTGAAGTGTGACTTTGAGCTGCTATGAGAGTCAGCTTTCTAAATACGGAGTGTGATTTGGTGGCCCCAAACCACAACACCTATCAAAATGGAATTAAATTTAACTGTACTCAAGAATGACTCTTGCAGTTTACTTCTCAGCCCCCTCCTCTCCATCTGTAGCTGGTGGGAGTTGAGCTTACTCAGAAGTTTGCTGAGAATGCTCAACACCTTGCAGGTGTTTAAATGTGAATACTGCTTTTAATAGGATATAAATAAAGTAATACTTCTTGGCTGCGAAATATAATGTATTTGAAAGTGATGTTGAAAGAGCCGTTTGGAAAAAAGTCTGCATTTTTTTAATTTCAACTTGCTTTTAAAATTCTTCTTTAGGTGATATTTCCAAATTTGCACAGTTTCTTGCAACATTTTTTTTTGATAGACTGGGTGCAAAGAAAATATTTTTTTTTTCTTAATCAATGACAGAATTGTTTCAGAGACCACATGAGCAGATTCTGAAACAGGAAGAAGTTGGTTGGCGCTCCCAAGAGGTGGATGTGTCCATGCAGGGGGCTGTCTGTAGCACCAGCAGCAGCACGGTAGTGCATCCACCCTCTTCCATCACTCCCCCAGATTAACAGGGAAGCAGGAATAGATGGACAATAACAAAATACAAGAGGACCTCCAGCTCTGCCTTCAGTATTTCAAGCAGCACCAGAACCACCCCAGAGCACCTTGTCCCTCTCAGAGGCATCCTCTGCACTTTTCCTCCTCCTGTAGAGCACTGGTGTGGATTGTCCTTTTGGCAAAATCAGGCAGCTTTTTGAAGATCTTTTTCCCCCACTATTTATCTACAATTCATCCTCCTACTCCTGTGATATCATTCCCTATATTCCTGCCCAAATAACAGAGAATCACATGTAATGGCAGTAGTAAATACATCCCTCAAAGGAATGCATCCTCTTAGGAAAATAATCTTCCAGTGCTGTTCTATAGTGCAACCAAAACGCTGCAAAGCTTGGCCCTAAGTTAATGATTGGGAACATTGCTGAGGAATAGCAAATGTTTTTAAGGAAGATGGATGTTTGCTGTAAGCCAGACATCATTTTATAGCTCAGAGACATGAGCAGTCCCTTAAGGATCTGCCTTGCAAATATTAACATAGGTCAAGAGGAAAGAAATGAGAGAGACTACAGCAAGTGCTGTACTAGGCTGTTGCCCCTGGCATAAAATATTTATTGCTGTTACAAGTGATACTAAACCAAAATGAGGTTACTAGACCTTTTAGTTGTTTGAAATTTGAAATAAATCCCGGGGTCTTTTTTCCTTTCTCTTCTTTGGTCTGATTTCTGTTAGAGTAAGTCTGTAAATGCTTTGAAGTACGCACCACACTTGGGTTTTAAGGTTATTATGCCATAAGAAAGGTTGTGTCATATCTCCCAAGATTAAATAGTGATTAAAACTCCCCGCTCCTCATCTGTCAAAGTGAATGAGAACTGTGCTGTAGACTTCCTTGGGCCCAGTTTACCCAAGCATAGTCTAGGAGGGAGAAAGAACACTCAGCTTCTCTGGTTTATTTCTCGAGTTTTCAACAAATCTCTTTTTAATACACCTAAAAGTCACCTGGCTCCATTAGGGTGAGTTACTAGCAAATAGAAATATGACTGAGAAAAAAGAGGATTTACAGCTGTGTTTGAGGAGAATGATAAAACACTGACGTTCCCAGATCACTCACAGGGCCAGAGAGAGCAAACACCTCGTCGTGTCACTGGAAATGTCTCTGAGAGTGCCCAGTTCTGTATTGAAAGTTGATTGAACCTGTTTCCAAGGCTTGGATTTTGGAAACAGATCTTGAAACAACTGCATTAGATCAAAACCTAATTGAAGCTGGGAAAAGTAGCATTAACATCACAGCCACTGGAAGTCCCAGCTCCCTATTCAAGCTCCTGGGACCTGACTGAGCTGCATCTCGTCACTGCTGATGTGATAGCACAGAGAGCAGCAAAGCTGCCAGAGGACTGATTGAAAGCAAACAGTTAACGAGCTCTCATTACAGGGCAAAGAGAAGGCAAGAATCCTACCTGGCCTACAGAGGGGTGGTTTTCATCTTGCCTTCTCCTAGACAGTGCAGCTCAGTGGACTCTCCCCTGCATTTTGGACCATAAAATCCACATTTAGTTCCTAATAACTTCCTTTTCTCTTACTCTGAGAAACAGATATAAAGAATCACAGGAGCAAAAGCTATAGTAAAGCATATTAAAGTCTTATAAAAATTTTGTTGAAAACTTCTTTTATTTGGCCCAGAGTGTAAAACTAGTAGTAGGTTCTGGTGGTGAAAATAAATTTCCAATGTAGTGCTTTTAATTCGATTTCCAAAATGTGGAGGCATGGCTTCATGGTAATAGAGAAATCAATGTGTGCTTGCTGCAAACCATGACATTTTCAGAAGTAATTCCATTTTCTCGATGTGAGATAATGTTATTTCATTGCTGCTCTTCAAATCATCGCCCAGCACTGTGTCAGGCCTGTGGGAGTCAAGATCGCCGTTCTCTATTGAGTGTGAGAGATGAAAATACATCTCAGAGATCTTTTGCCATCATTTCTGAAAGTGCCAGTGACCAGTGCACGTGGGCTGTGCCTCGTCACGCTGCCTCAGCTCAGTGTCATGCTATTGAATGTCACAATGCCACGGTGTTCTCCTTAACACCTGCTCCTCTTTTGGGACTGTATTGAATAGAAAGAAACTATTCTTCTCTTTTTTCAAAGGGAGCTGAGTCTCTTTTCTCTGCTGAGACTCATTAAAAGCAGAAGCCCTTTTGTTAATCCTGAAGGACATTAAAGGGAAGGTTGTGCAGAAATCCGAAGAGCACTCAGTCCCATTGGGCTGAAACTGGGGCCCTGCAACAATTCAGAATTCCCACCATTTCCAGAATTTCCCTGTAATTTCCAGCACTACTGGCTTTTCCAAGTGCTTATTCCATTAGACTGGAAAAACTAGGGCTCAAGTTTCTGGCCCATTGTGGTGGCCCAAATTACAATTAACTATCAAAAACTCTATTTAATAACAGTCAATATTGGGATGTGACTTAATGACAGTCAATATCAGAGTGTGATATTACTAAAAAGTAATCAAAACTTTCTGAGCATTTCTGTGCTCAAATAAAAGATAATAAGGACAGATTTCTGCATGCCTCAATTTCCCTCTTTCAAAGGCATCTGCATTCCAAACCTTGTTCTTTGTTTCTCACCTTTAGCATCATTCTTCTGTTCTTGGGTAGCAATTTCACTGGCAGCCTGACTGTCAAAATATGCCAAAAACTTGTTAAATTATTTTGTCTTACCAGAACTAAGAGGTTTAAAATTAAAATGATGGTATGAGACACTCACAATAAGACTCAAATGCACGGAAACCACAAGTGAGGATAACTACTGCTACAGGAAGAAACCTCCATGGAGCCACCCTTTGACCGCTGATGGTTCAAAATTATTTTGATTTCCTTGCACAAAACTATCCTTAACGAACACAGTGAAAAGTGTAAAAAGATTTTAAAAGATTCAGAAGGTTTTATCCTTTATGTGCCAATAAATTTTTCATCCAACCACCATAAAAATATAGTTTAAAATACCACTCAAAGCTCATATTCAGTGTTCTGACTTTTTGCCATTTCAATGGCTTGCCTTTTTTTTTTTTTTTTTTTTTTGAACAAACTAAAGGTTAAAGCTCTTATTAAAATTGAATTCCATAGCAGGACCTTAATCATAGTGCTGCTACTTTGATACTGCAATATAAATAATCGCCCCTGTGACAAATTTCCCATTTCTGCTCAGTGAATGTTGCAGTTCCTTATTCCTGCTCACTTGTCCTTATTACATCCTACTATCTTATTATTGTCATAATCTGGTGTTATCTAGGCATGAGTCCCACTGGTCTTATTGAGTTCCACAGGGATGTTCTAAGTACCGTATAAATCTTTTTTTTAATATTTTAGGCTGGAGTTTAGGTGGCCTCCAGCGTGTATGTTTTCTGAACTATGGGCAACCACAAATCTCCTTAAAGCTGATGCACCCAACAACTATCTGTCATGTGCTTAAAAGTAATGAGCAATTAGAGAGGTCATTCCTTAGGGAGAGATGAAAAAGGCCAAGGGCTTGTCATCAGGTAAATGCTGGGATTGGAATTTAATAGCTTGCGGTCTCCTCTTTCCTTCCACCACTCCATGGAGGAGGTGACAGTGGTCAGGGGAGAGAAATCAGAAAAGCAAAAATACGAGTGGAGGGAAATCAGAGGAATAATAAGAAACTCCATTTGTATCATGGCCTTAGGAGTTAATCTGCAGTTGGAATTTATTTTTTAGAGAATTTTTGGAAGAAAAGTATGATTGGAATCGCAAACAAGAGAACTGATTCATGTTTCCCAAACCTGTATTTAGGAAAACAAACGTTTCTATTCATATATTTCAAGTCAACTGAAAGGGATCAGAGAAATATAATTTGCTTTAATGAAATATATTCCAAATAAAGCAAACTCACATATTGTTTATAACTCAGCCGAGCCCTTGTCATAGGATATGTCTCTTTGTGTGAAATCCCAGGTTCACTGAATCAAAGTTTATCAACAAGCTTTATCAACATTTTTTTTAATCTTAGTCTGATATTTTAGTTGAACCATTATCTCCCATTGAACAGGGAGGTTTATTGTGTAAAATCCAAATTTAAATTATTCATGGTGTTAAAAATGAAAAAAAAATATTTCATTGTTTTGTACTTCAGTTCCCTGAAGGCATTTCATTTAGTGTTAGGAACCTTATTTATATGGGTATTACGTGACAGTGATATTTTTCATTTCTTATATGGGTATTATGTGACTGTGATATTTTTTATTTCTTGAAACAGGAGGAAATGTATTCTAAATTTTCTGTTTGCAAGAAGAGCACCTGTTGCTTTGTGCCGATTTATTTTTAAGTTCACTTCCTGTGATCAAATCAGATTCTTATTTCACAGGAAAAAAGGAGTATAATCATATGCTGAAGGAATTCAATTTTCATAGTTTGTATGTTTATATGGACAGTCTGAGGGCCACAGATGCTCCTTAATGTCTCTGCCCTCATTTTCAATTAGTGCCACAATATTATGGGCTGTTTTGTTACAAAGAAACTCTGGATATATGATTTTTATACAAAGATTCTTGGTTTTCTGAATAGTGATTGATGGGCACTAATTTTTATTTTGTTCTGTAAACAGCAAGATGTCAGACTTGTCCTAATTTTTGCTTCAGATTTGCTTCAGCATAAAAAAAAAAAAATACTTTCAATATTAGGAAGACAAATAGGAAAAAGCTGCACCTAATATTTCCTGAATTTTAAGGAAAATTTTAGCAGGACTAGTAAGTAAGTGATAGCAAGTAATAGGCTAATAATAATTGGCAAATTTAGTGGTCAGTACATTTATATGTTGCTTGTCGTTGTCGTTCCTTCATTCTGTTTGCATTGACCTCAGCTGTAACGGGTCACTTTTATATGCAGAGAGCAACATGTACCATGGCATTATTATCGCTGCCAAGAGGGTTTAAGGAATAAAAAACAAGGAGAAGACAACAACACACTGAGGTCAACAGGACTAACAGGTCAAAAGGAGATTGGGATAAATTCTAAATTAAAAGAATTGGCAAGGGTTGAGCAGCAGTCACCAAATGTGACAGCAGAACCTGCCAAAGGAAATACAGGGCAAGGGTAATGAGAGGTCTTTTATATTTGACCCTTGTTGCTTTACTTGAATTTGGAAATACTGGTTTCAGCTGGATTCAGTTATTGCTGGGTAAAACCTGTGAAACCTGTATGTTTATTAGACATGCTGCATTTTAAGTAAAGATTGTGGGGAGAAAATATATTATTGGAAAAGTTTCTCTCAGCTCTAGAAAAAAATCTGGGATTTTTACGGGTTCCAAACTGTCTGCGAGATGAACTCTGATAAAGGGGGCCCTTAAGAAAGCTGTTCTGCACAAAGTTCAGAGCTGAACACCAGGGGGAAAAAAAATCTGCCTTTCTTCTGTGCCCTGTGCCAAACCCAACATGTGTGTCCCTGTTGTACGCTGTTCTCATGACCTGTTGGGAACAACTTCAAATTCACTGCACAGTTTCCTTTCAAAATTCTGTTGGTATTTGCTCTTTGGAGCTTTGTTTCAATTTCTTTTTTATTTTGATCAGCCCAAATGCATTAATGTGACTTTTTTCAGGTTTCAGAGCAGGTTGTTTGTAGGAAGGTCCTGTAGGATTCTTTGTCCAGGCCTGTCTGTACTGATGAATTGCAGACGTTTATAAAAATCAGAAAACCACCATATTTCACTGCACTTGTTTCGCAGCTCCTCACGCCTCTTCAGTGTTTTCCTTAGAGCTGTGCCTCCTGTAAACACATAAGTGTGTGTGCTCTGTATTTTAAAATATTCTGCTGTTTGATTTTATGGACGTGTTTGATTGTGTCTATTTTTTCTCAGTTACAAATCTGTTGCTAACTTTCCATTTCTCTCAAAGATCCTACACAGCATTGTGTAGGATCAAATGAATAATATGCATCTTGTGTCTTGCAAATCTACGTGAATTTAAGAAACCAAGCCATGCTTAAATGAACAAATATTGCTGTGAGTTTGAGAATAACTTTTAAGATCCTTAGAAATGGCCGTGAGGGTTTCATTACTGTGAATTCCTTCCCTGGGAGATGCAGCTGCTCTCCAAATCCAACATCTTCCAATGTGGCCAGTTTCATCCTATGAATTTTCATAGCTCTTTAGCTCTGGGCTACTGGGAAGGGTCATTGTTTTGTCTGGAGCCAATCACATATTTCTCAGTATTTTATCCAAGCTGGCTTCTGATATTGCCGGTGCTCTGAAGGTTTCTGTCCTTCCCCCTAAGTTATTTTCTACACTCTTCCAGCCTCATTGCCAGTCTCATCTTACTTTCTGTAGGTGGCAGCAGGGATATTGTTCTGCTGATGCTCCTTTAGTCTCTCTAAAAACGCTTGTGCCAGACCTACGGCAAGGAATGTGGAAATAAGGTGTTCTTCTGCAGAGCAAATGCTTAGCAAACACATTGAGATCTGGGCATGACAGGAACACGGGATTTTTCTGAAATAGATATTCAGGGAACAGAATTACAATAGATCCGTTGCCTGAGAGAAATCACTGCATTAGCCAAGTGGTTACGGTGAGAGAGCTCTTTGTGGCAAGGGAGGTACATCCTATTCCAGAATTCTAACCTGAAACTCCCAGCACATCAGGGCCTGGGGGCATCTGGTTGCCTCTTGGGTGGTTCCTACCAGGAACCACTGCATAATCTCCAGGACACCAAAGAGAAGAGCAGGGAGGGTGAGAAATAAGATGTGAGGAATGAAGCCCAGAAAAGGTGTCTGTGGATAAGGAATACCATCCACTCGGGCATTCTTTGCTGGTAAAATGGCTCTGAAGCAGCTGCTGTAACTCAACACAGTGCAGAGCAGCCCGAAAGAAGCTCCAAATGTCAAGTGACCAAAGTTGTTCCCTGGGTTCAGCAATGTTCTCTCTGTTCTGTCCTGTAAGGATTACTCAGAGCATCTAAGAAGCACTGCGGGTACAAACCTGTCTCTGGAGCAATGTGGTGAGACACCTGTGTGATGAATCCTTGTACCTAATTACCCTTCTCGTTACCATCCAAATCCACCCTGGCATTTTCAAAACACATTTATCCTTAAATGTCCACTGTTGGAAGTTGCATCCTATTCAAAGGATCTTCTTCTTCCAGCACATTCTGGGTGAAAAATGTGTCATCTTCCCTGAACCAAATTCTTCCCATTGTTCCCTGTCTTTGCACTCTGTGCTCAGTTTTGGGCCCCCCACTACAGAAAAGATCCCGAGGTAGCAGAGCATGTCCAGAGAAGGGCAGTGAAGCTGGTGAAGGATCTAGAAAACATGTCTTCTGAGGAGCAGCTGAGGGAGCTGGAGAAGAGGATGCTCAGTGGGGGAACCTCATTGCTCTCTACAACTCCCTGAAAGGAGGATGTAGGGAGGTGGGAGTTGGTCTCTTCTGCCATGTCTAAGTGAAAGTATAAGGGAAAATGGCCTCAAGATGTGCCAGGGGAGGTTCAAATTAGACAGTAGAATTTTATTTTCTTTTCATTGGAAGAGTGGTCAGACATTGGAATAAGCTGCCCAGGGGGGTGGTGGAGTCACTGGCTCTGAAAATGTTCAAGATGTGGCACTTGGGGATATGGGTTAGGGGTGTTTATGGTGGTGCTGGCTTGGTGGTTGGACCAGATGGTCTTGAAGGTCTCTTCCAACCCTAATGGTTCTGTGATTCTGTATTTGTCTAACCATAAGCAAAGACCCAGGACCTTCTCTCAGTGATCTTCTGGAAACCCTGTCCCATGGAAACAGTGCTGTGACATGGCAGTTTTCCATAGGTTTGTGTGAACAGCCCTGTCTTCTTTCCACCTGCCTGATTCAACTGACCTCACGGGGTTACTCCTGTTTCTACTTCAGTCAGTGACTGGGGAGTAAACACTTGCTTGCCCCAGTGGTTTCATCAGTGGATTACTTTAAAGTCAGTCAACTGGTGGCAATTATAAAGCAATCATGGTGGCAGAAGAAATTATTCTAGTCTCAAGGATTAAATGGAAAATTAGATAGTGAAGTGTCTGTGCAAACTGGAGCTGGTGATATCAAGTTGGGAACACTTCACACGGGCTCGCAAAAAGTTACTCCGACATCAATTGAAACAGGAATCTTGACGAGTTTTCACAATAGAAAGTA
This sequence comes from Grallaria varia, assembly GCA_013396735.1. Lineage (NCBI taxonomy): Eukaryota > Metazoa > Chordata > Aves > Passeriformes > Formicariidae > Grallaria > Grallaria varia. Next base: position 269,592 of record VWZG01000657.1, on the reverse strand, counting down.
GGATTTTATTTTCAGAAGTAATAAAATCTGAAATGTTTTAACTCCAAACTAAGAAAAAAACCCTACTGTGAAGAGTTAGATGGTCCTACTGGGACTTGATACCGTTTCACAGTGACTGTGGATGTGACTCACGCTGTTCAGGAGTGCTGAGTCGTGTCACCTGCAGGTCCCAGCTCTCTCAGGTCTCACTCCGGGCTCCCCCGGAGGCAGGAACGACTGTCTGCAGCAGGGAGCTTTGCCCTCCTCCTCTGTCCCCTCTCCTCCCCTGCTGTCAGAGCAGCATCTCGTGGTGCGCAGGGCAGGGAGGGCTGAGCCCGGGAGGGTGCACTGGGCTCTGTGCCATTTGATGTCCAAGGCAGGAAGAACCACTTAGAGGAAAAGTGAAGTAGAATAGGAGCGCTATTTTTCTTTTTTTCTTTTGAATCTCTGAAGCTTTTTAAAAAAATAAATAAAAAAACCCCTTCTACCTACTGTCAAGCAAGGTAAAATTTTCTCTTTTGTTCTCGGCTGCAGGGAGTGCCTCGGGAAACAAAGCACTCAGGCTTTTAATTCACTTACCCCTTGGCTCGATGTACAGTGCAGTGCAAGCAGAGCACACAGCCTTGCTGTTGGTCTGTCTTACAATTGTCAGTGTCTGAAGGAATTAGACTTTACTGCTAACTACAATATGCTGCTGCTGCTTTGCTGTCTGTTATCCTCATGAATAAATGAGCAGGAAGAGGTTGAAAATCGCTGTCATTTCCAGCATGTGTTAAATCTGCCTGCATCCTTCATGCAGTATATTAATTAACTGAACCCTGCCTTCCTGTCCATGAGTAAGCAATCCCCTTATTTATTTTGCAGTGAAAAGAAAGGACATGGAGAAATATAGGACTAACTTGCAGTGTTGTACAAGGGGCAGAAAATGGCCAGCTCCTACCCATTGAAAAATAAATGCTGCTCTATATCCCCAGTGCCAAATGCTCATCCTGGAGCACACTTGCAAGGCAGAGCTGCCAACAGGAGCAGCTGTTTCTTCTGTCTGCAACTGCTTTACTCTCATAGCTACTCAAACACCCGAAAATCAGTGCAGAAGTCCCGAAAATCAGTGCAGAAGCAGTCTCACCAACAGAGGTGTTAATCCCAGTTTGCTCTATTTAGAGCCAGGGCTACAAATACTGTTTTCTAGAGGAAAAAAAAAAAAAACAAAAACAAACCACCACCCACAAAACAAAAGCTGTTTTTCTTTGAGAGAAGCTTTGGTTTTATGGGGAAGGGAATAAAGTTGCCTCCATCACACAACAGTTTGAACTCACGCTGGTCTGTAGCATGTGATGGTGGTGCTGTGCCAAACTGTCACCTGGGTGGGAGGAGAGGAATGTCTTACATCCTTCTTTCCCTTTTTCCACATACCTTAGTTTGAAAGCAGCTGACCAGTCTGGATTTTATAACTATTGGCCTCCAACTTTCCAAACTCAGTCCTATACTGTAATTTTTTTTTTTTCTTTCTGCTATACTTTTACTTCCTCTTTGAGCTTATGCATACACACACTATATTATATATGTGTGTGTAAATTGTTCAGGACTGAAGAAAAAAGGTTAATCCTACTCATATTATGAGCTTCCCTTGCTCCTTAGAGCTAATGCTGGTGCTCACTTCCATGCAGAATTCCAGAACTTGTTTGTCAAAGGCTGTATCTCACCTGAGCAGGAACGAGCCAGGGAACATACAGTGAAATAAATCATAAATGGCAGCAGTATTCTTTTTTATACTGTAAGTGCAGGCAGGTTTCAACAAAGAGCAAACAGGCCTGAGGATACTTCATATGGGAAACAAAGCAAGTGTGAAACTTTTCTTCCTCAAGGCCATATCTTAACAAAACTGACCTGAAAGACCAAACGTTACTGGTAAGATTTGGGAAAGAAATTATTTGCTACACACAGTAAGCTACACAAGCCTAATCTGGGTGCATTTAGATGTTGAAATGTGGTCATCTTGGGTATATATATATATATATATATATCTGTATTGTCTTACTATATAGTATGCTAAATAATATAAGTCTGTCCTTGGATCACAGAATGGTTTGTGTTGGAAGGGACCTTAAAGATCATCTAGTTCTAACCCTCTGCCATAGGCAATGAATCTTCCACTAGAACAGGTTGCTCAAAGCCCATTTATGTATAAACCTTACACAGTAAAATACATACACCTGCATGTGCAAATTTGTTTTTAAACAGTTTAGAGAGAGAGATGAGAAATAAAGAAAATAAAACACCAAACACTTGCGTACAGACAGAGGGATCCCTTGTAAATAAGCAGGAGGCTGGGAGACAGCCCCCAGCATCCTGGCACATGATCCAGTTCTGCCAGCCAGGAAATCTCGAGGGGATCTCTCAAGCCCTGCCTGTGAAAAGGTTTATGTTGCAATGAACCTTGGAGTTTTGGGAGCCAGGAAAAAAAACAAAAACTGTGCTGGCAGAGCAGAAAACAGAGTGTTTCAATAGCAAATCACATTTGAATTCTTGGAGTCAGAGGAAAACAGTCATTATCAAGGAGGATCATTGTATTTACTCTGTAAAAGCAATATTTATTTGAGTCTCTGAGAATATTTTGTATTTGAACCATTATCAGTGATGCTAAGCCCAAATATGAAAGACAAACAGTGAAATATGGAGTTGTGTGCCGAATATGATCCAGGATCCTACTGATAGTGTCAGACTGGAAAGCACCTCCTGTTTGCTGCTGCTGCTTTTGGAACATTTGTCACACTTCACTCTGGTAAAAAATACCTGGAGAGCCTGTTCTCTCTGACCCTGCCTGCAGCACTCCTTCTGACACTGTGCTTAGAAGATGCAATGACAGTAATCACCTAGTCTATCCTATTTATGGGATGTCTCTGACCCCGAATATTACCTGTAAACTCTGCTATCAGGGAAAAGCACTGATATAGCAAAGAGATCATAAAAAGATAAATTTTCCAGGGACACAATCCTGGGGTGCAGGCATGTAAAGTAGCTCCCGCCTGGAAAACAACAATGACCCTGAACTGGACCATCTAAGTGAAAAGGATGATAGAAAATACCTGTGTGAGCCAAGAGCAAGAAAGCTGGGCTGGGCACACAGGCAGGCAGGCTTGAAAGTGTAGGTTTTAATTTTGGTGTCTGAGTGGTGGCACAAAGGGTCTAACCTTCTGTAGAGCTGAAAACAACTTGCTGGGGTTGCAAACCCAGATGAGAGAGATCAGACTGCGCCATGTGGTGGTGTGTGAGACTCAATTTGCATTTTTCTTATGAATACTTAACTTCTGCAGTTATTTACCACAGGTAATTATGTTTATGTTTTCTTCAACTCGCATATATTAATTATTAATCTTTTCCTGAGAGGGTGGGCAGGCCCTGGCACAGGGTGGGCAGAGAAGCTGTGGCTGCCCCTGGATCCCTGGAAGTGTCCAAGGCCAGGTTGGACAGGGCTCGGAGAGACCTGGGATAGAGGAAGGTGTCACTGCCCATGGCAGGGGATGGAATGGGATGATGTTTCAGGTCCCTTCCAACCCAAACCACTCTGTGATTCTGTGATGTTACTATTATTTATTGTTGAAAAGCCATTAATGAATTCACATATTTAATGGAACGTAACACTTAGAGAGTGATCAAGACCAGAGGTGCTCAGGCAGTGAGGCTTTCCAGGGTTTGAAACCTGTTTCCTTTGCTTTTTGCTACCCCTTTTTTGCATAATGTGATGAACACATTGACTCGTGTGCATGCTTCTCCAAAGCACACGAGGAAAATGAGCTCAGCTGCAAGACAGGCAAATAAAGGAAGGGAGAAGAACCTGAGGATCACAGCACTTGAATTCCAAGGATCCATGCTTGAATTCCTGTTTTACACATTTATGTGCCGGTACCACAATATATGTACCTAACCCTGGGTATGTGGTACCGAATCACACGCTGCTTCCCTCCCCGTCTCCTGTCACAGTAATTGTACAAGAAAGAATGAATGCTATGGCTTCAGAGAAAACAACATATTACCTAATTTTTGATAGATACTACCTAATTTTTAATGGATATTACCTAATTTTTGAGTACTTGACTTCACAAGTCGGAAAAATATCAAGCGAAGTGACTTTTAATGTATATGATTTGTTCTAGTTTTTGTGGTAATGAAGTAGCTCAGAATAAATCTGGGTAGATCCCATATGCAGTATGCACCATTGCTATGAAATATGGGCATGCATTAGCTTTAAAGGCTGAGGTGTTTTTATTTCCAAATCCAGGTGGTGATCCAACCATTTTAATGTGAAAATATTCATCCTAATGAGGCGAGAATAAAGCCAAAATGGAACCATTACACACCTTTTTGAAAGCAGAAAATCAATGAACTTGGGACAGTACAGTCAAAATAATTCCACTGCAGTTTGTGTCTTTGTTACTTTTCTGTAGTGCCAACATACTCTTTTATTTATCTTTTTCTTCAGTCCTCTCCCTTGAAATGATACAATAACCTTGCACTTGGAGAGAAGTTTGAGTGGTGACATCACATCAGGAAGGGCAGAGAGTCATTTCAAGCCCCTTGTGCTGTGCTCTTGCAGGTGTTCGTAGAGTCACACCTCCCAAGGTGTTGCAGATCCGTCCTTTCATGGATGTTCTTTGAGGATCCAACTACAAGATGTATCTGTGTTGTCCTCTAGATGAGTTAACTCTTTTTTTTTTTATTTCCTTTGCCCCTAAAACAGTGCAAATTCAGTTTCTGAAACTTCCAGGGTTTTAAGCACTTTCTTGGTATCTGTCACTTAACTTCTGGCCTCTTGCAATTTGGTATTACTGTAAGACTTGATGGGTATATAAAGTACAATAGCATTGTATATTCTCTTGGTTATTTATGAAGATATTATACCGTTTTGGTCCATTAAATGGAGCTCTTGAAACATCCTTAACTTTTCAGCTTGAAAATTCTGCCAGTTTTTTTGTGTATGGGCTATTAATCTTGGTTGTATATCCTCCATATATTTTATTCAAATTTCTTTTGCAAATTAATCTCGCATGTCACCCTACGCTGCTGTTAATACTGCTGTGTGCCCAGGAGCTCAGAGGCTTTAATAAAAGATACCTGGACTTGGCCTACTTCTTTCTTCCTTTACTGACATTCATTAAAAGCATCTCCACTGATCTCTGCAGCTCTGGCCTAAAACAAGAAAGAAAAAAAATTAGGCCAATGTATGTGTTGTGTCCCTTCACGTACTTTTAATTTTCAAAGTGGTGGGCAAATGTAACCAAGTCATTTAAACAAATATAGGAACGCTTAGAAAAGATGGGCTAGGTGCATGAAATTATCTGGTTTATATTTGTTTTATCCAAAGACAGGGGTTTGTGTGCAATTTCTCTCACACCCGAAGTCTGAAGAGGTTGTTTGAAGCCACCCTAGAGTGGTATTTCCTGTATCAGGTAATTATGTGTCATTTGGGAAAACTGGGCTCTGGTGAGAAATCCAGGAGAGCGTAGTATGTGCTAGTGTATGCTAGTGTGAGTTTTGAGTGGTTTTCAAGTAGCTTTTTTGCAAACATCTCCAGAATGTCAGCTTTAGAAAGCTACAGACGAAAAATGAAAATTCCCATGTACAATTCCTCGGGATAAAAAACCCTAAAATGTGCTTCTCCATCAGTTTAAGAAAGCAAAATATGGACCCGGACTCATGAAAGACAGCAGAGCATTTCTGAAATTCACCTCTTTATTTAATATCCAGTGTCAGCTGCAGCATGGAGAGGATGTCAGTTCTTGTCCTGAAATGGAAACACTAATGGGCTTTGTAATTAAGAACTTCAGCGTGTATTAGGGGCTGGCTTCTCTTTTCCTGGGGTTCCTTTGCATCATTTGTTTAACACAGTAAACTTGCTGCAGAATACAGAGCTTGGACCATGAGGGTGCTGGGTACAGGTCCCACTGAGTCTGGGCACACTAATGACCAAATAACTTTGGGAGTTTCAAACCCTGTTATTGGCAGGCAGCAAAGCACTGCCCATAGTGGGTGGAAGTGCAGAACAGCCTGGGGTTGTTACCAGGCCTGGAACACTCATGGCATTCCCAAACATCCCTGGGGGAAGCAGAACTCAGTGCTTAGGAAACACACTTTGTATTGCTGTTTAGTCTTGTCATTGAATCTATAAATAAATCTTGATAATGCCCTCCCGAGACTGCAGTTTAGGAACATTTTCGAGCTTGGTTTGTCATTTATTAATATTCTACCTCTCAGCAGAAGTTATGACAGATGGAAAAGCTGTTGTAACGGAACTTGCTCTGGTATTTAAGTATATTAATATAACTCTATGAGGCAGTCTGTATTCAGAGACCTATTAGATTTTGATTTATGAATTAGAAGTTAGATAATAATTCATTTCAGCAACATTCACTTTATAGACCGGGGTGGTTTACTGTAGTGAGCATTGTTGTGTTCATTGTGCATCACAAAGGAACATCATTTATTTAGGACAAGGTCTTTTTAACCAACTAAAATACTACAAATCTTTGACTAGCCTGTAAAATGCCTTGAAAGTAGAAGTGTAGTCAGACTTTCCTGAAGAAGAAATTAACCAAGTTAAGTTCTAATTAGTTCAGTGTGCTGAGTAAACACATCAATCTGTATAAAATCTGAGTACAGATAGTGCCTCGAAGCTAATCCCAGATGCTTTATTAAGCAGCTCATTCTAAGTATGGGGGAGTCAAAGCGCATTAAAAAGTCTCATTAAGTATCTTGATGAATTTGAGCCAACTATAGGACTTCATCGCTGCCTGTTTTCTGTAAGAGAAATGAACTTTACTACTTGTGCCCATGGGAAGCAAAGTCCGGTCAGAGAATAAGTGACTGACGGACAGAGCTTGGCATCCCTTTGTCAAGTAATTTTTAAATTGGAAAATAAAAGCTAGTGTTTCACAGAGGGACAAAGAATGTTAATCTCTGAACTCTTTGCAGACCAAAAATTCAGAAAAAATCCCCCATTTCATTTGACAATTGAAACTTTTTTTTTCTTTTTCAAGATTTCAAAATGTTTCACGTTGATGTAAACTGTGTAACTTGTATGTAACAAAAATAGTAGAAAAAAAGCTGTCATAAAATGTCAAGAGGACAATTTTTTGCTTTCCTGGAAGGCTCTGCAGCAGGAGGATGTTCAGATGTTCCCTGGTGGATGTTCTTGTCTGATGTGTGCCCAGGGTGATACAAGATTGAAGAGGATTTGAGAATCTAGGCTAGGGGCTGGGTAATTCTTCAGCTGACAACTGAGTCTGAGCTTTAGGGAAAATTCGGAATGTTGGAAGAAAATAAAGGTGCTGCAGGCTCAGAACATGCACAGGGATTATTGGGGAGCTGGTTGCAAAAATCCACTCTGCTCCCATGAGAGGTGGAGAACAAGGATCAGTTTTGACACATTAAATGTTCCACCTAGGAGTCAATGTGGAATATACATGTTGAACTAACAAATCATTCAAACCCCTTTTTTGTTTGTTTTAAAAGCTTGATCCATTACAGCAACAAACCTTTGCTCCTTTCTGAGCTATGAATGCTCCTGCATAACGGACTGAATCATATCCATGACAGTGGGTTTGACTCAACTCCCCTGGTGTAAAGTAAGAATTATTCTGCAAAGTTGAAAGGGATTGCAGAACAACAAGAGGGGAATTGGGTATCATTGTTTGGTTTGTTTCTTTTTCCCTCTAAGTAATACAGATTAATTCAACAGCTTTTACATGTTCAGAGTCTTAGTAATGTTGCTCTGCAGTGATGGTTGGCAAGTCTGTTGCTATTAACAATAATGATGATGGTTTACTATCATCATTATTATCTTTTCTTAATACTGTCTTCTTTGATAATAGAACTGTCTCCATTTGTATTGCATAAGAAAAAAAGAGGTGAGGCTTTCAACAGGGACTGTGGGGTTTTGTTTGCATTTACTGCAGAGTAAGTAAGGATGGACCCTTTGTTTTCTTGTTAGGAGAAGTCAAGGTGCAATAGAGGTAGTAGTTGCTAAAATGTGTGTCTGAGAAAACCTTAGGCCAGTAAACATGAGAAAACGCCCTGAAGTTTTTGAAAAATAAAATACAAGTCACTATACATAATTTAAACAGGTATAGTTTTACTGGATTTTGGTTTGATTTAGTTTTTTTTAAATTTTTTTTTTTAATTTGGTTTTAACCTATAAACTGGACATAGATTTAAGGCCTGTCTTATTCTGCAATAGCAACTGGTCTGTCAAAAAGTAAAGGTAAGCAAGACCTGCTGTGCCTTGGCTGGGATGAACTCGTGGAAAATATGGAATCCATGGATATGTTACTGTGAGATGAAAGCAGAAAGACTCCAATGCAGGATCGTTCCTTTAGCAAATTGCTGGGGAAATATGCTTTGGCTTCAAGGAGGAAATGCATCATCCAGTCTTAACGAGCGTGCCCTGTCGTAATTGGTACAGGTCAGAAGTGCTCATGCAGTGGAGATGAGCACCCTGCATTTCTACAAGGACACTGATCACAGCAGCTGCTGCTGCAAGTTGGCATGAAATGACACTGGATGTCAGGGATCAAAGCTGCATCATTTTCATTCCTGAGTTTGCATCCCATGGACTGCAATCCTCTCCTGCCCCTGAGAAGAGAGACCTGTAAGCAAATTGAGGGCAACCACTGAAGTGGATCTGTACATCGAACACCCAGAGCTGCCACCGAACACAGCCCTGCCCCTGTTATACAAGCTCACCATACTTGCAGCTTCAGAGCTGTCAGAGTCCAACAACACTCCACAAATTATTTTTGTGGCTGTAATTCTGGCCAAACAATGAGCAGCAGCAACCACTCTGAGATCAGAATGGTCCAAGAAGCTTCCTAAACCAAAGCAGCAAGAGCATATGGGGTTGTAACCCCAAGGGTGCTCCCTGGTAACTTTTTCTGGTGGATGGACTTTAGAGATAGAACTGCTTTTGATGGCAGGTACTAATTTTAATTGCTGACCAGCACTTTTACATCCTAAAGCTGTAGGAACAGAGATGGGCAACCTCCCCTATTTTTATGCCGCGTGTATACACAGTTCTTACTTTTATCTCTTTGAAGCTGTAGAGAGGGCAGATCTGTAACTTTATTCTTGTGTGAGCTGGAGATAGAAATGATGAGTGAAAATCAAAACTTCTCTCTCCTGGTGTGCTGTGGGTGCCAGAAGCAGCCAATCTGGAGCAGGTCATCCCTGAGTGCTCCTTTGGGCATCCTCCAGACTGCTGCTTCTGGGGGAGATTTCATTTTGCACCAGGTAACCCCAGATGGTCAGACAGTGATGTCTGCCCGAGCTTGTTCTCTTTGTTTGCACTGTTAATGCTCCTGCGCGGCCAATTTCTCACTTTTCTCTTGGTTGAGAGATTCAATTTCTCCTTGTCCCCTCTACGTGATGTGAGACAAACCAGGCAGCCCATCCTCCCCCACCTGGCTTTCACAGGCTGTGTTTGTGGTTGTTGCTTCCACTTCTTTTCTCTGGATGCTTTGGAAACAAACTTTAAATCCTTCTGCTTGGGAGGCAGGAAAGTCAAAGCTGAACTTCTGCCTGTTCTGTGTACTCTGTGGACTTTTGTGTGTCCAGTCGTGGTGGATATAACTTCACCCCTTACCTGCCTGGGAGCTGCATGGAAGGAGGGACTCGCTGTCTCACCACTTCGTCTCGGACTCTCACAGATCAGCTGGAAAAGAAATGTCTTATTTCTGTGACCCTGGAAGTTTTTGAATATCAACAAACTGGGAAGAGCAATGAAAATTACAGTCACTCAGTGTGGTAGGACCGTGTTGGGGGTTCGGAGCGTGTCCTTGGAGCCGCTTTGCCCCGAGGTGACAGACACCGGACAGTGACCACAGCAATGCCAGCATGGTCCCTGACTCCCTTCTTATTCCATGGCAGGAGCCACCAGCCGGTGTTTTACGGAGCACTGGGCACTCCCCTCACCGTGGCCTTGCTGACCCTTTCATACACTCAGAGCAAACTTCATCCTTGCCTTTGTGAGCGTGGGCTGAGCACAGGCTGAAGGTTAATAACCCCCTGAGACCTTTGCTGCTTCTGGCTCAGCAGCACAAGGGAAACAAGGTGATTTAAATATCCTTGTCCCTGTATAAACACACGGCTGAGTTCCTTCTCTCCCATATAGAACAGGATATATAAGCGTCAGAGGGGGAAACAGTCGCTTTAATCACGAATATCTGCATGGCATTAATAACCTCGGGGGTGGGAGGTGCTGTGCAGCACCGCGGGCTCTTCAAAGCTGGAACAACCTGTGCAGCTGGGGCTGAGCACAAAGAGGACAAATTTCAAGGTTTTAAAACTTTTTTTTTCCAAGAACTGAACCAAGATCTAGCAATACCAAGTGAAAAAATAAAGTGATTTTTAGCAAGGAAAGCACCAAGTGTTTCCTGGCAGCGTTTCATGTCCTGCGTTGTCTCTAGACACAGCAAATTCCCCAGAACTCGAGTTTTATGGTCAGCGGCAGCCCAGGGAGAACCCAGGCATGAGGAGGGGAAGGAAGCAAGGTTAGATCCCACTAACAACCGGGTTATTAAGAAAATTGGAACCAATTCACCATCCTGGATTTGTCCAGTCTTTGTTATTTCATCTTTGTGAAATACTGTACTTTTCCACCTCTCCCTGTCAAAAAAAAAAAAAAAAAAAAAAAACCTGCAATTCTTATTTATTTTTTAATAAATTGTTCTAGAAATCTGAATTCAGTGTGAATGTTAAGATTTTGTTTCAAATTTCTCTTGGCATTCACAAGATTAGATATTCATTATTCCTGACCCGGTGCTTCTGTAGCGTGTCCTTACAGAGGAAAGTGGGGAACATTATGTTTTTAGTGGATGTTCTTGAAGTTGCTCTTTGTTAAAAAAGAAGTTAACATGTAATGCTGGTTAGGCAATGAACAGTTTGCATGAAAAGCATCAGGCCAAAATTCCTGAAGGTCAAAGTTTCAAAGGTTTAAACTGATTAATACTTGAATTTACTCCCTCAGAGCTGTGTAAAAGTAACCTGTAAGGATAACTGAGAACAAGAGATTGCTGAAAACCCCCAAAGCGATGCATGTTTGAGATTATTAAAGAACGGCAGGAAACATTCAACACAGAGAGGCTGAGGCATGTAAGGGATTAATATGAACTTTTTGAAAGGTGAAGCTGTAATAGTTCTATTCTCTGTACCCACTTGATGCCGTTGCCAGTCACAGTCTGAGTGCTCTTAGCTGGCAGTGATTTTATCCTGCTCTGAATTTTGCTGCTGGCAATTTTCTTACTGGTGTGTGATCACATAATGACTGTACTCGAGTGGGGAAAAAGATTATTTTTAAAAGTTACTGTACCTCATAGTCTTAATCAGTTTGGAGTCATCATCACTGGCTTACTTTAAAGCAGCGCCTTTCAACAGATTTCAGTTAACATGCTAACATTTTTCACTAATTTTTCCTCCTCTTCATTTTACCTCATCCTTTTACAATCACTTGGTTTCACGAATATTGACTCATTTCACATGTTTCCATGGGTCCATAATCGTGTCATACAGCCCACCTTTTTTTCTCCCCTTGCTCTCTGTTCTCTCAGAAATAATTTTAATCTTCATCCCTCAGCGACACAAAGCATGAGGCTTCAAAAGATTTTAAAAAAATACAGGTGGAAGAGAGGCAAGCTAAAGGAAAATGATACATCCACAGGCTGTTACAGAGTGAGGTTTGGGGGATCTTTCAAATTTGCTTTTGCAATTTTTTTACAGGTAAAAATTAAGGAAGAATGGGACTAAGCATCAGGCAAAAGCTCTTAAGGCTTGGTTTCTCATGGGATTGTGGTCTCGAGCCTACTCAGTGTGCCAGTGCCAGTTTGTTCCTTCCTAATGCCCTTGTGGATCCAAGCACTGCATAAGGCACCCAGGCATTCCAATCCAGGCAGAACCGCCTTTTGTTGGCAATTTTTATAAAAACCGATGACATGGAAGCAAATTTTTCCACCTCCCAGAAATGTGACCATCAGCATCCTTTCCCCTCTTTCCCACAGCAGCATCTGTAATGAGAAGGTTTAGTCTTTGAGGCTCTTCAGCAGTGGTGGCTGTGCCGTGGTTCCCGGGGGGAACGCCGCGTGTTCACTGGCGCTTCCCCTCCGAACTCTCCGGAATAAATCATGTCCGGCAGCATTTGGGGACTCTGCGGCATTTTTGGTCCATGGGAGGATGACAGAGGAGCTGTTGCCCACGTGGGATTCATTTCACAGCCCAGCGGGGCCCCAGGTAGCCACCCTGGAGGTTGTTCTTCAGATGGCAGCACAGACTCGGGTAGATGTCAAGGATGGGAAACTGTGAGACACCTTCCCGAAGAGAAACTCACACCAAGCTGCAGCACAAGCGTGAGAAAGCACCAGGAAATAGCATCAATCACCAGCTCCAGCCTATATGGGTCCCTTCCTTCCTAGTCTGAAAGTACTACATTAATTTCAGATTAAAGATTAAATTAATTTCCTTTGTCCTGGCATACGTTTAGTGAGCAGAAATAATGGAAGTTGCAGCAAATGCTGTATGTCTCTGTAGAAAAGGATTTCATGTGTAAGGAAATGGTGCCAGAATATCCATCAGGATGGGGCAGGGGTTCAGTAAGTAACACTGAATCCAGAAGAAAAAGCATTTTATTTCTCGGTGTCTCTAGGGACATGAGGTACACAAATTGTTCCTGTCAGTTCCATGCACTGTCCATTGTATGTGCAATTAGATCTCCTTGTCTACTTGTATCTGATCTTGAGTAAAACTGGTGGAAGTTTCACTGCTGTTCACAATGAATTTGAAACAGACACTAAATCCCAGTGAAACCTTTAGGCTTTAAAGCACATTAGCTGTTTTCTCTGAAAACCGGAGAAATCGATTTTGTCATTTGGTGTAACCTTTTTATCTGGGTGTTTACATGTTGGGGTTTTTTGTTNGCATACATATATATATATATAAATCAGATGTTGGTAACAAATAAGCACTGCATACAAAACTGAAGCTGATTTAGAAATAGGAGAGCGACCCTACTAACGAAGAATATTGAAATTAAAAACAGATTCAGCTTTTAGTTTAGAGTAGTTTAGCTTTTATACAGTTCATCATCATGTAGGTTGTATTAAAACAATTCAAAGTGAAAGGAACAATTGACATCCAGTAGCATCACACCCACCTCATGAGTGTGTCTGGCCTTGAAGAAGCAGCAACTTTTAGAAGTCTTGATGCAAAGGCACTTTATACTTCTGATGTTCATCAGGATCTTCTCAGATTCTCTGCATGTTCAGTGCTAANCAAATTGTTCCTGTCAGTTCCATGCACTGTCCATTGTATGTGCAATTAGATCTCCTTGTCTACTTGTATCTGATCTTGAGTAAAACTGGTGGAAGTTTCACTGCTGTTCACAATGAATTTGAAACAGACACTAAATCCCAGTGAAACCTTTAGGCTTTAAAGCACATTAGCTGTTTTCTCTGAAAACCGGAGAAATCGATTTTGTCATTTGGTGTAACCTTTTTATCTGGGTGTTTACATGTTGGGGTTTTTTGTTTGTTTTGTTTTTTTTAATGCAATATTTTTGTCTGGTTTTCTCACAGTGTAGTAAATCATGGGTGGCCCTGAAGTCACCTTTGTTACAAAGAAGTAAACACCTTTTAGTGAGAATAATTCAAACCAAAATATATACAGTTTTGTTGACTGACTCAATGTGTTTTGAGCAGACACAGTGAACTGTATATATATATNTCACACCCACCTCATGAGTGTGTCTGGCCTTGAAGAAGCAGCAACTTTTAGAAGTCTTGATGCAAAGGCACTTTATACTTCTGATGTTCATCAGGATCTTCTCAGATTCTCTGCATGTTCAGTGCTAATTTTTGGTTGTTGGTTTTTTGTTTTGTTTTGTTTTGTTTTGTTTTTTTTAATTTATAGAAGCCAGAAACAGATTTTACACAAAATATAAATTCTTCATCTGACTGAGTGGTTCCATCAAAGAAAGCTCTTCATAATGTTTAGGTCCCAACCCTGCTCTAAGAAGGTCTGAGCTAAGCGAATGTGGGAAACAGCTGTGTAAGTCTCATCGCTTTCAACTGCATGTTTGCCTTCAGAGTCACTTGTGGACTCAGACAGATGTTCTACATCTACACGTGAAAGAAAACCTAAGGAATTACCTACAGGAGAAAGCGGTAGGGTCAGGAGAAGGGAAATTAATTGTGCGGGCCAAATGAGTTGGAAGAACTTAAAGAAGGAACACTGATTCATGTTTCAACCTGGGTAAAGATATTTTTTTTTATTAAAAATGTTTTCATATGAACTTCATAAAAGCGGACAAGCCCCGAGCTGAACACTGTAATAGTACAGTCCATGCTATAAAGTGGGGGAGGTAGGATGTGATGATGATCATAGGCAGGTAGAAAAATAGAAATATAGAAAACACAAGGACAGCACAAATAGAAGGTTTAAAGAGTTTTTTTAATAGAAGTGCTATACTTTGGCTGCAAAAATGCTGCTAACACATTGCCTTTGTTTAGGCTTCCAGATAAGTTAAAATCATATGAAATCTAAGTGAACAGGTCCAACTACTAATTAAAGCAACTGTGGAAGCCTCGTTTGGGAGAGCAGAATGAAACCAAATCATGGTCAGCTCACGAAGTGTAACAGCAAAGCTGAAATGCAAGAAGGTGTCCCAGATGGAGCGTTGTTTTCTCCCTGTGTGTTGCATCTGGTGCTGCAGACACACATCAAGACCAAACTGCAGTGAATTAAAATCAAGCACTTGTCTGGCAGCCCGCACGATCCGATTGCAAAGACTGATTAGGGATTAAATCCTCCTGACAACTGAACTGCTTAATAACAGAGGCTTCGTAAGGTAGAAGGTGCCAGGGCTATGGAACAATTAGCTTTTCTGGTGAAAAAAACCCAAAAAACCCCCAACCAAACAAAAAACAAACCCAAAGTAAAAAACCATGGAGAAGTCCCAGTGTATTCATTGCAGGTAACATATTTTTCTTTTCTTTATTTGAAAAGTCGCCTTCCTTGAAAAATTCAGCATTGGTTTAAAAATGAAGAATGTGGAAGGGAGGAAGGAAGGCAAGAGGCAGTACAATGACTTTTGACTGGCTTCAAAATACACTGAAATTCTTTCACCGAGAAAAGTTTTGCCACTTCTCAGCAATTCTTGGAAGCAGCTCAGAGGGAGATTTCATAATTGATGCTTAGAAAAAGTTGATATCCACCATACTTGCAAACAAATGTGCAGAGTAGAGAGAGAAACTGGAACCAGTCTGTGGAGCTGAAAAGCTGCTTGAAAGTTTGGGTTGAGATTCACAGCTAGACTCTCTTTTTAGGTTGAAGCTAAGCATGATAGCTTATAACAGTTTCTCTTTATAACGATTCCTTGAACTTCTTACTCTTCCTCTCAGAAAGTTATGTTGAGAAAGTCAGAAGAAATGGCAGGAAGTTGCTTTTCCAATGTGAAATTGGGCAGTGGAATTTGATCTATCCAAGCATTGGCAGATTTCTGCAACTCTACACTTTCAATCGTGCCTGTTTGTCAGTTTGCTCTCAGTTAATTTTTCCCTTAGGTCCCATTAAGTTGGAGCTAATTAATCCAGAATTATGCCAGCATTACCAAAATAAAGTGATTGTTTAGCATAACAAAGCTGATAATTAGTACAGCGGTAGAGATAATGTCAACGTCAGCAGCAGTGAATCCCTCTGTGGGGTGTACAACCAAATTGGGACCATGTGGAGACACCTCCCTTCAACAGTGTTATCTTGGCTGTCTCTGTTACCTTGGAGCTCTTCTGGTGGTGAGTTCTTCTTGTCTTGACCAACCCCAAGTTCTTCAGATCTGTAACCACAACAGCTTTTCTTGAGCAAGTTTGGCTACAATAGTCAGCTCGAAAGGTACCACGAGTGGAGCTGGCAGTATCTCAGTGGGGTTGATGCAAGAGCCCTTGAAGGGTCATATACCCACTGTCTGCACATAAGAAAAGCACAGGAACCACAAATCTGGGGCTTTCCAGCACCTGGAATTTTTTTTCTGCGTTCTCTGTATTGTCTGTGGTCTGACGTGAAGGTAATTTTACCTTCTCTCGCTATGTAGTATTAGAGTGTCTGGCTTTTTCTGTTGGACACGACTTTTAGTTAGCAAACACATCACAAATTTCCTCCTGGACTGGCTGAAACTCGGCTTGCCCTGGGTTAATGGTTTGCTATTTCCCAAGACACGAAATATAATTTAATAATTAATTTTGTAATGAAAATTGCCAAGAGGATCTCATGTCATTAATTATTTACTAGTATAAATATTTTCTGTGCAAATGAGAGAGGTGATGTAAAAAATTTAGTTCCTCTAACCCACATATCAGGTAGGAGTACCTGAGGGGCTGACATAAACTCTTTTTTGCCAGCTTCTTTCTTAGCAGCTGAAGGATGCCATCCTCTTCATCTCTTGCTCTGAGAGTTCTGGGATCTCACATCCCATAGAGGAAATGAAAACTCTCTTAGAGGTTTCCTTATCAGAGCTGGATAGTGATAGAGAGTAGGAAATTTTTCCAATGTAAGACAAGTGAAATAGATTAGCCAGGGAACTGGGGATTTTCTGTTAGCTGAGGTGCAGGAGTACAAGTTAGACAAACTTGTGAATTCTTTGTTCTGTTGAAATAATCTGCCATTATACATACATATATTCCAAAATCTGAAATACTCTGTGGCACCATCATCAGCTGCCATAAATCTGGGGAGTCCATCATGTCCTCAGAATTTCAGACAAGCCTGTTCTTAAAATTAATTTAACTGTCCCTTCATTGCAGTTATTTTCACACCCCTTAGTCCACCTACAAATCTCATGGCTGGCAGTGTGTAGGTATGGAGAGAGTCAATACAACGTTTCTGCAATTCGTGGATGTGAAGTTAAACTGGCAAACAAGCAAAGTGACATTGTAGAAATTGTGGGTTTGGAAAAAGCAGCATGCTGTTGTCAGGGAACAAGGATGAGGATCAGACAACCTGCATCTTAGTCACGAAAGTTCCTTTGACTTGCTGCATGATATTGGATAAATCATTTTAGTGTTTTTATGCTGTTCTTACTCCCACTTTCTGCCTGTTTGTTTACAATGCTGCCTGGCACCGTCCCTTCTTTGTCTCTGCTGTACTTTGTATGGCACAACCTCAGCCTGTGGCTGGAATTCCTGAGTTTCATTGGGAACGATAAATATTTATTGCAGGGAGGACAATCACTTGCTGTGCAAGTACACAGAACCAAGCAGAAGGCATCCCATCAGGTCCAACACTGCTTAAATCCAACTGCAATATTAACCATTAGATATCCCACCTCAAAATTATATTCCAGCCAGGGGCTGGACAGGTGAAAATGTGCTGTGAAGACTAATTTTTTACTGGAAAAGAGATGGCCAGCACCATTCCCATTCTCCTACTCTTTTATATATTTCTGCAAATAAAAGGGGTGCTTTTATTTATAATTTCTATTTAACGAAAGCATATAAAAATTATTTGTTTCTACTTTATATGTACTTCAAGAATGTGCTGTAGTTCACTGCAGCGATTACATTATTGATATTTCTAGGGCAGACTGTGCCACCCAGCAAAATTTACTTATAACCCACTCAAAGTAACCAAATAACATCAAACAGAACCTCAAAAATAAGCCGACAACATCAAATAGAGCCTCAGAAATAAGCGAAAAAGCGCCAGCTCTAAAATTTCAGGCAATAGCAGAACTGGGTTGTTATCCACTAGGCTTGTGGACGTGGCCTTGGTGTCAGTCAGTGTTGTACATATGGGAAGGACCGTATTTTATAAAACACAGGAGGGCTGCACAGGCTTGAGAACAGTCTCAAAATACACACATATTGAACAATATTCAACCTTCTACCTTCCAGGCCGATTGCAGAGATTTTCCAGTGGATAGCTCAGCTCTTTATTCTGAACCAGTGGCTGAATTTTGTTCTCTCAAGTCGGTATCAGTTTGATTTTTCTTGAATTTGGGGGATTATCAATGGTTGCAGGTTTTCCAGAATAATAATATCAATCCAACACAATAAAATAATAATAGTTGATAGCAAAGCTGTTGAGTTGAGTTGAGCCCCGAGAATGAAGAACTGAAATTTCTGTCATGGATGGTTCTACATACTCTAGGTCATCACTTAGCACTGTGCAAACATCCCATCTTCTGCTGCAGGACAAGTGCATTGGGTGCAGCAGTGGAAAGGTTCACTCCATCCCGCACTGTGTTTATTGCTGTAAGGTTTAGAGACCTTTACCCAAAGGGTCCTTATGAAGTCACAAGTCTGAAGGAATTATTTGTTCTTGAAGTTTGAAACCTTCAAAATAAATTAACAGTCCACTTTTGCCATCTCTCTTGCCATTAGCATTGAAAAGTGGGCTCAGTTTTTCGGGTAATTTCTTTTAGTTCTTCAATTTTAGAAGTCAAGCATAAATTGAGAAGCACTGTCAGATTCCAAAATCCAAGGCGTTTTGGGTTTATTGGCCGGCAAACCAACAGACAATAGCACAACACACAACAGCCTCTACAACAGTGCTAAACAGGCACTAAGTGATGCAAAATAAACCACACAAGCAGATGGCAAGTCATTAGTGTGAAAAAGCCCCGTCCTTAGAGCAGCTTTCAAAGTCCTTTTTCTCATGTGAAAAACTTACATGCAATAAAAAATATGCCTAATTTCCCAGGAAAGTTGAAATAATTGTTCATGAAGTAGCACCTTTTAATTCCGTCTCCCACCGAAACAGACAAATATTGAGAAAAAATTCTGTGTATTCTGAGATGACTGTGAAGGGCCCAGAGAGCAGAAGCCCCGAAGGGAAGAAGCATTGAACCAAACCCATGCTGTTGATACGCTGAGAAACAGAGGAGCGTCACTCAGCCCCGCGCCGGTGCTCAGTGCAGGGATTTGGGAGCTTTGGCACGTGTTGGAGAGGCCAAAACGAAGCAGTCGGTGCAGTTTGCCATTCACAGGCACTCATGGCCAGCTCTCACGCCGCGTTTCTGGGCTGCCCATTCCGTCACGTTCTTCGAGACGAGACCCCAGCCAGGTGTCACCAAGGGCAACGCTAAAGGGTATTTCCAGGAAAATCCATTGGAATATCGGGCACGTCGTCTGCGTGCAGAAGCAAGGCGAAGACACAACAAGCACTGCAGGTAATTAGAAGCTGTGCGCTGGAGAGGGGGTCAGAGCAATCAGCAGATGGCACTTTTTATGGAAGAATACTGGGCCACACACATTTTCGGCCTCAACAGAATGCAACTGTAGGCCTGGGAAGGCAGCAGAAAACACCCCCTGTGTCCTTGGGCCAGGCCTGGAAAAGCAGAAGGAATTGAAGAAAACAACCAAGAATAGCAAAAAGTGTGTTTTGAGACTCGCCAGCATAAGGAGAGGTGATGTCCACCCATCAGAAGATGGACTAAGACTGATGGACAAAAACACCCAGCCAATGATGTGTAGCAGAGACACTTATGGACAGTAGTAGAATAGTATCAAAGATAACCTGTGTGTGTATAAAGGGCTTTTTGGCCATTCTGCTTTTGCTTTTGCCTTTTACTTTTCCTGACGAAGTCTTGAGCCTGTGTGTTTATTTGACCATCACAACAACTTCTCTTATTAATTCTTTCAGACTGCAGCACTGAGGTCAAAGCTTTGACCTCACGTGGGGTCCCCTCTGGCTGCACAGCCCAGTCTGAGTGACAGTCACTGCTGAGAAATGTCCAGAGCAGGCAGCATGGCAAAGGCCAGGGGGTGAAGAGATTCACTTATCCAGCTACACTGCTCTTGTTCTCTGAGATAATCGCCTTTCTAAGAGGCAGCAAATGCGTCAAAAATATTCTGTGGTAGATTCCTCTGGCTCCCTGTGAATGTAGGAAACCCCCATGCTTTTAATCATGTCTCTTGGCACGCACAGAATGGAAAGCTCTAGCCTTGAAAAGGACAATAATTTAGACTTGAATGCCGGATGTTGCAAAGGAAACTATTGATATGCACATTTTTCATTCCTAAAATAAATTAACACAATGAGGGTATTTGTTTTGAAAAGAAAAAGGCCAACAAACCCCACCCCACGATGCTTTCTTGAAGCATTGGGTGAAAGGTACCAGGGTATTTTTGTGCCAGTGAAACTCCCAACCCTTGTTACTGTCAGTGAGATTTTTATAATGATTGTTTTGTGACTTTTTCTGGCTTGGCTGCCTCAAAGCCTTTCTGCCAACAGAGCAGTTAGAAACAAACACATTTAACCTTGCATTAAATGAGTTTCCTTCAGAATAATGCTTTCCCTGGTTAATCCCCTCCACAAGCATCCATAAAATTGGTGGCATATGTGACACCTTCCTACATATTGTTAATAAATCCATAGGCAAGACTGGAGGCTTGGCAAGAAGAAAAGATTGTTATTGCTAACAAGCAGAACATGCTTTGATGTTGTGTGGGCTCATTTTGAGTTTAGGTTTTTGGGCCATGGACAGATGTGTTAGGACCAAACACTTAGCACTTAGTTAGTGCTCGGCAAGGTTGGTGGCCCTGTGAAGATAATGGCATTGAGCACATGGGCAAAGAAAAGACAAGTGATGGGGATGAGGAAATAATCAGAAATTATAGTGGAAAAAACCCCCCAAAACCCAAAAAACGAAAAACAACCCAGGGTTTCACCCCAAATAGATTTGAGCCCAGTCCACTGCACAACCTGTAATATTAAGGAAGATCCCAGCCCATTCTGTTTGTTAGAAATACATAAAAGTACGCAGATATAATACCAGATTAAACAGAAGAATGAAAAAAAGTAAACTACAGAGGCATTAATAGCCTTTTGTTCACCAGCTCCCTGACCTGCCCTCACACCCAAGAGAGGGAGATGCCTGCAACTTTTGAACTGTGGGTTTTCAATATTCATCCTGCTGGAACTTATCAATGTCTTTTAATCAGATTTTTCTTCTGAATTATAATATTATTATCGTACAATTAACTACACTTAAATATCTCGCACGTAGAGGGAATCAGGTCAAAGTAGTTTATTGTTACTATAAAGTCATGACATTTGGTCTGTGGTGCTTTGTCTCATGCTGGGAGTATCAATCACACCTTCATTTGATGTTTTTATGCAGCTATTTCCAGTGTCGCATCAAAAATATTCAAGTGTCTGATCAAATGAAAAATCCAAAGGAAAGAAGCAATACAATACAGGATGTTGATTTAAAGGCAATTGAGACTATATGAGCAAAAATGTATTACTTTGACTGCCCTCAGGCTCTAGAAATTTTTGCAGAGAAGTGGGAGTTTTGGATCTTTTCCATCCTAATATTGTGAAACCAGAAGCCTGGAGCAGGACTCTGCATTAAGAACAGGAAATGTTTTATTATCCTTCTGTTTAGGAGTGCATATTGGAGCAGGAAACTTAAAAACCCAAACGCAATACATACATTATTAAAGAAATTGAGGGAGAAGGGATTGGGCCCAAGCCAATCATTTGGTTTGAATCAAAGACAAACATTTGGAAACAGATTTGTAGAAAAGAACAACTGAAGTATAGACACGAAATGGAAAAAGATGCAATAAAAACCCACAAAAAGTCTGTTGTTAGAATAATCTCTTTTTTTCGCCTTTGATATTAACGTTGATAATAAAAAAAAAAAAAAGAAGAAATTGAAGCAAACTGAACCTTTTTGTTGTTTTTGTAGCAATTGATACAATATCACTTGTGAAATTATGTGTTAATTTGTGTAGGATACGATGTAGTACAGATCTTATGAAGTGCTAAGTGGCTGTGAGGAACCAGGAACAGGTAATGTTGGAAAGGAAAGAGCTGGACAAGATGATTAGTTTATTTCCTCAAATATTTTTAGGCTCCTGGCAAAAGAGATGGAAACAAGTTAATAAATTCCTTGTTGGCCTGTAAACGAAAAGATGAAACAGGCAAAGAAATGTAAGTCCAAATTCATAAGAGCAAATGCCATGAAGAATAACAAACATGTAAAGGTTGAGTCACAAAGTAAGATCCAACTACGAGGAGAGAAGTCGCTTCAGATGAGTTTTAATAGTAAAAAGTAAATTGAGAAATCTTTTGACATCTAAACCACCCCAGATCTCTTAAAGAAACAACTTGCAAAGTTTTTGTGTTGCAAGGTGAACAGGAAAAGCTTTTTCTGCCTGTTCATGCCCAATAGGAAATTCTAGGAGGAAAGACTGAAATTTGATGCTCAGAAAAAGCCCTTTGTAGTGGTGAAGGCTGGGCAGCTCTGGAACCGCGTGGTCAAGGTCAAGGTCTGGTGCTGCCGGTGCTGCCGAATTGGGGAAGATTTGGTCCCTAGGAATGAACACAAGCGATCCCGTCTCAGTGCAGGGCCACGGGCTCCGTCCCACCACGCATTGGTCTGTTCTCGTGGCTGCACCCAGAGATTGTGCCGGGTGAGCCTTTTCCACCGACCGCATTCTTTTTGCCTCTCTCCGCTTGTCAGGATGAGCTTTGTGGGACAGAAGTGCTCCACATGGAACTGGCAGCCAGCGCCACGGGAAAGCTGCTTTGCACAAACCCCCTTCAGCAGATCAGCTGAGCAGCCAGCACACCAACCCAAAGCCTCGGGAAGCACGAAAAGGACTTTAGGAGACAGGCCCGCCATCAAAATAAGACCTTCTTCTCTTTCTGAGCATTCCCCTGATACTCTGCGGGCAATAAAACTTGGGCATAAAAGATTTCAGGGGCAAAATGCAGATATTTTATGCTACGGGAAGAAGAAACCAATTGCAAGAAAACAGCTTGTGCTCCAAACCGACCAACCTGAAGTAATGGATTGAAATGTTGAAATTACTCCTCACATTACTCATAGTTTTAAAATTACGTTCCATTATGTCCCATGACTTCATGTAAAATCCTTTGCAGATAGGTTCAGATTATTATCACACAACAGTTCATGACCTACAAAAATTCTCTGATGTCATATAATAGGCATAATGTGAGAATTAAACAGTAGCCTTAATATATACCCTTACATCAGCTCTGGAATGAAGACATGCCAGGAAGGGAAAAATTAGTAGCAAAGAGGAAAAAGGATCTCAGACAACAGCTTCTGCTAATTCAGCATTATTTTCCAGTTAATTGAGTGCCTGTTTGTAGGACTTTGTCACACCACAGTATCCAGTTTGTCTCCACTATTATCCACTATTATAACTCACAGAATCTTTTATGGGTATGAAAGTTACATCCCATTTAGAAGGAAGAAATTTCAAATAATCCAACTATTGCAGTATTGTGGGAGGAAGATGAAAGATGTTGGGACTTCAGAGGGAAATGTCTTCACAAGCCAGAGAATAAATGTCCCTTTTCTGCACTTGAGAATGATATTTGCCTGGTAGTGATTGCAATCTCACAAAACACAATTTCTTGTGATGACACTGAAATGTGAGGGCTGAGTGTTCCTCAACACCGCCCTCACAGAATTCTGTCACCTCTGTAGTCTGCAAAGTGATTTCTTTCAATTATTTTTCAATCAGATCCCTTAATCATCATTAAAGTTCGCGGTGATCTGGCATTTTATAAACAGGAATAGCTCAGAATTTTCTGATATAATTCCTAAGATGACCTAGATTTTTAAAACGGCCAAAGTTGAAATATTTGAACTTCCTTGTGTATCTGGGAGGGAATGTTAGAGTGGTCAGAACTGGTGATGATCAGTCAAACATATATAGTCACACATTTGCAGACATATAAAGAATGGTTAATTAGAATCTCAGTGGGCCACAGGATTTCCAAGGTAGCTTTCTCTGTTGATATAATATTAAAGTGGGGTTTGTTTGGCTTCACTTCACTGCTGTCAAGAAAAACAATAAAACAATATACCATTTGAAAAGGTACGGCAGAATTTTGGACTAGGATTGCAATCTTTACCCAGCTGCTCTATTGGCAGATCAGGATAACAAGTATATTGTGATTAATAACCAGAAAAGAAGTTTGTGGGGATTAGGCATTTCACAAATAACTCTAAATTGCTCCATGCAGCAGGTTTCACAGTAATACTATTTTGATCCGCATCTGCAGGAGCCATAAAATACCTCCAGTCCATTGCCTTTTGTGAAATAACCCTGATTTATACTAGCTGAGAATATTCGTCTGCATTGTGAGAACTTCTCCTGCATAGTTTCATTGTCCCAGCCATGAAAACCCAAGGAGCTGCAGCCAAGGCTTATCTAGAGTTGTGTCAGAGACGCAGCAGTGGAGCCACGCGACGTATTTTGGCATGAACTGAGCTACTTGCATTCAGTTTGGAAATGGGGCAGCATTTTGGGGCTGATCGTGTTTAGCAAACAGAGATTTTATTCTGGGGTGGATATTCTTCTCCTGGTCCTCATGTGCTACTTTATGTGGCTCTTCATAATTATAAGGATTTATCTGCTCTCAGAATTCTTCCAAAACAGCCCTTCAGGCATAGTTCCAGCATAGGTTATACTAAATAGGAAAAAGACATTTTAAAGCTCAATTAGAGAGCCTAGCATGGTAATTATTCTTGACTAGCTATTTTGGTAAACTTCCAAATGTAGACAATTCCTAAGAGTTCAATTAAATACAGCCAGTGAATACATTTATTGAAGTAGCTCCATTATGGTAAAGACTGAATAGGGTTTGTTGTTTTTTTTTAATTTTAAATGCTCCATTAAAATAATCATGGTTGTTACTTTTCAGGGCTGTATCTGTCTTGCTTTATTTCTTATCTGTCAGCCAGACTTCACTCTGAATTACACTGGCCCTTCAGTAAAGGAAGCAAGGCGCTGTAACGCCAGCTAGAAGTAGGATGAGATGTCCCTGGTTTCAAAACAGGCAGTTTTGTGGTCCAGTGGAGAAATAAAACTGGTTACCAGGGAAGGCTGGGGCACTGACCCAGGGCTTGGCTCCAGAGTCACCGCCTTTCTCTCTTTAACTTGGATTTCCCCATATTTAGGATTCTCTTTCACAAGCCTTCCAAAGATAAGTCGCCCCGAAATCCTTGGGCAGCGTGTGAAATAGA
This sequence comes from Grallaria varia, assembly GCA_013396735.1. NCBI lineage: Eukaryota > Metazoa > Chordata > Aves > Passeriformes > Formicariidae > Grallaria > Grallaria varia. The sequence goes on along the minus strand of VWZG01000657.1, from coordinate 244,571 downwards.
AACAAATGCACAAATCTGTCCAGGATCAGTAAAATCATATTAGAAAGCTATTATGAAATTGAGAAAGGTTGTCCCAATTTAGGACAACAATTTGCCATTACACTGTTGACTTGTATTCGGTCTTTTTCAGAAACGTGGAAATCACACTCACAGTCAGGGGATGAAGCAAGAGGTAGTAGGGGATACAATCATGGCTATAAAGGACTTTTGAGAGTCTGAGATATCTTCTGCATTCTTGACGTTTACCTTGACAGGCTTTCAGTTTTGGGTCATGACTGCGTTTGTATCAATAGTGGATTCACCACTCTGGGGATAATAATTTTCCTTTAAAAAAGTCAGAAAGAGATTTTACACTAAACAGACACATTTTGACTCTTTGTTTTGTCAATTTCTAAATTATAACATTGCTTTAAAGTGAAAATAAGATAATTTCATCTAGAAAACACTGAAACAGAGGTCTGAGTTTTTTGAAAGTTTTATTACAATTTAAATTAATTATATGAAGAAAGAGAAAGAATTACCTGTAAATTTTAGCTTCACTTTAAATTATGCAATATTCACCTTTTATACCAAAAAAGATCTTAACAAAACATTCTAAAACTGTCACTCAGTGCTGTCACTTCTCGGGTTTAAAATTTATTATGCCTCGAGGCTGGGAACTGGGAGGGAATCTTGACTCAGCTGGGACCATCCTGACAGACAGGACTTGGATACCGGCTGCAAGACAATTCCCTCTCTAACAGGGACCAACGCAAATGCTATGCAGGGCAGAACTGCTAATTGCACTATATTTAGAAAGTCATTGTTAGTAAAACACTCTGTACCCTCTGAAGATCTCTGGATGATACTTGAGGAGGAGGAATAAATGCCAAAAGGCACATTGGAAAAACTATTTCAATAGTGGAGTAGTGCAGTTTCAAAATAGAATTTTCTAGGAAGGTTGTGGAATCTCCCATCCATGGAGCTTTTTTAGATGTGGGTTGACAAAGCCATGGTTGACACCACCCATTCTCTGCAACAAGCCCATTTCTACTGGGTGGCTGTCGAGATGACCTTCGAGGATCCCTTCTAATCCATATTTTGCTGATCAGTGCCTTTCATTCCATGGAAACCTTCTCCAGAGGGGTGATCTCTGCTAGACTCTTCATTACACTGGCTGCTCATGAGTTTTCTCTACCTGCTCCATGTAGTCAGATGCTGTTTAGTTTATCAATAGTATTTTAATGGCTGTATGCTACTTAATTAGCAATGCACTAATTGACATTAGTGTGTTAATATTTGGCCACCCTTCAGAATTCCTGATGTCACTGCCAATGCTATTTCTGTCACAGCTGCATTTCAATCACAGCCATCGCTCTTATCATGGATTTCAATTCTTAGATTTTCATGGGTTGTTTAAAGACCCACAAATCTTAACAGGCTCTAAGAGGATATAGTTGATTTCAGTAAGAATTTGTCCAGAAAAAAAAATGCCACTAAGGACATGGAAGGATTTACTGTAGAAGGAAGGCCAGGTTATGCTTTCCATAAACAGTGCAAATTGATTTTTAGGATGTGGCTACCCTAGCAGGGTATCCTACAATGTGCTGCAGAATCCTGCAAAAACATGGGACACAGCTGGAATATCGTGTGGTAACCATGTCTGTTGGTTCTTTCCAGGGCAAGGGAATCCCTTTGTGAGGGTTTCTTCACTGAAACGCTCGACTGAAATAAGAGTTTGCTGAATTCTGTCCCTCGGCACTGCAAAAGAACAACAACAACAAGAAGGTAGGAAGAACTCTATGTTGTTTTATGGTTGTGGGAACACCACTTTGAAGTAACAGCACCTCCAAAGCTCTCTAAGCCAGCTGCAATGAAAGCTTGTCGAAGCAGTCAGGGAATGTATTTCTTTAACTGTGAGCAGAAAAGAAATGGAGCAAATGCATCAAAATTGCTTCCGCCTACTCGAGCTGAAGAAATAAACCACAATAGACCAATTTTCCCAGGAAGAATTGAGGAGAATCCAGGGACTTTCAAGAGCAGCACAGGCAGGTAAATGACAAAATGACATAAAATGGCAAAATGACTTTAGGTGTGGAATCTGGCAGAACAAAGTCCCTAATGTGTACAAGAAAACACATCAGTGCTTAGCAGTGTTTAATGTATGATGTGAGATCAACCTCATTTGCGATTTCCGGTGTCGTTTCCAACTTCACGTTGTCCTACTTTAATTGTCTTTGTTGACTTGAGATTTGAGGAATAGAAGGTGAAAGTCTAAAGGATTGGCCATATGTTGGACACACTGTGACTCTGATAGCTCAGCAGGGAACAGAATTAATGATGTTTTAGATGGGTCTGGAAAAGGACATTTGCTAAGGCCTCTGACCCTGCAATGGAAAGCCCATCCTCCCATCAGTGCCATTAAGTTTTAAAAGTTTCAAGCTGGTGCACTAAGAATTCAGAAACTGTATTAAGCCTATTAAAATTAAGTTTTAACGTCCTTAAACAATTAAAGTTCAAATATTATGTGTATGTTAATGAACTTCATAAATATTTATGAGGTGCCATTAAAATGTACTGTCTCAAACGAGTCAAAGAAGACTTCAGTTACCTTTTGCTTTATTTGAAAGGGTTGTGTCCTAATTTGGAGGTTTCCTATCTACCTCTTCCACACAGCTCTGCATTCTTTTACTGCAGTAAATCCGAGGTACTTACATTAATGTCAGTGAAATTATACTGAGTTGGAGCTTTAGCCCTCGTTAAAAAACCTTTTTGTAATAACCCATCTCTGGTTGCAGTCGGGTTGCCATAAATATTTACACTGGATAATATATTTCCCCTCTCCTCTGTCAAACCAATGAACTCCATTATACTGGGCTGCTCATATTATTTTACAAGTATTTATGAGCATCGAGGCATTCCTGCCTCTAGGAAGTTGTAGAAGTTGCTGATTAAGATGACTTGAAAAAAATACCCTTGTAAACAAGTTAGTTTAGCCACAGGCTCATTGCACATGAAGAAAGCCATCCTTTTCCTGCTTGTTTCCCCTTGTCTACATCCTTGTATTTTCCTGCACAGTTTCATAGGCTCTTCAAACCAGTTCATTCCAGCACTTGGATTAAACTCATCCCCAGCCATTGCCACCTTGATGGCTTAAAGTTCTCCTTTTGATGCCTGTCTTGGGAAGCTCTTGGTTGGCATCACAGAGCTGCGTTCCCACACTGATGAGTCTTCTCTGTATCTTAAAATACTATTGATATTTACTCAAAACCTCACTTATTATTTCTGGGTTTTTTTTCCCCCCCTACTAGAAATGATGTCTCTTACTTGCTTTGCCTTGTATACTTGTTTTCTCACCACAGGGTGGGTAATGAGCAGGTAAGAGCTGAGTCTCTGTCACCAGGAATTTACACCCCTGCTGCTAAAGGGCAGCCTGGAATGCATCAGGAATTGCTTCCCAGATGAAAGGGAGCTGCTCGCAGGGAGCGTTTGGACACACACAGCAGACGAGCACAAGCTGCCCCTCTCAGACACACGCTCAGGTTTGTCACAAATTACCAATCCTCTTGCAGGCTGAGAACAGATGGAGCTTTCTGAGAAATGTTTTCCCCTCTTTGATTCTTTAGGCCTTGTTAGAGCTGCCTGAGTGCAAACTCTGGAACGGGTGTAATTTTAGAGATGCAGAAAATGCTTCCTTGCTGGAGAAAGGAGAGTGGATTGGCAGATATGGGAGAGGTTCCCCTTGGTTTTAACTACATGAGAGATCAATAACGAGACAATTTTATTTGCTTAATTTGTTACTGGTTTAGTTTTCTGGAGTATTTACACAAGAAGAGAGGTACATTTCACAGGTTTTGACACTTATGGCCCCTGAGCATCGTTAATAAAACTTGCCTATGAGTTTCACATGCTGCACTAGAATTAAAACTCTACAGATGCTGAGGTTTAAATCAGAGGTGACTAATCACATTTAATTTGAATGTCTTAATGGCTGTATTTTTAATAGAACAAGGGTACATTAGCTAATCCAGGTTTTCTTCCTACAGAGAGAGGAGTGTGTCAAAATTTCTAAGACTTTGATCCAAAAAAAAAAAAAGTGTATTAACTCATAGGTTAATTCAGGCAGTTAATAATCCCCCTGGAGTCAGCGATAATATTACTCGCTTGAAGTATTGGTTGTATTGAAAGGGTTGATATATCTCGAGCCTAGTTGTGCAGTAACTTTTTTTGCACCACAAGAAAACCATTTTGATGGGACGTGACTATTTCCTGAGCCTCTGATTTTTGGGGACACAGCAACGTTCTGCCTTTTGCTTTTGGATCAGGCATAGTGTGTTCAAAGAACCCAAATCGCTTCCCAGGCTCTGTGTGGGGATTAATTCCATGCAGAGCAAAGTAGGACAATGCTTACCCCACTGGAGATAATGAAGTGACTGGATGTATTTAAACCATAGCAAATGAGGGCAAATCTTGGCAATAATTTTGGACTATATCTAAGAAAATGTGCTTCTTTCTTCACTTCCTGGGATAAAAAAGTAAGCAAACTTTAACAAGGACTCTTTTAAGGCATACAATGAGCGCCCAGCAGTTTTAGGGATAATTATAAAGCAGGAATAATTCCAAAGTATTTTGAATTGTGAAATTTTTCATATCCCCTCTGCTTTGCCAAATCAGCATCTTTGAGGAGTTAAAAAATACTGAAAAAATCATGAGAATTCTGAAGGTTCTTCCCTAAGGTTGTCCTTTTTCCTATAACGACTCAGTAAATGGGAAACTGGAATAAAGTTTGGGAAATTTTTGTTTGGGAAATACATTTAAAGTCTGATACTAAATCTAGTTTTCAGATCATCCTTCAAATCAAATATTTCTCTTCAGAGAGCTGCTATTGAAAAAGGAAATCCCTGGGCAGCTGTGCTTACATGGTACGTACTTATTTATGGCACCTCACTGAGCTGACATAATGTAATGTATTATTTCAATACATTTTATGGCTAACTTTAAAATTCCTTATAAAAAAAGACTTTTAATGGAGCTGTGATTTTTTATTTTTTTTTTTAATTTTTACTCTTTCATACGATCAGTATCAAACAGCAGTAGGGGACCAGTCAATCCTACATAATGATTAGGACTGTTAAACCCAAACTGGTGTCTCTTTTCTAACTGGACTGTACTGAAAGAACAGGGGCTTCAACCACTTGGAAACATAGCACAACTGAAATACAGACAGAAAAACAGGTAAAGGATCACTGTTAAACATATAGAAGAAGGAAAGTATGAAAACCAATTTTCTTTTATAAGCTCTAAGCTGTATCTTTGGCTCCAGACCTCCCCAGTAAAAAGGTAATAAATCCATATGAACACTGAACTTGCTCCATCTGTGCTGTCCTGCAGCTCTTAACTTCTTCATGAAGGCATCTCAGAAATATCCAAACACATTTAAAAGTTGATCTTCTAAAATATCCATGTTTCCTATGACTTCACAGCTGCCCCTAAACATAGAAATGGAAATAACTGCAATTAATTTCTCTTATCTATCATCAAATGTTGACTGTATTAATGAGATTAGTCATTTGAAGGTTAAACAGATTAATTAGATGCTATCTTATTTTAATTTTCTGTATGCTAATGAATGTTTTAGATGACGCTTTTGTTTAAAACAATATTAACAATTCCCATGCTACAGGCATTATTTCTTTAATTCAGTTCCCTATCATGCTATGAATGTCTTTTAATCTGCTGCTTTTGCATGTAGCCCTTTTCTTCTCCATCTGCTAAATCGTATTCAGGGAGATTTTTTCCTAGACACCAAGAAGTATTCAAGGGCTCTATCCACAGATTTGCTTCAGTAAATTCGGTTTTATTTAGAGAGGCATCTGCATTTATTCATTTCTGAATCCCTGACTGCAGGGGCTCCTGTGTGTTTTCTCAAATGAGCTTTGTTAGATCTTTGCTTGGAAAAGGTCTCTCCTCTTCAAAGCACGTGTAGCTCTGACTTAAAGTCTCGCTCAGGCACATCAAATATTCAGGAATGCATTACTGAGCACACAGCCGGAGGTGTTGACCTCCCAGGGAAACAACAGGAGCTGCGTGGATCTTACAGCATGTGACTAACCCCTGAAATATTGAGTTCACCTTCTAAGAAACACGGGAAAAGGGTGGCTGTGAAGGGCGAGTGTAAAGGATGCCACTCCAATTCCTCACTGGGAGGACACAAATTCCAGAGCTCAGAGAATTCCAGAGCCTTAATCTGTAATGTGCTCAATTTTACCGAGTCAATCCGTTGCCACTAATGTAGGACACTCATTACCTGAGCCATTCCACTGAATATTTATCATCATTACAGCACATTTACAAAATAGCTTAATTACTCATTTGACAAATCCATAAAGTATTCAAGGGAATGCTTGAATGCCAGCATATTCTTCCCTCGTGTTCCCCAAATCCAGGAGTGCTGATGGGTGTGTTCCATTATCCGGTGTCGCGGGATGACGGGAGCACCTCCGGCACCTCCGCCTGCAATTGGCCACAGACACATCTTGACCCTCCCATTCCCCACTCAAACCTCAGGAGAATCCTTCCATTTTTGGTGTCCAGAGAGGGGTTCTTAATGAAAATGAAACTTATTTATTCAGAAGAATATAATTTCCCATCGGCTTTTCATACATGGAAGGAAGAATTTATAATTCCCTCAATTTTAAAATTGTTATAAACTCCAGGCGACTGCAACCGGTGAAAATCTAGTGAATGTGGTGTGTTGTAATAATGGCAACTAAATTCCCTGAGTATTAATAGGGAGTGGGCTTTGATCCCATGGTTTGAGGCCAATCCTTCCCCGAATGAGGGTTTTTACATCACATTCACACTCAGAGTTCACTCAGATCTTGACCTGCTTTTGTGGGAAGGATGTGCAAAGAAGTGGGTACTGAAATGTTTCACTTGGTTTATAGGCTGCTAGAGGAGGGAGAGGAACAAGGTAAGACGAAATAAATCTGAAAAAAATTCTGAAGTTGTCTCCATTTGGGAGAGTTCAAAATTCTCAAATTTCCCATTTCGTTTTCCATGAAATCTTTTGCAATGTTTAATCAATATTTAATTTTCTTTATTACTGAGTTTTCAAAATTGTCACTCGGTGGGTTTTTTTTCTTTTCCTTTTTTTTTTTTAAACTAAAAAAAAATCCACGTTTTTCAGAGAATGAAATATCTCTACTGAAAATTGGTTTCACTAACACCACAATAAAAAGGAAAAATTTAGTTTTGGAAAAAAACAGCTCTGTTTTAGCTAATACTAAATTGCAACTTTTTATTCCTACTTCATCTACACGTACATTTCAACCTCAATAAATGCTTTTTAAAAATGATTAAGATAAACCACCTATAATTTATTAGATAACCCTGGTGAAGTAGAGTGTAATACTCAAAGAAGCTATATATATATGCCACTTATTTCCGCTGATGGCACTTCCTTTTTGAGCTGTTTATAGATATTTCTACCTAAATAAAATATTTGTGGAAATTTAGTCAAAATATTTGGAATTTAACAATCTTTTCTTAATTCAAAACTACACCAATCAAATTCATGCTTTCAAATATCAACATCATGAGAAGCTGTGGGGTTTTGGAATTGTTGGGTTCTGGAAAAATAAAAATAAAAATTATTCTGGCAAAATCCTAAAGACGGAAAATTCTACTTTTTGATCAGCTGAACTCCTCTTGCTGGACTGATGCTCCAGTAGAATTCCTTTTTGATGAGTTTAGATTAATAAAGAGGTTAAAAAGACAGGAGAGCAAAGAGTTTGCAGCTTTCCTGACTGTGAAAACAGCATTCCACTAACACTGTGCAAGATGAGAAACAAAACTGCATTGCTTTCTCACCATAAAGGAAAACCAAAATCGTGTCATTTTATGTTTTCTAATGTTTATAATTGATTTGGCATTTTGTTCTGTGTAACTGCAATCAATTCATTTGGGATTAATGCATTAACATATCGTATCATGCCATTGTAGTGCTCTTGGCATTAAATTTGAATACATTGATATCTGGATAAAAACAGGAGCACAGATTTTGCCAAGACCAGGAGAGCGAGGGCAGTCCTGGGGTAAAAAAGTGATGAGTTCCAGCCACAAGGAAGAGGCCTTGAGGGACTGAACAGGATATTTGCATTATTTCTCTTTCTGTGGCTTCCATCCTTGTGTTTTGCTCTTTGCCCCTAATCACGCCTTGCTTTTACTTAATTGCTTTTCTTGATGAACATGAATTCAATTCCCTCTAAAGAGAGTCGTGCTGATCCAAAGCCAGCGATGTCTGCTGAGGAAAAGCTGGAAAAGCTGAGGTGACCCAAGAGAGGCACAAATCACACTCACATTAAACTATACTCCTCAGAACTTTCAGAGCCAGGAAAATATCCAAATTTGCCTCTAATCACAGGACTGGGATTTTTTTGGGGTATCTGTTCCCCGCTGAATTTGAGATGTCGGAGCACACTCAGGAGAGCTTGTTGTGAAAATTCCCTATCCACAATCCTCTTAAATTTCAAAATATGTTTATGACCTGGCGTGGTATGAAGTTTCATTTTGTGCTGGATGAATAAATCAGCAGGAGTTTAGGGAGGTTTCTAGTGGTAACCAGGCAGGAAATTTCTTGCTGAAGGTTTCCAACCAGCCTGAAGGCAGCAGCTGGACCAGCATTTCAGCAGAATGTCGGGTCCTTTAAGGATGTGGAGAAGCAGATGGTGAAACAGAGAGGTCCAGGTGACAGGAAACAGCACAGCAGTTTGAGACTTGGATAAAAGACTGAATGGGCCCCCAGTGGGAGAAAAGGAATGAAACAAGTTGGAGAGGAGGAATTAATCATAGGTACCCCTTCTGAGATTAAATGGGACTAACTTTCTGTTGTGGTCAACATGGGAGCATCTTTTGGGCCTTAATTGGGTTGAGATGACTCATTGGTTTGTCTGGTGAAGTAGAAAAAGCATTTTGAAACGTGTGCTTGATTTGCTGAGGCCCAAATTCGCTCAGAGATGCTGAGGAGCACACAGGGTGTGCAGGTCAGCCATGGGCTGGTCACACCTTTCGCTCTGTGTGGCATGGCAGATTTCTTAAAACACTCATTTCAGTTATAAGAGAAGTTCTTCCTCTAATACATGTGGGAAAAGGTCTAAACCACATTCCTTACCTCCCAAGAAATAGCTCTCAAGGGGTTATAGGTGATGACTGCAGAGAGCTTACTTTGCCATAACTGCAGGGCTTTGTAAAATTAATTAAGTACTCTCTGATTTGGAATGAAATAAAGATAGCCACAATTAAGTTTACACAGCCTCCAGGTTGGAGTGCTCTCAGGGCACGGCGGAGAGTCGAGTCTGAGATGCATCTCAAAGAGAGAGAGAATATTGAATCAGAACGTGGAATGGTTCCAGCAGAAAAGACAATGGGATATACCTAATTCAGTCTCCTCTTTAACCCACAATCTCCTCGTGTCAGAGAGTTTGGGTCGGATGAGGTAGAGGAGAAGACACGAGCCAAAGGACAGTAAATCCCAGCAGGCACAACCTGTGTGCTCATTGCTGCATTTATTCCGTGCCACCCCTCACCAAAACTCAGCTCTGCTCGTGGAGCCACATTTCACCCAAAGCCTGGAGTCACTAGACTGAGGAATTGCTATCTTTTTTTTATTGGTGGTGCTAATCTGACACGTTTACCTCAAGGCAGGATGTAACGCTGTCCTCAGTCCAGTTTCTGATAGCAGGAGATTTGCCATTACGGAAAGTGTCCCAAAGGGGGACAAATAAACGCCAACTTTGACGACAGCTTCAAGAAAAATGTGAGGACTGCTCAGCCCCTGCCTCCTCCCTCAATTTTAGTGTTACACCAGCTCCGGGGAGCAAAGACTGTTCTTTTGAAAACAGAAGAATGCACAGGGATCGAATCTGTGTCATGGCCAAATGGAGATTGGGAGGGGCCAGGCTTGAGTGTTTCTCAGGACCCTCATGGCACCGACTGAGAGGACCATCCATCAACCCAGGAGGTCAGATTTGCTTTTCCTGGAGGGTTATTGTCTTATCATTCTTCTATAGTTTGAAGTCCTCTGGGCAGCAATGAACTCTTTCTTAAAGCAAAGGGGGTTTACTGCTAATGCTTGTCATCTCCCTATGCAGCCATAGAGTTTTCAGGAGTTCATACCCTCTCCCAAGTTGGATTTGCTCATCAGTGAGGAATAGAATCCTTTTCCAAAGGCTTTCATTCAAAGGCAACGCTGGATTTCTGTGTCAGGTTCAGAAAGACACAGCAGTCCAAGTAGCACAGGATCGTATAAGCATTACATGCTTTCCCTGTTCTGTATATTTGGGGCTGGAGGTGGGATCAAAACACGAAAAAACTCATATGGGTTTCTCAAAGTCCTTTGTCAATAAAGAAACTGAAATGGGAGGGCAGCTAAAACAACATTGGTTTTGGCCAGAACACACATTAAGTCATTTAAGAACTGTTTCACCCTAGACAGCTGATAAATAAGTAGCACACAAATGTAAAGGTTTCAGTGTGTAAAACCTCACCAGGAGGCTGAAGAGTTTATAGGCTCAAAAGGCATACAAAAAATAAGGACTGAACTGACATTACTGAACTGATCTGATCTATTTGCTACTATTGGACTTACAAAAAAACCCTCTCAACTTCTGCATATTGTTGTAATAGTTGTTACGACTAAAGAAGTTATTTTATACTCAACTTCACGTATATTGCATTAGAGCTATTAGTGAAAATCCTGCGCACTGTCTGATAAGGATGAACTCTGTCAACAAGCCTGGGATAGTCTCATTCTTTTCTGTCTATGACACTGTCATCATTGACTTACCAGGTGCCTTTGTTACAAGTACAGAATCATCAAATTGGACATAAATTAATTGCCTTTCTGATGCTTTCCACCACTGAATTAAGATTTTCTGTATGCCATGTTCATGGCATAAAACCAATGAAGATCCAGTTTTATGACACTGACTTTAAAGAGTACTAGAATTTCTTATTTAGGTGAATCCAATTACATTTGAAGCACTGGACATCAGCAAAACTCAAACACCACAAAAATAGCCACTCAGGCGGCTAAAGGGATGTATTAACTCTTTCAAGTATTAGAAAATTCATAAATTGACCCTGCCAGTGTAATCAAGTAAAGACTGTCCTCCTGATGGATGCAATGGAATGAAGCATTTTTATTACAAGTCTGGATTGTTGTGTGCTAGAAATAATATCACAAAGCTCAAAGAAACCAAGTCCATCCTGGGACTGAGACACCACTAAATCCATCCCCTTGCGCCTTTTCCTACCTAAAATCCCAGGGAGCAGCCTCCAAGTCAGGCTGGTCCACCTGTTCCAGCAGTTTAAAAAATGTTAGATATTGAGACACTGATCAGCGTCCAAACAGCCTCAGAACCTGAGGCGTGTAAAAGCTATTTTGGAAAGCAGAGTCAGAAACATAATTACAAGAGAGGCTCATGAAGAGCACCTCCTCAATTTCCCTGTGGCCCTGGCTAAGAAATTAAATCAAGTTTGTCCTGGATAAGCATGACTGACCTGTTTGAAGTGAGGAAGAGTTTCAAGTGTTATCATCTAAACTATATACACATAATGAACAGAAAATAAAAAGAAAACCATTGTAATGACAAGAAATGAGAAATTCAATGGATTGCATGAGACCCAACAGTTAGAACTGGTACTAGAAAGAGCCAGTCAAGAGTTTATTTGGGAGGAATAACTCTGAAATTCTGGAATTAGCAGTGATTCAAAATGCTGGGCACCGCCAACCTTCGTGTTCCCAGGCTTGGATGAGGAATTGATCACCCATATGCCATGTTATTCCTGCTGATATCTAACTGGGGAACTGAAACCTTGCAAGTTATAAACATGAGAATGGAAAACAATGAGCAGCTAATTCTTCTTTCTGCTGCTGAAATTGAAATTAATCTAAAATATGGCTGTTTCTACCAATGATCATTCCCTATTTTCTATAAAAACCAAAAAACAGTATACAGATGTTTGAGCAAAGAAATGGGATTGAAGTCTTGAGGACATTTTTACAGCATCGTTTCAGGTCCCAAGACCTTGTTTTCCTGCAATCTCAATCTCTCTCACTCTGTGTTCTGTTTTGTTTAACTCAATCGGTTTGTTTTCTAAATACAATGATTGTCAGCGCTCAGGTTGCCTCAATTTCTGGAGTAAACGGAGAAACCAGCAATCAGTTTGTGGATCTTTTCCAAATATGCCCAGAGGGCCCTCTTCAAAAGAACAGGAATCTTCGGCAAACAAGATGCTGTTGCGTTAAATAATGCTACAGACACTTGCTACACAAAATCAGAGGGAAGGAATATCCCATTTTTTTTGAAGTACTGGTTCTCTATTGATATTATGGGCTGCTGGAAATTCCCAGACCTCAACTGCTAAATTAATTTTCCTGTTACATCCTTTGCTTAATTTAGCAATCTTAAAATAAATCATCTTTTTCCTAAAAGGCTTTTTCAGCCTTCTGATAATGCCATTGCTACAATGGACTCCCTTTCTCTCATTTCTTCTCCTTTGTGGGTAATTTTTAAAAATTTTTTCCTTTTATTTTTATTTTTTTTCTGAAAGTTTGAAGTTCTCTCTCACTATCTACCGAGAAAGTTTCTACTGCGAAAAGCAATTTCATGGGCATCAGTTTTACAGTCATTCCGTGGCTTGAGCTCGTCCAATGCTCTGTAACCAAAGTCATTTAGAATGGGCAAGTTAAGACTAAACTGCTTAAAGCTTATTGAGAGGGAAAGGCAGCTGAAAGGAGTAGCTGGGGCAATACACACGTGTGGAAACGTAATTGAAACCCCACCTCTGGAGTGATTTCTGAGTCCCATCACAAAGGGTGGACAGATCCTTTCGGACAAGGAGAGGCACAGGCATGAGAATGGAAAGCACTGGATAAATCCCCAGCAGTTGAGAGAGATTATCCAGAGTTACTTTGGAAGGAAGGGAATCTTCTTGGGACAGTAGTTCCTGTGGTTTTGTTCTCTGTGGATGGATTCAAACTGCCTCCTGCCAGTCTCTGGCCATCAGGACAACCTTTCAGAAAGGACACTTGTCTGCTGGTTTTAGGGTGAATTTTTAAACTTATTAACTTGCAATTACAGTAAAGAAAAAAAAGTCCACATTGGTTCCTCACCAAATATAAGGATGGAAAAATGATTTAAAGCTAATTTTGCATCATGCTGACTTGTCTAAACAGGGGTTGTAAATCAGGGCAGCACCCTGATCTCTGCTAATGAAGTTCTATTTTGTGGACAGACATTGAGCCTTCACTACACATGTCCTCAGATTTTTCCAGCATTAAGGCAATAAAGTAATGTATTTCTGCCCAGACTTTTTGGCCTTGATTTGAATTCAAGCAATCAAGCAAAGATTTCAGACGACGCCCCCTGAATTTACCAGCTATTCCTCGGTTTCTTGTTACCCTCACGAAATGCTACAGAACGAAAGTTGAAAGCTAAAATATTACTCAGCCCATATGCCTAATTTTTATACTGAAGATTAATGTGTGAGGTTATAACTTCATAATTATCCTGTTTAAGGGTATTGCTGTGTTTCTAAATGAAGACTGATGGCATAGATGAAGAAGTAAAGGTCATTCTTGGGTGCATTAGCTCTTTGTTGATGGACAATTTAACACAAAAATCCTTTGCATTTAACATGAAACCTTTTCCATGAAAATCATACCCCACTGCCTGTCTTTATAAATATTAATTCACAAAATGCACGTGTTTTGTGCAGGTCCTGACAGCCTCTGTAGCGGAACTGACAAGTCAGTCAAAAAGAGAGAAGTACAAAAACCAGGTGGTAAAGTTCACCCCAAGGTGTCAAAGGGCATTAAGATACATATTTAAATATAGAATTCGGCTGAGTTTCAGAGCAGAAGAATCGAGGTGAAGGCACTGAGATAGACAGAAATGGAACTGTCAGCAGTATAGTCAAGTCTTAAAATTCACACTGTAGGTGGGAATCCTCCTAAGAAGGCTGTGATAAATTGAAACGGCATAAAAAAATTAAGGTTGGAATAACTGAATGAAAACCAACAAACAAACCACCCCCAAACCTGGTCAGACGGATTCTGAAGAAAAGCAGGGACTTTGTGCAGAGTCTTTGAAATGAGAAAGTACAAGAGCTGGCAAAGGGACACAGCAAGAGGTGATGCCATGTTAACAGAAAGCAAGGGCTGAAGGAGACACATGTTCATAGGCAGGAAATCAAGAGAGGTTTTTGAATATCTGATCTGATCTGTGAGGAGCGGAGCAAAAATTTTCCTAGGAAGTCAATATGTACTGAACCAGCCGAGACTCAAAGGGGCAAAGGTACCAGGAAAGATGAACTGCAGAGCTGAAGGAATTGCCAGGGAAGTCTGAGGAAAAGACTGGTCTGATAAATAGAGCCAGCTCTGCTTTCAGGCACAGCAGACAATTCCCAGCCAAGCTGTGCATCCTGCAGACATGAAGTCACAGATATGCAGGGGATAGGAAGTCACAAATCACGCTGGTGAAGCATCAGCACAAGGAAATACTGAGCCTCAACACTCTGTTGTCTTAGAGGGAAATCATTCCCCCAAATCCCATGGAAAAAAAGACAAGAATTTGCATTTCTCCTGCTAGCACCATGCTAAAAACGGATGTGCTTATCAGTTCCACTGACCCCTTCTCCCCTCCCTGAAACTGCACATGATGTTGAGGGGCAGAGGTTTGGTTTTTCTGCTACATATTAATGTAAATATATCAGTGTCCACCCGACTCCAACACTCTTGGTCTTAAATTCCAGCCATCCTCTTAGTCCAGGCAGCAAATAATTCAAATGATAAATATTTACTGAGATACCTCTTGTATAAAAGGGTAATTTACTGTTTATCACAGAGGCTATAGCACCTCTTGAATTGATTACTTTTCTTACATGTTTTGCTTTTGTTCTGCAAAACCAGACATGCAAGTGCCTGGAAGATCTGTTTGCTCTGCTTGGCTACTATGAAGTCCCTGATTCCTGCCAACTTTTAAAAGAATCTGCAGCTCAGAAACGTGGACAAAACATTTATCTTGATTCAAGGAGATCTATAGCCACTGTAAAAGTGTACGTTACAAGAAGATCTTTACAGAGCTGGATCATTAATTTGAACAAAAGAGAAATTATATCAGAAGGTATAGAGGGATTTTTCCAAATGGAAACAGGCAAATAGCAGTAAAATTATCAGAGGTCATGCATTTCAAGGACCTGGTTAACTCTAAACATAATGATGGGGTTCTTCAGCTGCCTCTGGTAGAACAATACAGTAAGTTCCCATTTAAAAGATCAAATGGGATTTATTTATCTTTTTAAAAATCCTTTCTATTGGTGCTATACACATTGTAGTGTGACAAAACAGGAAAGCTATAGCCACATTTGTTGCAGTCTGCTTTCTATTTGATTTCAATAATGAATCTCGTCCTTTCTCATTTTGGGTCCCATTTCTTACTTTGAACTGTCTGATCACTTGGCAAGGATTACAAGAGACTAAATCTACATTTTTAAACTGTATTAATTTTTGTGCAAAATCATAAGGGCTTGAATACAGATTTATTAAACTATGCAGTTTGTTAATATATAAAATTCCAATTACTTTAGTTACATTAACTTACGTGTGGTTTTACCCTTATGAGTTGTTAGCTTCATATACAGAATATAAAATATTCTCCTGGAATTGAACCAGTGAACTTTGATTATAAGATTCACTTTCCTTCTTATTATTAAAGCACCGATTATATTTCATTGTCAAAATGTTACATGCATACTTTTTTCTTCATGAGACCTAATCCACATTAGTTGTATTTATGACAGAGGTAACAGCTTGGGTTTGAAGAGCATTGATTTCCAGTAACTCAAAAAGTGCTTTCATTTTTGTGGGACCTCAACAGGGTAGTGGCATTGCTGAGGGCTAAGTTGGCTGCGTTAACAGGATAGTGGGCCAGTCTAGAATGCCACGGTGCTGCATTTATTAATTTTATTTTTTGGTTCGCCATTACGCTGCAAAAAAACCAAGTTGATAGGTTTATCAATTTATAATTTAGCTACTGAAGAAAGCCAGCAGACAAACACAAAGCTGGCTTATTATGAGAAACAGGGACAAAAGAGTTTTGTGCTTACAATAACAGAGGAGATTTATTTTAAACACTTTGTTAGGTAGTAGGAAAGTGGTATTTCAAAGCTGTTCTCAGAAATTTTGAGCGTGCTACAGCAACTATTGTATTTGTCTTCATCCACAACATGGTTAAGGCCTTGAAATACTATTTTTATTGCTTACTGGACTTCAGGTAATTATACTGGCCCTCACATTTATTTATTTTGATCATCCCACAGGCAGTTTACACAGCTTGTTGCATAAACAAAGTCAGCTAGCACATCCATCAAACATTACCCATTTTCATAATATTTTTTAACAGCAATTAAGCTCCATAAAAATTTTAAATGCTCCCTCAACTGGAATATACAGCTGTAAGTTTTGTGGCTGACTCTGACATGAGGTGATCCAGGGCAGAATATTTTATCACTCCTTTAATGAAAGATGTAATGATTTAATCTCTCTGTTAAAATCTCTTCTCTTTAGAAATTATTTAGTTAAAATTTTCTGTGGATATGAAATCGCTATGCACAATTTCAAAGCTTTCCTGCTCAGAATAGAGGCATTTTTGAGAATATCAGGGTGCAGTTTCCTAAGTGGGCTCATCATCTCAAGGGCTTTTCTGACCTGACCTCCCCCAGCTGTGAGATCCCTCCTGCTCCTTTGAGCAAGAATTAATATTCCTGCAGTTCTGCATGAGTCATCAGGCCAAAAATGCAACCTCCCAAAACTGAACGGCTCGTTTCCATTGGAATAGTGCACAGTGACCATCGCTGGGTCCAGGAGATGTTGCGCGTGGAATGACTCGATCATGACCTGCTTTTCGCCTTCCAGACAATTGCAGTTGCACTCCAAAATGTAGCGTGGTCTTGAAAACAGAGGTTATGGTGTCGTTTGAAGGGAAAAACCTAACACAAATGCATCTTCATACATGACAAAGTCCTCCCTGCTCTGCTGGACCAGACATATGGTTCTCAAGGTGTTTCTTTGCCTGCTGATCCAACACCTACATCATTTGGTCCCTCAGCAAAGTTTCCTTCCCGGATCCTTCCCAAATGTTTAAATCCAGAGTGACGGTGGTTTTCCCAAGAGGATCACGTCTCCACAAAGAGCCCAACAGACTGCACTGGGAAGATGTCACAGTCGTGCTTCTGGAGCTGTAGATGACAAAGCCAAAAGCTTTAATGTCTCTGTTGACAAGTGTCCCATCACTCAGCCTTATCACCTCCTGACATGTCTTGACTCCCTCTTCCCAACTTCTCTTTATCTTCTCACTGTCCTCACGTACCTGTCACTGCAAGAACATTTACTGCACAGCAAAAAAGAGTTTATATCAACTGTCATGGCTCCCTGGCTAATCTTTCATTCCTTTTTAACTTTCAAATGTAAATTATCCAAATGAACTTTCCCCCTCCCTCCAAGCCTCCCCTCTTTAAAACTTCAGGGATCCACAAAATCTCTGGTGGACCATGAAAAAAAAAACAAACAGACTCCTGCTACAGTGGATTCCATGGACCTAATCTGAAGTACCAAAAAAAAAAAGTGAGTCAACATTTGGATTTGTGAGAACAACATTTAGCTGTTGCTAATGTGGCTTATATGAGTATAATTTTGCATGCAAAGAGCAATGAGTCAAGTTACCAAAGAGGTTTGAAAAATAATGAGGCTTTGTCTCAACATATATTATTAATTCTGTAGATATTAATACTTGCCTTCAATAATTCATGACCTGCGTTCATTTCTGTGGCATCCCAATGTTTTCCGAGACAGCCTCGCTCCCTGGAAAAGGAGGGATGAGAGGAACAGAAGCTCACCTGGGGAAAATGATTGCAGTTTGTAACACTGCAGAACCTGAGCTGCTCCTGGGGAAGGCAAAACGTGAGGAGCAAGTGCTTCAGGAGAATCATCAAGTCAGAGATCATCAAGTCCAACCCTTGGTCCAACTCCAGTCAATTTACTCGATCATGGCACTCAGTGCCACACCCAATCTCAGTTTAAAACCCTTCAGGGACGGTGAATCCACCCCCTCTCTGGGCAGGCCATGATTACTCTGATTACCTGATTACTCTCTCTGTAACTCAGGACCATCTCAGATTTCACCAGGAAATCTTATCTTTTAATTAAAAGTCAAACACCAAGAATTAAGCTTTGGGAATTTATCTTCCATGATCAAAATAACTTTATTTTCTCTCACCCTTGCTCGTGTCCCTCTCTACCCCTCGCTGCTGGACCATCCCACTCCAGGGCACAGTGTATAACCCCTGCATAAGTAAAGGTGCCTCTGGTGTGAACAGAAACAGATCCAAACTTCTGTGTTAAAAATGTCATTATTTTTAAACCGGTGGCATAATTGATGAGTAGCTGTGGGACAGGGTGGTGAATTTTAGCATTGCTCTCATGAAAGATGGATATGGTTCATTCCACCAATTCATCTTTTTGAACATTGTTACGTGGGCTCGTTCTGCCATTTACTTTGATGCTGTCAGGACTAAAGGGAAAAATTCTATTCTAGAAAAGCAGAATCGAAGGGAATTAGGTAACTGGTAGGCATTGCCAGGCTGGAATGAAGGGCTTTTCAAGGACCATCAACATATGAATAGGATTACCTTGGATGCACTGGTGACCAGACATATTTTTAGCCTTTGGCAGGCAAGAATGGAACCTCTGAAAGCAGCAGGACTGCCACTCAGAATGTAAGAATTACATCAGAGAACAGTACAGAGGGGGAGTCAAAAATTTTGGAGAAGGGGACAAGGAGGTGGGCAGTGACATATTTGTAATTTATTTTTTTTCCCCCCTTCTGATTTAAGAATCCTAAAATAACACATTCCAAATGAATAATAGATGTCAGGTGGTTTGCAAAAGTCTGCCTGGTGCCACTGCACATTTATGTTGGATTGATTTGGAAGGAAAGAGGCTCATGTTCATTTGGACCAAGCCAGGGATCCTGGTGGGAAACAGGGGCCGTGAACTCAGCGACAAGTTACGAGAAGCAGCAATTGCCTAAAATTGAAAACTGAAACGGTGTCCCTGCCAGAGCAGGGCTTGGCTGACATTGGAAACTGCAGTCTTCAAAAGGAATTTTAGCTCTCCCTTAAAATCCTACCTCCTTTTACAGCAATCGTTGCCACTGACTCGTGAACTAACCTTTGTACTCTTATAGATAACAATGTCTGGGATCTCCTAAAATCTGTGACAAAGCAGAAGTCTCAAGGCTTCTTTTTCAAGTCAGCTTGAAGGACCCCTTCCAAATGCAGTGTCCCTCATAGTGCCAAGTTCACGAGTCTGGGAGCATAAAATATCTTGTCCCTGTAAATGAGTTATTACAGCTTAATGATCCTGTGGTTTTGGTGGCTTCACAGAATAAAATCCACGCATACTTTTAAATGTGTTTCACAATGGGATTATTCTTAAGCCTTACTAGCAAATGTTGTCAGACTAGCTTAAAGTAAAAATGAAATAATAAAAAAAAAAGGCAAAATTAGAAAACATTTTAATCCTCATGGGAATGAAAGACTTAAAATATTTTGATTAGCTTCTATTCATCTGCCTTTGTTTTTATATTCCTGAATAGCATTAAAATCAACCATGTCACGACATATCACCTCATAAAGACATTTGTCCCATCATAAAATCTGAATAAACCAAGAATAGACAGGACGATCTCCCCCCTGAAGATGCCACTCTCTCCACGTTGGTAGTAAAAGAAGTGTAAATGACCATCTTCAATTACATATGAATCGACAAATTCATGTTGAATTCAGATTCTTGGATAAATATTCAGGGCCAGGGTTTGTTCTGGATCCCAGTTTCTAGGACAGTCACCAGGGCTTAAATGAAAAATGCTTTTCAGATAGGCCCTTTTTATACCTGACATCAGTTCATTATAATCCTTCCCTATTTCTTCTCTGACCTGTCAATACAAATGTAAACTTCCTGAACTGGGGCTGTTCTTTATATCAACACCATAAAAGACAGAAACACTGATTTAATTTTTATTCCCTGAGGGCTGTTTGCAATAGGATTTAGAAATAGTGATAAATAGAATGCATTACGTATTTTCATGTTACATTTATTAGCTTGTTAACTGCTGTACAATCTCCAATCTGCCACAGCATGGAAGTGCAAGGAAAACAGAACAAAGATTCAAAACTGGATTCACTCGGGACTTGTGTAGCACAGAAATGGAGGGAGTGTGGCCAAATATTATTTATAAAGCAGCAGAATATCCCGTGAAATTCAGCTCATAAAACAGCATAAAAAACCATCATTTTCAGTTACATGGGAGCTGACTTTTCCACAAAGATCTCTAAATGTGTGTGGGATAGTGCAGGAGGGGACAAAAAACATTTTAGCAACAGTTAAAGCATTCTAGGTGGGTTGCTTTATTTACTGGGGAGTTTTTAAACATGTTAAAGGTTAGAAACATTAGGGAAGGAGAAAACGCCTGTGGAACTTTTCTCCTTCCCTCTCACCGAGTCCCACAAGCATGATGAAAGGTTTCTTCAATGTATTTAATAATTCTTATTTGAAAATCAAAGGCCTTTTTTTTTTTTTTTAAATAGCAACAACTCCTTAAGAAACCTCTCATTGACATGGATCTGAGGGGTCTCAGTAAGGAACTAAATTACGGATACACCCAAGAGGCTTTAGTCTGAATAAAGAAAAAGATAGCCCTGAGCCAAGATGCACAGAGTAAATACAGAAAATGTGCTTGCCATGATGTGTAGCTTCTAATAGGGCAAGGAGGAGCATTTCCTAAGGCCCCTCTTGCAGCCACACTGGGCATGAATTAGTGGAGTGCCACGGCTTGTCTCTGCTCCTGTCTGTAGCGGTCACTGATGGTTTACACTGCAGTCACTGTCAAGCATAAGGTGCCAGAGGTGGGTCTCATAAAGAGAAATAATAGGGATGTGGGTTTTTTCCCCCTCTGCGGAATAAATCCAGATAATTTTAAAACCCCACATGTTGTTTGCACCTGCCACGTGTAGTTTCATGAGCAAGCCGAAGATGCCGTTAATAATTGACATTAGAGCTCATTAGAGCAGCATTTGTTCTCATCTTCTTCCAGGGATTTGGACCCTAAATCCAGGGGCTTTAGTTAAACCTCTCTGAGAGATTCCCTCTTGCCTCCTGAGCCACTTCTGACCTCTCCCTTGAACCTCTCTCTGTGGGCGAGCGTGATCTTCCCTTCTGCAGAAGAGACAGCCTTGGTAGCTGCTGCTCCTGTCATTGTCACGCAGGTCTGTGACCACCCACAGTCCAAAAGGCTCCTCTGGTACAATCACAGCACCTCAGCCCGAAGATTTTCCCCGTTCTGCCTGATCCTGACAATAATAACTCGAGAACTTCTGAGCTTCCTTTTCTCCCCCCCCCAAAGAAATGCTAAATGAACTACAAAATCATGTCATCATCCCACAAAGCCCCCACCCCGCTTTCACTTTTTAAAGTGACCCCTCTGTTTAGTTGCAGGGACAAAACGTGGCTTGTGCAACTCCATCCTCCCCGTGGGACATGGTTTTGCTCATTCTCTGACAGCCTGCAGGGTTTTTATTGCTGTGCTGCGACTCAAAGCGCCCCTGTTTGCAGGGGCAGCCGCCCATCTGCTTTGTCATTGGCACAAAAATCAACGTACTGCAGAGGCAAGGCCTGGGGGATGTGGGAAAAGGGAGGAAAAGTGGGATGTTTCCCTGTCATTTCCCTTTCGTCTTGTTGTTGTTGGTTTTTTTTTTTTTACCCCTGAGAAAAAAAGTGCCTCTGGTGTTTGGCCTTGCAAGGAAAATAAAAAAAGGTTTCCCTAAAAGTGAATCCTTTCAATGAAGGAATTAATTGACTCCAGACCCTTCAGTTTTGATAGAGACACTTTGACTTGTTATTCCGAGTATTTTTGAAACAGAGAGTAATTTAAGAACAAAACATTTATATGTTTGCTGAAATCACACTTTGAACACGTATAAATGACTTCCGCTTTACATTTTTATATGTTTATTGAATAGATATGTAAATTTATTAAAAATTACATCCACTTGTGACATAAGCTCCGAGATGGCTTAGCATGTAAATGTAAATTTATTTTCCAAAGCAAATACTTGGAAATATGGGGATACTTTTGTTCATGTTTCACCGTTCAAACTTTAGACTGGGAAAGACCACCCAGTGCTCAGTTCCACCTTGGGAGGTGCTTGGCTCCCACTAAAGGTAAACGATTTACTGGAAGTCACCCAAGTTATTCTGGAGAGAGAACCCAGATCTTTGGGATTAATGGGAGAGAAGGAAGCACCCAGGGTTTTAATCATGAGTTGAAATAACACTGAATGTCTTTTCTGCCTTTGTCCTAACGATGGCAATACAAAATGCAAGTTTGTGAGAGCAGATATGACAGTGTTAACTCTGGCAGCTATTTTGCTGCAGATAGATTGCAGGAAATAACTTTAAAATTATGCACTAAATTACAGTAAATGAAATAATTGATACCTTTCCCATGTGGCAGGGCAAGATTTGGTTTATTCAACAAGCTGAGCTAGAACTTTCATAAGTATATATGAAAGTAGTGTATAAGATACATTCTGTAATATCAGCTGTGTCATTTGTTTTTTATGCAATTCTTTTAATGATTTCAAGGCTCAGAACTGTTCCTAGGCTGTGGTGCTTGGGTTAGGAACTGTTATCTTCATCTCAGTTTAGCATTGTGTGTCTTTGGAATCGATATTTTCTTCAAAGAAAAAAGAGCACTTTTTTTTTTTCCTCTTTCTGCTTGGAGCTGTTTTGAAGCAAGATCTATTTTTGTTAAAGAAGGTGTTCTGAATTTTAAAATATTAATGTAAATTGTGCACAGGACTGTGGTTTTGTTTGTGTCTGATCTCCTGAGCATCAAAAGTGTCAGACTGCTGTGGAAGGGGCTTTATGAAAGAGCTGGATGACACAATTAAAGTTGGAAAGCATAATGGCAACATACAATTACAACTCAGGAGCTGAACTGAATTCTTTCTTCCTCTCTCACTTTCTCATCTTTATCTGTTCGTATCATCATCTGTACAGAGCCACAGTTTTTTAACACTTCATTTTTGATTCCTCTATTTTTTTTTTATTTTTTTTTTTTTTGGTATTTCTTTATTCGAGGCACTTTGTATTTCAAGCACTTTAAACAACCAGACTGGCTGTTCATCTGCTTTCTGAGCCTTTATTTGCCCCCTTTAGGTACAAAATAAGCTGCCGTAATAGGCTCATTGTCAAGAAGGAAAACTCCTGGAGTTTTAACCTTACTTTTCCATCCTCCTGACGGGAGTTGGATGTTGCTCCGATCCTGGGGATGGCTTGGAGGACACCCAAAGTTCTAAAGAAGGTGCTGCCCTGTGCCACAATGAAGTTGACAGAGGCTGAACACGAGCCAGAATGTGCCCAGGTGGGCAAGAAGGGGGGGTGGCACCTGGGCTTGTATCAGACACAAGGTGGCCAGCAGGGCCACGTGACTGTCCCCCCGTGCTGGGCACTGGTGGGGCTGCACCTCAAATCCTGGGGTCACTGTGGGGCCCCTCAGGACAAGGAGGACATGGAGGGGCTGGAGCGTGTCCAGAGATGGGAACAGAGCTGGGGAAGCTGAGGGAGCTGGGAAGGCTCAGCCTGGAGAAAAGGAGGCTCAGAGGGGACCTTCTTGCTCTTTGAAACTCCCCTAAAGGAGGTTGTGACTGGAGGGTTATTTGGTCCCTTCTCCAAAGTAAAAAGCGATTGAACAAGAGGGAATGGCCTCATGTTGTGCCAGGGGAGGTTTAAATGGGGTTTTAGGAAAAATTTCTTCATAGAAAGGGTTGTCCAGCACTAGAATGGGCTGCCCAGGCCAGGGGTGGAGTCACCATCCCTGGAGGGATTTAAAAGATGTGTGGGTGCAGCACTTGGGGACAGGGTTTATTGGTGCTGGGTCAATGGTTGGACTAGGTGATCTTCTCCAACCCAAATGATTCCATGATTCCGTGATTTGGATCACAGTTCCCACAGTGTCCACCTCAGCAGCACACTCACAGTTTTTGAGGACTAAGTCCTCCAACACAGCACTTTCCCTTCAGATTATCCCCAGTAAACCAAAGTTACAAATTTCTCTTTCTGCCAGGCCTATGAAACTGGTACAATCACAGAAAACTTTTGTGTCCTCGTTCATTGTAAGGAAAATTTTGATGAGCTATCCAGTGCTCATGACCTAGGAGGAATTGCAGATGAAAAAAAAAAAGCACCTTTTATCCCTATAAAATAATCAGATTTGTTCTACAATATTTGCCAAATCTTTCCATCACTATATTTTCCCTGTTTAAAGTAAGCTGAGACTATACTTTTTTTTTTTTTTTTAAATCCCTTCAGTTGTGTACCTTTAAATTTAAAACTTTGTAAACTCAAACCTAAGATCTAAGGGGCGTGGAAGGGATGGGAATTTTCAGCCCAAATCCATGGATTGAAAGCAGCACTGAAACAAATCACAACCTTATTTTCCTTTTCAAAAGCAGCCTTCTCCACTCCACTGATAAACCCTCTGTCTGCAACTCTAAAGGACCTCTTTTTTTCACTGCCTGTAGCAGGAATTAGAGACAAAGCCTTTCAACTGCTCTTTACAGTTACAGCAAATTACAAAGGAAGGCAAGTCATAGTCCCTTCAGAAGTAATGAGAAATTTAGGTTGTTTTGGGATTATATTGACATGAGAATGTTTTGATTTTTTTTTGAACCACAGTAAATCTAAAGTTCTCTCGATTCCAGTTCTTGAGCATGAAGATGATCACTCAAATTAACTATGTTAATAGCAGCATTGGAACATCAGGGGGCAATTTATCCTCTTTCTCTATCAAGACCCACATTGCAGTCCAGTAAGTGTGTTTTGATTATCTGGAGTAAAAAAAAGGGGCTGGGAAAAGGTGTAACTCTTCAATGGAAGAAAAAACCCAAAATATATTCGGGAAGAAGAAGAAGAAGAAGAAGAAAAGGG
>VWZG01000657.1:183572-219470 GCA_013396735.1 Grallaria varia | reverse complement strand
AGAAGAAGAAGAAGAAAAGGGGGGAATCAGAGGAGACATGGAAAAAGAGAATTAAAAAAAATCACAGAGGATTGAAAAGTAAACATAAAGGAACTTGTCGTTTGGCTCCAACTATTCATTCATTCAATTTATTCCACCTCAGGGTACGAAATTTGGATGGAATACCAGTACCCAAAAAAACCCTATATCCAAATGTCATGACTGTTGTGCACAATGGGGATCCACAGTTTGGAACCACTGGGGGGGAAAAAAAAGTCCTTTTTTCATTATTTTACTAAAGCTAGCCTTCTATTTTGGTGTATACAAATAATGAATATTTAATGGCCACTATTTAGAAAACACTCAGTGTTTTCTACTAGCAGAAAACAAGACAAGACAATATGAGTTCTAAGAGTCAAAAATTACGAGACCGGAAGACAAAATGAGAAGTATGAGGATCCTGAGCAAAGGAAATTCTTTTAACAATTTTAATACTTAGAAAGTAGTCAGATGTGCTCATGTAGTCTCCTTTTTTTTTTTTTTTTTTTTTTTTTTTTTTTTTTTTTTCAAAAAAAAAAAACCAACCATTTTTTTTTTTTTTTGTCATATTCAACACAAATACAGCACAGCTGATTATTCATCACATTGAAACATTCTCATTAACCACACTGGAGACCAAAGAGGGATGAATTATTCAAGGAAAAAAAATATATAAATAGGCACTTGAAGACATTGTTTTTTCATATCTTTCTCTGAAAGTAGCAATTCTCTTTTATTTGTACTATTCTTTTAAATTAAAAATTCAGTAGGAAAAGGAAAAAATATATCTCAGAATAATCAGCGAAGTCAAGAGCTTTATCCCTTACACAGGAATTTTTCACTGGGCTCAATTAAATGCTCTCCTAAAGATTTTAAAGCGTTTCGCTCACTGTATATTTTTGCCATTTCACAGTGTCAACCCCACGAAGGAGCTTTTAACTTCACTCTAGTAAGTACCAGCTGCTTTCTTGCACCCCACTTCCACTGAAGTTGAGTTAAATATTCCCTCTAGACCAAATCAGAGCACAGAACATGTCAAGGCATCCTCTAAAACCCTTGGAAACTTGAACAGAAAGCTTGTTATATTTGTGGGCCGAGCTGCCAACAGAGACTCTCTTTTCTTGTTTGCTTGCAGAAACTAAACATTCAGAGCAATGGCAGGTTCTTTCCCAAACCCCAAAATTAAATAGCTACTCATTATTACTCTTGTGACTCCACATTGATTATGATAAATACGCAGACTTAATTGCAGCCAATATGGAATTCCATAGGAACTGCACAGTTCAATTTAGTTTGAGTCGATACCCTTTCCAAAACCTGTGGTTGGATCCACAGGAGGATCCTTTTGTGGGTACCGGCACAGCAGAAACGCCTCCTTTCTCCAAAAGGAGTTCTGCACTTCAATATTTACGCACAGCAGTGTTGGTGTGGCATAATTTTCAAGCAGCTTTCTTTCCACCCTCGAACAGTATAAAAGCTTATTATTTAAAACTGGTTGATTAAAATCTGTCTGCAATCACAGAAAGTAAAATATGTATGAACTGATTTTGTGCTAGTTGGTTCAATTATCTCTGTTTAGAAATCAATGCATAAAATTTCATAATGCGCTACAAAAGTCAAATAGATATTTAATATTTGGCTTTCCCGGAGAAAGTTGCCCAGTAATAGAATTTCTTACTTCTAATTCTAAGAGGAGACACAGTTACCTGATAAAGCGAAGCCTAAATATTGGTTACATGGTTAGTGACCAGCATCCATGGTGATGGCACCAAGCCTGGTGGAGCTAACCTAAGTCAGCTGCCTATCATTTTATTTCACCATATTATCGACAAATAAGATAATTTTCCACTTAAAGATGGTAGGCAACCTCTGGCTTGCCTAGAGAAGTTCATTTAGATTGCCAGCTCGTGGCACTGCTGCTGCCCAGTACCATAGGACTATTACTGAAATGGGGTGTGTTTTCCCTTCTGGGCAACGTGAACAGCTGCTGATCACACCAGCTTGGAACACTGGCTGCTTTATGTTGTAAGCTGGGATTCAATCACTCTTTAATTAATGAGTAGTCTTTACTTTGAGAAGCTGCAGCAAGATGCGCCAAATGAGCAGGAACACAGGCACACAGACCCTGTCAGCTCCTTGCCTACTCGAGTTGCAGAGCTGCTGAATTTTTAAATACGAATAATACAGGAGGCAAAGAAAATGAAACAAAATACTGAGGCTGTCACAGTGCAGCTCAGGTTAATATAAGCACCAAGCCGACCTTCCCCAGCCTACCTTGTGGCAAATAATGAAATTATGAATGCATTTTCTAGGCATCTAAAATACAATACTCTAGGTTTTTTCTGTTCTTCCTCTTCTTGAGCACAGGTAAAAGAGACCCTTGACCATATATTGAAAATTATAGGAATTGAACCAAGCAACTTCATTTGACAGTAGTCTACATCATGCTAGACAGGCTAGACAGCAGTGGCTTTGGTATTTAAATAAGCACATAAATTATGACCAAGGAAGAGCTATGAAGAAAGTCAGGGGACAAAGTTTTGTCACTTCAGTTCCAAAGAGCACGAAGTGTTAACATCTAATTGCAGTCTTCCTCCAATGGCACTCATGGAAACTGGGACTGAGTCAGGGTGTTTCTGACCTGTGCTAACTGTCTGACAAAACCCCATCAATGTGTCCTGATTATCCGGGGAATTCAGAGTGCTTCTTCTTCTGCAGTTATTGACCAGGCTCTTCAGCATCCAACAAGGCAAGACACTGATGTGAGGACAAAGTCAATTGCTCCTTTTGCCACAACGTGGGCGAATGCTCCCAATCTCACAGCGTCACAGAAACCAAAGAGAAATGAAGCCCCTGGTGTCATTTCCTTATCCTTCACTTAGAAATGGCTTTTGCAGCTGCTCACAGCCACAAATTAGATCCCAGTCTCATTCTCACCTAGCAGAAAATCCTGTTTCTCCTCCTCCAGATCACTGACGTGATCAGTGGCTGAGCAAGCCCACAGAGCAGCATCAAAACACAATTCCCTCCGGGAGAGCCCTGGTGTGTCCTTTTTTGAAGCTCTCGGATGGCACCGCGGTGAGCGCAGCCACCAGCACGCAGCGTTCTCCTGGGGCTGGGAATGCAGATCCCTGCCTAATCCCGTGTGCTGTGACACAGGGTGGCTCCTCAGGCAGCCCCACAAATGGCACACTCAACAGGGAACGCAGCCTGGAACTCATTCCTACGCTGGCTCATCCCGTTCTGCTCCTCCCGGGGCTATTTCCAATAGAATTGGGTTAGAACAAATTCCTGCTCTTAGCAGTTTCAAAATTCTGCCTGCTTTATTATGCAGAATCCAGAGGAAATGGTTAGTAATTTCAAAAAAATCCAAGTGAAACATGAACAAATGGGTCTTTCTTATTACCAAGTACTTAAACCTTCAGGCCACGTTCAGACTTTGGAGTATCTGTTTTCCAACTCCTGTCCTGGACAATTGGTCATTTGATTTTGTTTTGCTCTACTCATGTGCTTGTTCTTTCATTTACCTCTTGTATTTAATTATCCTGCTTCATTATGCTCCCTTTCAGTTCAAAAGTAATTTGAAATGGCTGCAGCAACTATTGGCAAGTTTCTACTACATTTAGAAGGGAAAAAAAAGAGAGAAAAAAGTAATTATACAACCATTCCATTGAAGTCAACAAGGCCATTCTTGGCATGAAGTGTTACTTAGGATTAAAGATAGCAGATGTCTGCCTTAAGTCACAGTCTCCCATTAAATACTACACACGAGTACTGAATATTGTAAAGGTTAAAGACTTAAATTTATCACAAGTTTATTGTGGGAGCATGAATACTTTTACTCCTCTAACCCCACAACAATATACACAGTGCTAAAGCTACAGTGCTGCAAATGTCAATTGGCTCATGAATAATATAAAGCAATTTCATATGTACTTGAATTTAATTCTTTAGACTGCTCAAATTTCAATAACGTGCTGATTTATAAAGTGAAATAGTGTGCTGGTTCAAAATATGTCCCTGTCCATTGCAAGTCAAGAACAGTTCTAAATGACATATTTTTGAAATGTTTCAATCAGGATTCAGAAGGGAAATTCCACCGAGGGCAGATAAAGGGGGCCCTGGAGGGCTGGCAGCCCTGGTGGGGTGGGATGCCCAAGGTGCAGGTGCCATGGCCAGGGGTGTCCATGGCCCAGGATGGGCAGCAGCACCTTTAGTGCACTGTAGTTGTGTTCCACCAGATGGCTCCAAGCACATGCATTCACCCCAAAAAAATTCCCAGCCGAAATATTGGACACGATTCCATTAAACGGCAGCTACTGAAATCTCACATTAACGCTTAGATGAACTGTTTAATTAGGCACAATCAGGAGCCAGTTGTAGACACTTCTGTAGCAACTAAACAGAAATGCTAACAGTTTGTTTTTATAGATATGATAAATTTTATAAATATGGTATCTAGGGCAATTAACAGGTACATAGGTGCGTCATGCTGACTGAGGTTTGTAATTCCTTTGGGGTTTTGTTCCCCGAGGTTTCTTTTGTCCATTAGGAACGAGATCATCAGCAGTACATGTGGAATAGCAGGGTGGAATAGCAGGCAAATCCACAGGTGCTGGGAACTTCCCAGCTGCCATATGCTCCTGTGGAGACACGTACAGAACAAGTACAACATTCTCAGGCTCAGCTCTGGGGTTTTTTTAAACCAAACCCTCCGTTTTGGAGTCAGCCAAGGGCTGTGCACGGCGCCCGGTGTGCAGTACAGCCCGACAAATGCACAGAGAAGCACTAAAAGGTAAGAGAAAAAACAACAACAGAAATAAAGACAGCATCAGAAAAGTGCTAAAACAGACCTTCATTTATGTTTTAGAAGGAATAAGTAGGGTTTTTTTAGTAATTGCTGAAGAATAAAAAGCTATCTAAATGTAATGTCAGGCTTGACTTTAGTGATTGCTTGTCCAGCTGTTTTTGCTTAATTATCTGGTTGTCTGCAGGCTCAGGCAATGTAAAATTGGAAACTTTGTTCATCCAAACATGCCTTAATGTTTGATCTGAATGGATCTGAACCCACATCAGTTTTATGCCCTGTGACAAATCTGAGCATAAATAACTCCAAAATGAAAATTGGCTGCCAACTGTACCTGATTTTGCGTCAGAACTGCAAAAGTTAAAAAAATTTTCAAGTTTTAGTCAACACCACTTGAATCCTTCTTAAAACACAGCGAATTATTTCCCATGTATGTGTTGGGTTGAGATCCTTACCTGGTTGCAGGACTCCTATAGAATTCCCCACGTGGAAGTGACAAGGAATCAACGCTCCTTTGTCCTGCAGAAACCTGTATCACTTGCTTTCTACTTGATATTTGCATAAGTTATTATATGCCAAAGGTATAATTCTTCCTTTCTGAAAGGCTCCTTCTGAAAGTCCACGTCCTGCTGACTTCAACAGTGGTGGGGTCATGGTAAAGAAACATAAACCAAGTTTTCTGCTCTCAGATACTCCCCTTTACGTACAAGGTAATAATAACAATCACTGATTTCATGGCTTCACTTCAGTGAAGTTATAAAGGGTAAGAGAAGGGGTGTTTGGTCCATGGACAGCATGCTTGTTTCAGGTGTTTCAGACAAATTTCTCTACACAGTACTTTAAAAATCTAGGTTTGGCTTTCTTTTCTGGGGAATCTTTCAGTTCTCAGAGAGTCCTAATTTCATTAGCAATAACAGTAATTACTGGTAATGACTGTAATTTAATAATAACACGAAATAATGGCTCCTTTTCACTGGTAAGGTCTGAGTGATTTGTGTACACCTGAGCTAACCAGTGTACTACAAATCTGTCCCAGAAAGCTAAAGCATTCTGTAGGTTTGCCTTTTGCCACAGAAACTACAAAAAAACCCCAAAAAAACAGACCGGTTCAAGGAGGAAAAGCCTCGTTCCCTGGCTCACGTGAACCGGTCACACCAGTTCAGCTTAGTGGGAGTGCTGCAGGTGGTTAATAATGTCACCCGAGGATCAGCACACACACCTGGGCAGGTGCCTCAAGCTGTGTAAGGTTTGCTCAGAGTGCAGCTCAATCAACTTCCACTGTATTTTGCATTTGGGAAGTCTGAGAAAACCTTCACTTGAGAAATGGATTCATTTTACAGGGCCCAAGCTTGCAAGTGCTGATCCCTGCAGTGACAACTTGAACTTCTGAAAAGTGCCTAGATACATAAAATTCTTCTTTGGAGAAAAAAAATCTAAATTCCTCCTCCCTCCCCCCAAAAAAAGCCTTCCCATAATTTAAATATTCCGTGACGTGTTTTAAATCAGCAGGTACACTTTTGAGATCTAAATGGGTTTTCCACTTGAACTTTAGTTTCTGATGTTATAATTTCTGTGATTTTGTAAACAATACACCAATGTATTTATATTTATATTCATAGATTAGACACTGATGCTAAGCTTTGAAAGAACAAAAAAAAAAGGTTTTACCCACAAAGGTTTAAAAACAGAGTGAAGGTAGTAACTACTTTAAACAATTCAACAATGAACAAATGTAATGTACTAATAGTAAATATTCTTTGTTTTCTGTTAATCAAAATAATGATTAATTTAGTGAAATTTAGTTCTAAGTGGAATTTTTTGAGCAAGCACAATGACCAGGAATTTTTCAGGATAACTGTCCCATGTTTCATTTTAAGAGATATAGGACACATTTTAACATCCTGAATCAACAGAAAGGCTTCTATCAGCTTCAGTGGGGCTTAACTATGACATGCAATCTTCTACAATCTTTTTTCCTTTTTTTTTTTTTTTTGCAGTGACATTAAAAACAGGGGACATTTTTTAAAAGTATTAATCTGAAGTCTAAAATAATTGAATGATACTCTTTTTAAAAAATTAATTCTGTTACCACCTCCCTTCCTGAATTTTATGAATTCTCCAAGTGATGATGAATTCCTTAGGACTGAAATGTTTATCTTGAACTTTTGAAATACAACTAGTGATTCTTCACAGGTTATTTTTTCTTCAACTGTGCAGCCTGGGAATGCTTGACTTCTCAACTTTTATATGTAATAGTTTTCTCTGATACAAACCTGCAAAAAATGTATAGAGATGGTGGGTTTGTCTAATAAAAGTTTTGGGCCAGATCCATGGTTTTTCATTGAGTAACCATGGCACGTAGCCACATAACAGTAAAATAGTTAGACTTTCATGAAACCTTTTAAAGAATCCTTTCTATGGAACAAAAGCCATCAGCAAGCAGCCCATGAAACTCCATGGCTTTAGGGGCTTCCATAACTGCAAGACCTAAGAATTGGACAGACAACATTATTTTTAATGAGGTTTTTTTGTCCATCTCTTAGGAAACAGCCAGGAAAAAAACACAACTTCTGAAGTTTCAGTTGTTGCTACCACTTGGGGGGTTTTTTGTCATGCCCCTTTTGCTGCAAGTTTGTTATTTCCCACAGCTTTTTGGTAGGATAAAGTTGATCTGCTTTGATAGAAAAATCAGGGGTTTTTAAGCTCAGCTTACCACGAGATGCAAGATTTTTGCCCCAAGGCAGGTGAGAAGCATGCACAAATCCTGCAGCACCGCGAAAGAGATGCAACCTCCAGAAAAGCCACATCAGATGTGCAGCTCTTTGTGCCCGTGAGCATCTCTTTGTGGACTCACAGTTGGCTGCAGGTGGCTCAAACAGAAACTAATCCTTGGGAGAGGAAAGGAATGAGAACCCCAGCTAGGTACCTAAAAAGCTTGACAGCTGCATCGCACCTGGGAAAATAAACAGCATGGAGAGCACCTGCTGTGCCTGATGTAGGGAAGGGATGAATCGGAAATTAGGATGTTCCCGGGTCATTGTGGTTTGCTCTGAGAACCTGCTGTAGTGCAGTGACTCTCCTGCACCTACTGCTGGGTTGTAGCTCAGTTTCACAGTGTAGCCTGAAATCTGTTCTTTGCTAATTATCCCTATAACTCCTATTTGGTTTGGAAGTCAAAGCAAGTTTTGTTCAGCAGACAGCTGCAAGCTGGGTCTAGTTTAAAAAACTAATAACTCAATCTGATGTATTTATGCTTAGTAAATCACCATCAGCTGATACACGTTGGAGAATCAGAACACTGCAAGCAAATGACTGCAGCAGGACAAATTTTGTTTAATTTCTAACGAGCATTGTTTATTAGCTCTGCCGGTAACAGTTGAGTGATTACAAACACTAACAGAAACCTGTGAGAAAAATGCCCTTTTCTGCAGCAGGATGGTACTTTAGCAAAGCCAAAGAAGCTGAAGGATCCTTTGAGCAACCTGGTCTAGTGGAAGGTGTCTCTGCCCATGGCAAGGAGTGCAACAAGGGGATCTTTAAGGTCCTTCCAAGCCAAACCCCTCTATGATTCTAAGGTCCATTTGCCAAGACAACACAGTTGAAGAGATATATACAATCCCAGGACAAAAATGAAAAGGTGAAAACGGGTGGAACTTTGCTCAAGTAGAGCAAACACAACCACTTCTGTCCCTCCCAGTTTGTGTGCATCTGGAAACTGCAGTACAGACTGACATCATTATCTGACAGTCTTTGCAACTCCTTGTTTCATGGCTGGCTTGATTCACACAAATTGTGAGGTTATTTCTGTAAGGAAGGACTATTAATGAGAACAAAGATTATTCTAGTGCACACCTAGCAGCAATGTAGATACACACTGAGTCACTGGGGGATCAAATGAGAGGTAGTACAAATATTTGACAGGAGAAGACAAACCAACTGAGTGTCCTCAAAGGAAGGTGACATGTCCTTTACCACCGCCACCAGTTTAGTGTGGAGATTTCGCATTTACCTTTGTTTCCTGAAAGAGAATCACTTTTTTTTTTTTTTAAATCCAGAATATCAGTAGTTGACCAAGTTTTGGTTTGAAAATTAATGAAACAAGGGATCTCACCAACATTTTAAGTGCTCTCTCCAGTGCCAGTCACAGACCTGTGTTTCCTGGGCTTCAGTCATACTCTTTGCAACAAATCTAGCACTGGGGTACTTACCTGTAGATGAGGTTAATACAGAAGCTGATGCCTCTGTTCTTCCACAAACATGGTCAATAAAAGTTTTACTGCACGGTAGTTAATTCAGAGTTCAAGGCTTCCGTTTTATGCATAGTGCATATATTAAGCAGATAGGTTTAATAAAGCCTCTCTGGCATTAGTTCTCCAGCAATAATCATGTAGTAAAGTGAATTGGATCCCTGCTGCAGTCCTGATGGTTGTTTTGTAGCTATGTGCAGTATTAATAGCTATGAACACTTTCCTGAAGGACATGCCTTCAAAGGCCCCAAGAAAGCCAATAATTAAATACATTTAAAAGTGAATTAGCTTGCTGCATTTCATGTCTTAAGGCTGAAATTCTCTTACACTAAAGATGTTCAGGATCCGGTCTCTCCGTGCAGAACAAGTTAAATGAACCCTGTGCAAAAGTAGGCTAAGCCACTACAAGGATTAGGGCGGCTCCGAGCCTGCCTTTGGGAGCAATGGAGGATGCATTGGAGGAAACGCAGCACTAAACCAAGGCCATGGTTGTTTTGCTGCCTTTCTGCCATCCCAGCAATTTGAGGTCCCACAAACTACAACTCTGCCCGCTTGTTGAGCCGGACCCAGCTCTGGGAAAGAGCAGACCCTGAACTATTGACATATTTAGGCTGTAATTATCCCCTATTGGGTGGAATCAGACCGAGTGACACAGGAGCGACATGCTGGGTTATCTGCATCAACAATGAAAAATAGGGTTTCAAACGGCACCAGTGTCTAAATGGGAGGAAAGTCTGTTATAGAAATCCATATTGCAGAATGTGTTCAAACGGTGTTAATCCTTTATGTAAAGCAAATGGGCCAAGCTCTCTGCCAGCACGGGTGCTCCGCTGTGTAACTGGACAGTGTAAGTCTTCGTTACCGCCCCCCCCCCGTATTACTCCCTTCCCCCGGGCCCCTTTTAAATCTTTTTCTCCATCTTTTCGGAGCGCGGGGCTTCAACAGGAGTCCGAGCGGAGTCCGCGATGGGAGCCGTGCCGTGGGAGGCGGTGCTAGCCACGCGCACTGACGGGCGACGCGTTCATCGCTGCCTAGCCGAGGACGGGCGAGCGCCGCGTTAAACGGGGCAGGAAAAAGCGCTCTCCACGCCCCGCCGGGCTCCGTCCCGGCTCCGGCAGCGCGGCGGGGGCGGGCAAAGGGAGGAGCGCAGGGGAAATCCCCAGGATCGCCGGCCCCCGCGTGGGGAGACACGGCGTTAGTCGGCGGGAGCATCCCTCCGGTGCGGGAGCATCCCCCCCGGTGCGGGAGCGTCCCCCCGGTGCGGAGGCATCCTCCGGTGCGGGAGCGTCCCCCCGGTGCGGGAGCGTCCCCCCGGTGCGGGCGCATCCCTCCGGTGCGGGCGCATCCCCTCCGGTGCGGACGCATCCCCCCCGGTGCGGGCGCATCCCCCCCGGTGCGGGCGCATCCCCCGGTGCGGGCGCTCGGCAGCGCCGCATCCCAAGGATGGAGGGGCCGGTGCTGCGGGCTCCGGAGGGGCTCAGCGCTGCCCCTCGGGACGCCGGGGAGGGCTGCGGGAGGGCGGCGTGAAGCGGCCGAGCTGCCCCCGGGGCGGGGTCCGTCCCCGCTCCCCGGGCGGGGAATGAGAGGCGGCGCCGCGGGGGCTGCGGGAGCGCGCCGGGACCCGACCCACGATGCGGGAGCTGGCGATCGAGATCGGCATACGGGTGCTGCTCTTCGGGGTCTTCGTGTGAGTACCCGCCTCGGGAACTTCGCCGCGGGTCCCTCCTCGCGGCGGGATGCGGGGCGGGATGCGGGGCCCGGCGGCCCGCCGCGCCAGCCGCCCCCCGGGNCCGTCCCGCAGCGCCAGCCGCCCCCCGGAGGGGCTGTGATGCTCGGGCTGTGCCGGCCCCCTCGGGATGCCCGAGCGAGGGGGCAGCCGGCGCGCTGCGGTGTCGGGATGCTGTAGCGGGGGAGCCCTCGCCGCCCCGCCGGGTTTTGCCGGGGACCTGCGGGGAAAATCGTCTCGGAGAAACTACTGGTGGCGAAAGGAGAGTGCAAAGAGCAACCGGCCAGGAAAAAAAAAAAAAGGCAAAAAACCCACCAAAAAAACCAAAACCCGCGACCCCCAAAGGCGCTGCTGGTGGCGCTCGGACGGCTGTGGTTTGTGCCGTGAGGTCTCGCCCGCCGCGGCCGGAGATGCGCCCCAAAGAGCCGGGTGGGCAGAGCAGGAGCCCCGGCGTGGGAATGCTGGGCTGGGGAGCTGCAGCGCCGCGGCTGGAGCCGAGCTCGGGCCGAACGGGAGGTGGAACGGGGCTCAGCGGGCTCGGGAAGCTTTGCAGCGCGCTGGTGTGTCGGGAGGAAAGGCAGGAAAACCGGGTAGCTGAGAGATGTGCGGCTGTCGCTGCAGAAAGGCTCTGCCTTTTTTTTTGGAGGGGAGAGAAAGCTGTTTTGCGTTGTGTACTTCAGGCTGGCTCCCCCCTTAATTTTCAGAGCGGAGCCTCTTTCTTTCTGTCTGTCTGTCTTTGTCTTTCTGTCTGTCTTTCTGGCATGTTTGTGTTTTGCCTGCGTTCGAACAACGAAAAGTTCCACTCTATGGGAGTTTGCAATTACGTTGCTTCGTGTTTAAAGACGAGCGTTCTCGGTCTTTGCGATCTCTCAGAAGTATCACAGAAATGAGATTTAGCTGTTTGCTTGTTTGTTTTCTTAACGATGTTGGTCACAGCTGCGGGCGGTATAGGACATCTCTTAAGCTGTGGTGCTCACAGCTGGTCAGTCTGAATGCTTTGATGGAGTCCTTTCTGAACCTCTCATGGTTAATTAACTACTTACCCAATTTGGTGGTGTTTGATTTTTTTTTCTTTTTCCCCTCAGCGCTCATTTCTCTTGAATATTGATGCAAATCTTTTGATTTGCAACTCGTTTTGTCAACTGTAATCATCTTCATTTGAGGCTAAATGATACCTTCAAAATCCAGTAAGGTACCTTTGATATCTGTCAGTTCAGTTGCATCTTCCTTTAAAAGTAGTCCTATTCCTCTCAACAGAGCTCTTTTCTGGAATATACAGACTTACAGGGCGATCCAAGAGCTCAGAATCTGCTGCTACATCAGAATATTTCTCTTTATTAAGATTGTGTTGTGTAATTAGTCACCTGTACCATCCCGTAAGAGATCTAGTATAGCTTATGTACTATGACGGGTAAATCATGACCCATTATAAATAGTAATTTCTTGGTTATGCTTGTCTTCTTCTTTGTTTCTTCTCTAAAATATTCCTCAATTTTCACTACTCTGTGGTTCTAAAATTCACCAGGGGATAGCTGATTGAAAAGCTTTTGGTAGAGTCTCCATAATGGCCAGTGCTTATGGAAGAACTAACATTTTTGTGTAGCTCAGCTCCTCCCTCCTTGGAACTCTGGGAAATAATCGTGATGTTTCAATAGGTCATTTAGGGTATTCATTGACATGTAAAAGTGCTGAGCACTGTAGTGTTCTAAATTCAGGTTGGTGTTTAGTTTCATGAAGAATCACACTTTATTTGCTTGTAATGATTGCAAGAATATAATCTCTAGGTAGACCAGAAGGATAGCTTTTGAATTCAGATAATCTTAGCACCAAAGTAATCTTTTGCTGTTGATATAGTATTCAATAATGCCCCTGGTTTTCTAAAGTGGCAGTTACTCGTGTCTTGAAACCTTTGTGTTACAGAGGTTTAAACACTGTGTTTCCTGTGGTTTTTGAGACAGCCAGTGCAAGGATTTTTATGGAGCATAGAGTTCAGTGAAATACCTTTTCAAGAGTGAACAGTTACTGGTGAATTTGGAAGCCCTGGGACTGGAATCCAGGCAGCAGCAATCTGAGCTCTGCTGCAGAAGAGTTTTCTAGGAATGCAAAGGCTGCACAGTTTCCACCTCCCCTGGAAAGGAGTGCCATTAACAGAAATGAGCTGAGGCTGGCTCTGAGCTCATCCCTGTTGTGAGTGCCAGCTGTGACACAGGTATTTGTCCACGAGGAAGTGGACAGAAGAGAATGAGTTCACACTGATAAGGTGCTGATGACTTTTGGGTCATTACCAACGGTTGCAGTGTTAGAAGGCTGACCTTGAAGGTAATGGTCCCCCATCTATTTGACAGTCATGAACCATCTGTGCCTCCCAGATGTCTTTCAGCTTCAGCCTAAGAGTTAATATAACTCAGAGTAAAATACTGGCATATTTTGTACTGTAGAAGGCAAAAGAAAAAGGTGCATATGCCATGTTGTAGCCTCGCTTGGCAATAAATGTCATTTCATAGAAATGGAGGTGTGAAAACTTCTGTTGGTGATTGCTGAAATTGAATGTATTGCCAATTGGAATGCATTTCACAGCAACAACGACCATGTTTTCTGTACTTAAGACTGGCAGGTTTTTTTTCCTCCACTCACCATAATTATCAACCTTAGTCACTCCACCAAAGGCAGAAACCTATATTTGTTATTTAAGATATCTTCCATCATGCAAATGGGCACCCTTAGAAGTACCACACACTTTTGATGGCTGTGCATTGATTTGGCTGAATTCTACAGACATTTAGGGAGGGTAATGATAACAACTGAGTTGTGTTCTTGGCAGTTGCTAAGTGTTCACTTAGCTACTAAAGACCGGATTAGGTACTGAAATTTAGCAACTCAAGCTTCTGTACATTTAGAGAGATCTGTGCTGAAGGGCGTTTTAGCCCTCAGGATTTACTGGTATTGAAGGAGGGATTAGTTAGGAGAGATTTATTAGAAGCTGCCTGAAATTGAGAAGCAGGAGTTAAAAGAACTCCAAACCCCAAATAGCAAACAGCCAACACAAAACTGGTTGCAGTCAAAAATATAGTCAATATACACTTTACTGGAAAGGAAATAGGTATTCTTTGAGTACCTTCAGCAAGTAGCTCTCAAGACACAAGTTACAAACTGCAAGAAGCGCAGTGATATTTCTGTTCTGCCCCACAGTTTTCCCCAGTTCCTTAACATGAACAAATTCATTTTCAGTTTTCAAAACGTGTAGCCTTGCACCTTTTGACTCCGGCTGAACTGATCTGATGGAGTGTGGATGGTTTGCTACATCCTACATGGAGAAAATTCTCATGCTCTGATTTGACCATTACGTTGTTATTACGTTATGCAGTTTCAAATATTTTTCAGCTAAGCTTTGACTTCAGTCAATTCTCACTTCATATCTTTGTTTGAGTTTTTATTTGTCAAGAAACATTTGTTGTTTGGGTACAGAACTGAGGGTTGTTGTTTTTTTTAAAGTGAAATTTTTCATGGACAATTTCAGAAGTAGAAATGGTCTACTGTTTAATATAACAACTATGAAGATGTACTTTGTTTACATAGAATATCCAACAATAATTTGAAGAATGATTGAATTAGAGTCTTGCATCTCTATATTCTTCATTTCTGTACTTATTCCTATGTCCTCAAGCATCTTAACAGGCCCGATTAATGCTAAAAAGTCTTCCATGTACCCAGTGGCGTTTGTCACTTACAGGGTGATTGACAAAAGCAAATTGTTTTGACTGACTTGTTTTTTTTCAGATAAGCCAATGGTAAAAGGATTTGTGAGCAAGTCTGATATTTTTACCCAGGAGTGATGCCCTTAACCCAATGTTTTTCATCTGTCCTAAAAAGAATTCAATGAGTGATGGCTCAGAGTGAGCCTGAGGGATGTCTTTGTTTCTTAGTAAAATACACGATGTTCTCTTTTAGGTGTCTCTTACAAGGAAAATTTTGTGCATCTGTTTCAGAAGTTTTAGAAGACCAAACCATTTCCTCTTGGTAGGAAGATGGAATTTGTGTGTACTGCAATATATTTAACCCAATGACTTGTCAACAGCATATTGCTGATGTTTTGGGAGCTAATTAATTAAAAAGACAGTGTTTCAAGGATTGTTTCATCAAACCTCAAGCTCTTCGGTGCGTGTGATGTGATTAAAATATAAATGTAATTTAGAGTAATTAGATATCCACCCTACAGCACGGTTTCATTAGCAGTCTCCCTTGGGAATAAATGTTTATCTACAGGGTTACACACATATACATTGCACACGTGTGAGTTTACAGTATTGACTAATGCTGACACCTTTTGTGTGGTGCAAACTCTGTTGCAAGTAATTAAAAGCTGTTTCTGTGCATGTCGTGTTTCTTACAAGTTTATAGTATTAAGATTTTAATCAAGTTATGAATATGCATGAAATAATTTATCATGGAAAGTTCTTTCAAGGAGCTTCCTTTGTGGCAGGGTGGTGATCTGGATATCCTGCGTATGTTGCCTTTAGAAGTGATACTTTGTATTGTCTTGTTAACACAGACAGAAAATCAATTACCTGAGGAAATTCTCCAGCGCTGCAGTTTTGCTTTGCTCTTCTCACTGGTTGTACTTGCCTTTTCTCTCTCATATCGACTGGGCTTTTGGAGGATGGACTGAGCTGAGAATCATGGGCAGTCGGAGATCTGTAGGGAACATAAGCAGAATTAATTGAGAAGAAATCACCAGTCTGAGACATGAAGATTTATTTCCTTACTGTTACTCACACTGTGAAATTACACAAATCAGTCGGACCAAGAATTCAAAGAACCTTTGAAGCCTGAGCTCTCTAGATGAAGGTTTCAAAGTGAGTAGGTGTTTGACCATATAAACTTCTTGGTCTTTTTGTGTCCTACATTCTCAATTTGAATATCTGATAATTCCAACTTTGGTTGGAACCTGATTTTGGGCTTCTGATCCAAACAGTCTTGGACTTCATTTCTGTGCACCTTAATTTCTCTCCAAGAAAGCAAGAGCAATACTGCTTTGTCTCACCCTTCATTCACTTAATTGATAAATTCTAGGAGGTGAGGGAGCCAAACCCATCCAACAAAAATGGAGCTTTTCCAGTGTTAGATTCACAACTAAGGAAACAGCAACATCAGCATCTTTAGTAACCTGTTTAAAAATAGGTGCATTGTTGTAAACTGTAATTTACATGTTATTAAAATGAGGGAAAGAGTTTATGGCACTCGTTGGAGTCTAGTTCAGTGACTTGGGCTAACAAACAGTTAAGGGAGAGACCTGCTGTAAAAAAGGGAGCCTCTTTGGTGCTCAGGATCTGAGAACACATCCCAAAGGTTGCATTTTAAGCTCCAGTGGTGAGCAACAGACTTGTTCCAGTGCTCAGCAGTCTGTCGAACCTTTGAAGTGATGGGAGAGTCAGAACGACGTGGGGCCTCTGTAACTCCCTGAGTGTAGGTGATATATTGCAAAGTAACCTCAGCACTGTGTCCTTGGCAGGTTACCGTAAACACAAAAGGCCCTAAATATTTATTATACCTGGTNATATGGCAAAGGCTCCCACACACCGTGTCCTAATTGTATGAATTATCTCCGAGCTCACAGATACTTGGTACTGTATTGGGTTTTGTGGCCAAGTTTTGGTAGTGGCTTCTGTGAGAAGCTGTCAAAACTTCTCCCATGTCCAACAGAGCCTATCCCAGTAGACTCCAAGATGGACCCTCTGCTGGTCAAGGCTGAGCCCGTCAGCGATTTTGGGAGCACCTCTGGGATAACACATTTAAGAAGGAGGAAAACCAGAAAGACTGAGAAGGTGAGAGAAGGAACTGTGCAGACCCCTGGGCTGGTGCAGAAGGAGGGGCAGGAGCTGCTCCAGGAGCCAGAGCTCAGGTTCCCCTGCAGTCCAGGGAGGACCACGGCGTGCAGAGACCCACCTGCAGCCCAAAGGGGGCTGTGAGCCTGTGGGAAGGTCACCCTGGAGCAAGGTCCTGGCAGGACCCTGTGGAGAGAGGAGCCTGTGCTGGAGCAGGTTTGCTGGCAGGACTTGTGACCCCATGGCAGTCAGTGCTCCATGAAGCCCTTCATGGATCCATGGACTCCTTCATGAACCCTTCCCATGCACTGCAGTTCTTCTCTCTGATCACAGCCCCTCATTGCCCATCAGCCTGTGCCACTGGAGGGGGGGAGGAAGACAAAAATCAGAGCAAAGTTAAGCTTGGGGACAAGAGAGGGGTGAGGGGAAGGTGTTTTAAGATTTAGATTTGATTTTCTTGTTTTCCTGCTGTGCTTAGACCAGTTTGCCCCGGTGAAGTCTGTTTTGCCTGTGGTGGTAACTGTGGAGTGATCTCTCCCTGTTCTTATCTCGACCCAAGAGCCTTTCCGTGTGTTTTCTCTCCCCCATCCAGCTGAGGAGGGGAGGGATGAAGTGGCTCTGGTGGGTGCCTGGCATCCACTCAGAGTCAACCTGATCTTCACATATTTGGTGTTCCACTTCACTGAAGCTTCTGTTTCCATCATTTTTGTATTTTATTTGTTGAAACTGGGGTAGGATTTTACTGACTTTGATGAGAGTTATTGAGAAGAAAGTGTGCCCATCTCTTTGTGCAGCCTTTGGTCTGTGCAAAAGATAAACTGGTTTTTACAGACTGTTGTACCTATAATTCTGGATTGTGGAACGGAGTTGCTTCATTTGTCTTCCCTGAGTCCCGGAGGGTGGGGAGGAGAGAAAGGGAAGGGAAGCTGGAAGGGGATTTAATGGCAGGAATTCTAATTGTCCTGTAAATAGGATGGGATTTGCAGTTCATCTCCATGGCTAAACTCACAGCTGAATACAGGCTAAAAAAGGATGTTATTGTAAATGCCCAAGCATCTGCTCCAGATTTTTTGAGGAGTAAATGGTGACTTTGTGTCCCTTCTTGTTGAATCCTATTTACTCACAGACTCAGACACTTTGTATTTATTTGCTTCTTGCCTGATTGAGGAGGTTTTATAGTGAGAACGCTGCTGAGACTGATAGAGTTCTTGTGGGGGAAATTTTTCTTTATCAAATTGATTTTTACACTTTGATCTAAGCAGAGTCAAGACATGACACAACTGTGTTTCTTATGGGAAAGACTTTTAATAAAAAGTACTCTCTTATTGCTGAGATGAGCTCGTATCTGGCGCAGTAAATCAAGACCTTTCTGGTCTCCCGAGCTGTCACTGAGTTTGAAAAGTGAGTACTTGGAAAGAGGTGGCAGAATTATTGATGCTAAAAGGGGGCTAAGGATTGTATTTAGTGTGTCTTGTAACTTTATTTTGCATGGTAAGGGCTGTACTGGTACTGAGCAGGGGATGCTGGAGTGCTGCACCAGTGTTGGCAAGGATTAAAGGGCCAAGAGGGAAAGCTAAAGGCAATACTCATGGCCCTGGCTGAGGTGGTTGTGATCCACTAATGGACAGCCGAGACCTGCCCTGAAATGATAAAGGAAAGCTTCACTGGTTTCTGTATCAGAATAGCTGCCTTACAGAAGATCCAACTACATTGTCTGCGTAAGAGGGACAAAGTTATCAGCAAATGTGGCACTTGAACTAAGATTTTCACAACTATAGGGGTTTGAAGGGACTTTGCATTCACGTATTTCCCTTGCCTTGTAAGAGCCAAAGTTGACATCACTGGACCACAAGTCATTGCAATGCAACAGTCTCTGTGACTGCCTCGTATGATTCTGTACAGCAATAGATTAGGAATATTTCTTTGTTGAAAATCAGATTGCTGCAGTCACTGGGTATTGTATTTGTTTGTTTTTCTGCATTACAAAACAGTTTTACTCTCCAAATGGGTAAATATTTTCCTTGCTAAAAGACCACTGAATTCTAATTAAAATTGCATGTAGATAAAATGCCTAAGTGGAACTTGTTTTACTGTAGGATACAGTAACAGGGCTGACAACTGGTGTTTTCATAGTAAATGGATGAT
Organism: Grallaria varia; assembly: GCA_013396735.1. Taxonomy (NCBI): domain Eukaryota; kingdom Metazoa; phylum Chordata; class Aves; order Passeriformes; family Formicariidae; genus Grallaria; species Grallaria varia. The sequence continues at coordinate 200,705 of VWZG01000657.1, read as the reverse complement.
TAAGATTAATTATGTGGGTGAATTCCACAGAGTTGGGGAGGAGTGGGGAAGATGGTAAGAGTGGTATAGAAAACATCTTTTTCTGAGAAAATGTAGAAATAATTGAGCTGATTAATCTAGAAATCTGAGGAGAAGTGGCAGGAATTTTCACACGTAAGCAGCTCCATAAAGATGTGTGAAGAAGCCAAGCTGCTCTTCATGTCCTTTGGGAATTGTACAGAAAGAAAAGGTTTTTAAAATTGTAACGAGGGAAACTTAGGCTGAGTGTGGGGAAACATAAACTAATTAAGAGCACTCGAGTGCTGTGATACATTGCCTGAGGCACAGGTAGAGCCTTCACCGATGGAAATTTTACAAAGGAGGCGTCACTAAATCATCTCAGGAGTATTTCACATTGAGTTTTGCTCTGGCGTGAGGAGGCAGACGAGGTGGTCTTGGAAGCTGGCCCCAATCAGCTTAATTAATGGGCTGAGGTTTATGCTGCCTGAGAGCATCCCAGTGCGCAGGGAGGCGTTGAAAGGCATCCTACCAAAAACTCTTGTAGGAGATTTTGGGCTCATCTTGACGGGCAGAAGAAGGGAGCGGCAATACCAGTTGGAGGTTCCTTGGAGAACACTCCGGCAAACACCGAAGAGAAGGCGAACGATGCCTTCCGGAGGGCAGCGCCATGCCAGAGTTTGGGTGCCAAATGTGCTGAGACCGTGGGGGCAATGAAATCCCAGAGCAGGGGAAGGCTTTGCTCTGCAGGCGGGTGGTTCAGCCCTGCATTCGGTGAAAAGTTTTGCTGCTTCTCCAGAACGTCTAATGGAGGTGTAAATGATAGCCCAGAAATATTTCGGCTCTGAAGGATCCGGGGCTCGCTGCCAAGTGTTGTGAAAGCCCTGCAAATGGGAAACAGCAGAGGAGAGCGTCGTTTGATATCAAGTGTTACATTTTCATTAGCTGCCAATTTTCACTAATGGGAGGACAGACCTAATAGGTTGTCTGTACACGCACAGCCTGCAGAGAGACCATTAATATTTTCATTCATCTGATGTCCAAGGTGCTTTCCAGGAGTGTAACTATTGCTACTGGACTTCAGTGAGTGCTACGAAATGCAGAAAGTGATGTTCCTATCCCCATTATTATATTTCCCTTTTTTTTTTTTATTTGCTCATTGCTAATATTCTGGAACATATAGTACTCACACAAGCTTTTTTGGGATGAGTGATTTTAATACAGTTGGATTTGATTGTGTATCTCATTAAACAGATTTTTTTTTTTTTCTCTAAGAGAAAAAAGGAAGTCATTGCATACAGCAACTGTAAAGGAAAAACTGGAACAAACTTGTAAATTTGTATTACGTTTACTAATTAACTTGGAAAACCAAAAGGTGTCTCACGATTATTACCAAAGTGTTTTATTTTAAAATACATTTTTTATTTAACCAAGTTTAATGGATGCCCAAAAAAAATATTTTGCTTCATTTTCGGTTAAAGTGATATGCTTATGTTTGAACAAAAATGAATGTTTTAATTTCACAAAAAGAAACTCTTGATGGAGCCTTCTAGATTGGGCCATAGCATTTCTCTCCTCTCCCGCTTCCTTATCAGCTCCTAAGTTTTTAGTCCAAAAAAAAACAGTCTGAAAATGTGTTTTGTCACTTAGTTCTAGTTGCGGACAATTTTTTGATGCTACTTAATCCTCGCTTTTATTCAGTTTACTCAGCATTCTATGGGGATAGACTTCACTGCCACACGGATTCTCTTTCAAGGTCACATCTCTGTCTGTAGTTTTTGAAGGCAACGGTGGTGCAGAAGGAATGGGATACGAGCCATAAGCTTTTATATGGTAACCTTGTTCTGGACTAAAAAGAGCTATCATTAAAATTCAGGTTCTGACAAAAAGCTGAGCGAGAAAGAAAATTGCTTGTGTAGAAGTGGTGGGTTTGGCTTTAGAAGAGGCTGGGGGGACAGTGGGTGACCAGAGCCATCTCCCTCAGGAAAGCTTTGGTCTCTGGGACAGACTCAACATGCTTGTGACTTTACACCCTGATTTTCATTTCAGGTCCAAACCTGTAATCAATAGGAGTGTGTCACACTGGTACGTAAGATAAAGTAACTCCACGGACTGCTCTGCTCTGTCAAACTGCTGCAGGGCTGGGGGGGTTGTCTGAGGCACTGCTGAGAGTTGTTGGACTGAAAGCAGTTTGAGATGTAATCAAAATAGGCATTGAAAATGACAAAAGGAAAATTTTGACTGTCTGTAGTGTGTTTTGATTCAATATTCAGATATGTGCTTAGTTGATTTAAGCCTGTTATATAAATTCTGAGTTTCATTTGAGAATAATGTACAGCTGCCAGCTTTGACATGTCTAACAGCTAAACACTGACGATTTCCTTTCCTTCTACTGTCTCCTCCCCAAACACACATTAAAATGGCTTTTGTGAAATACCGTGTATCATAGGGTGTGGTTTAAAAAATAGAGCATCGAGGCAACAATTAATCCCAAAAATCATGTTTTTTATTCAGTAAAATGAGAGCTAATGCAATGAAAGCAGGAACCAATAGCCTCCCCTTCATTAATATCGGTTATTTGTGTAGTATTTGTGCTGGATTGCCCGAAGTGTTGCTCGTTGGCACAGTGAGCAGCAGCTCTGACCTGCTTGCCTTGTGCTCCCTGGGATCGCAAGGCCTGGGCTGCCTTTTCACCCCAGGAGCAGCTAAATGCCAAAACAAAGGTGGGCTTTGTTTCAGAATGGTTTATTTGATATTCTGCTGACCAGAAAGCAAGTTCACTTTCAATATTAGGTCACAGAAAGTTTTCAGAATTAAAGTCAAGCCAAAATATGTGACTTTGCCTCATTCTGCGTGATTTTTTCCCCAATTTCAGTATAGTCACTCTTGTCTCCTGCTTTTCAGTTCAAAGCTGCAATGCAGCATGACCAACTGTTCCCTCTTTCTTGCTTTCTCCTTTCTCCTTTCCAAATATTTCACTTCTATAAGGAAGATAAGATGGTGAAAAGGTGTATCCAAGCGAGTTAAGTAGTTTACTTCCCGAAAAGCCATTTTTATTCCCATTGAATGGGAGATTTCTAAAGTCAGTCCCTTCATAGTGGCAATAAGGATGCTCCATGATATTTGGTGCTACTTTCTTTCAAAGTGCTCAGCCCCTGAGCGAGGAGAACAGATGGACTGGAAGTTTTTGGATTCTTTCAGGTGCAAAAACTCCTCGTTCTTCTGCTACTCGTGCATGCTCAGATAATACTTTCCTTTTCCTCTTAGCTTTAGATTATGTCACAGGAAGGAAACTGTTTACTTAGAGGGAGTTCAAATGCCAGAGGTTGAGGAAACAGTAGGAATATAATTCAGGTGCTGAGAAAACGAACACTAGGTTCTGAAACTCCAGGCTGCTCTTTCTTTTTCAGCTTGGGAGAATACTGTTGGTTCACTGTTTCATACCAGGTATTCTAAGGACATGCATATCTCATTTATGAGTCATTTCATAAGCTGCAGGAGTTCCTGTTGTGAATCTAGATTGGTTTTAGCTCAAGATCTGTGATTTTAGCTAAGAGCCAAGACCCCTCAGCTGCCCCCTCCTGACTGGGGCGCAGTGCAGGCTGCGGGGAGGAGAGGAAAGGGCCGTTCACCTTTGGAGGGGCTCATGCCCTGATAGATATCTGTAAAATTGGGATAGATGAGGCAAGACTGGGAAACCTCCTGGTAAAGCTGAAGAAAAGTACTAGAAACTCCTTTTTCAGCCCATCTGGGAAATATGACAGTGATGGTAATATCTGTGTTTTTAAAACTGCATCAGAATTTATTTTCAATCTCTTCTTAATCGAAATGGTTTCTCATACGTCTGAAGGGCTAATGTGGGCACATGTGCTAATTAAATGTCACACTGAGATGGGTAGCTAATTTAAAATATTCAGAAATATTTTCCATCAAGTCATACTGACTCATCTGAAGTCAAACCTGCCCACGAGAACCAGTTACCTACTTGCCAGTGACCTTAACTAAAACCCCCAGAAACATTGCCCTTGTCTTTTTCAGTGCCAAGATTTAGTTCCATTGACTTTTGGCTCCTCCGTAGATAAAAGTGCACCCCAAAGTGGGGAAAGCTGTATACTTTCAGATGAGAATTTCAAATGTCATTAGGAGGTGGTATGAAGTTTTTCTTTCGAGCTTCTCAAAAGTACAGGAATTAAAAAAAAATTCTATTGACTTGCACTGTTCCCACAGGTGTGTTGGGCACTGAACAGGGACTGAATGAAAAATGTCCCTTGGAACATTTTTCTTAGCACTTGCTTTGTTCCAGGACTCCTCTCAGCCTTCCTAAATACTCATGCCTACAGACAGAAGGTTCCTGCAAATTAGGAGAGGCATCAGATCTCATTTCTGTAGCAATAAAAACGCTTCTGAATTATCTTTGTCGGGTTGTTCCTGCTGAATATTAACTACTCTGTATCCTGCAGGACACTCAAACCCAATAAGGCTCTGTGTTAGGGTTATACATTGTTAATCAGAGGGAGTAGGTGTATACACTGCACACCACTGTACTGGGAAATAAAAGGTTTTAGCTGTTAAAAGGTAGAGATAATTTATTGATACAGCTTCCTCTGTGTCAATGTGAGTGTACGTTACTTAATTGGTTTTAGTGCCGTTAAAAATGATGTTTACAATAACACATTTCCATAAAAGCCTGTGAAGAGTAAAACCAATAAACCGTTAGTTTCTGTTCGGATGTACACGCTTCTTTTGCATCCAGGATCTATTTGCACTATAAATTCTAATATATTTTTTAAATGAACTCTGGTTTCTATGTAGGAGTTACAGCTGTTGCTTTTCTACCTGACTGCTTGGCAGCAGTGAGTCCTTGGCATCTGTAAGTACCACTCCAGCTCATGAGCAAACTGCAGCATTTGGGGTCTTGCTCTGATCCCATTACTGAAATTTCATGCTGGAATGGTTTCCCCTGCCTTGCTTTGTAAAACAGTGGCAGAAAACATCAAATCTCTTGATACCCAGTGCTGTTGGAAGGAAAGTTTCTCTTTCTGTCCAACTAGAGTTTATACTATTGAAGTTATATTTTTGATTCACGTCAGCTTCTGCCTTGGTGGAACTGCAGTTTGTCTTTAATAATTGAGACTTGGCCATGGCTTTTGTACCCCTTCTTCATGGCTGAGGAGGTGTGGATTTCCCAAACTACTTTGGATATTAATTTATGGTGACCTCTGAGCTGACACAAAGCTATCTCATCATGCCTCTCTGCAGAGACAGCAGCATTTCAGAACCCAAACTCCTCCAGCTCCGTGGGGAGCGGAATGATGGTGATAAACCCCAGGCATTGTTCCTTATCTCGCCTCATCACCATCCTCTCTGCTTCAGTTCTGTTAATTTTGCATTCCAGCCACACACCGTTTCAAGCTTTTCATATTTTGTCTGTCTTTGAAAGGAGTTTGTAAAATAACCACTGAGAAGTTATGTTTTTTTTTTTTTCTATAATGTTACCTAGAGGGAATAAACAAGACTAGGTTTTCTCGTGGCACAGCAATAAGTTATTCTCTCCAGGTATATCAAATAACATGACACGAATGAGTTAGAATGTTTCAGAATGGATAAGCTGAAGCCTTGGATTCAAATGTGAGCAGAGAGGATGTGAATAAGCAGAGTTCAATGCAATGTAAATGGCTGATGTAAACACTGGGCCCTTTCTGCTTAGCCTAAATCACTTGTGGGAAACGTCTAAAGCAAATTCTGGCTTTCAGAATATAATTTTCTTCTCTCCGTAGCTGTTGTGCCCTGTGATGTGTTCTGCTTTTTCTGCTTTGTGGCTCTTCATTCAAAAGGTCGGGGCTGTGAATGTGTTTGTTGTGTGAGGATCTCTCATGGATTGTGTATATACACTGTATAATTCCAACTTCAGCTCCCCTGACATGGCTCACAACCCTGTGGTTTTCATGTCAGAACAACCAACTGCACAGTTGGACACGACAGGTACACTACAAAAGCTTTTGCTACTAGATTTGGCACCTCATTTGGGGAATACTCAAGGAAATATCCAGGTAAGAAAGTGCAAAATGGGGTTTCAGTAACACAGTCACAACTAACCTGTGTCTGTGCCTGTGGCAGCAGTGACTTCGCAGTCAGGGAATGGTGGGCAGAGCCCAACATTTTATTCTGCAAGCCCTCAGAGGTGGTTTATAAGAGAGGTTCATAAACACCTGCTGTATCTTCTTTACTTGCTCCAGTGAGGACTTGCATGCAGAGCCATTGTAGGATCAGATCTGCTTGTCAACAGATAGAGCTTAGAAAAGAGGAGGGTCGGTCACTGGGTATCACAGGTTCATGTTCATTCTCTTCTGGGGCTTTGCCATCCCATATGGACTGCTTTGTCCTCTTAGTAATTGTCACTCGTTACTTGGGACAAGCCGTGCCTGCAAGACACAAAGAAAAAGGCAAAAACCCCCAATTGTCCCTCTCTCCTTGCCAGCCAACAAAACATCCTTTATCTGATGCTCCAGACCAGGAAGGAATCTTTATCCCTCCAATGTGCCATGAACTCCTCAGATGAAGCAGGTAGTGTCCAAGGCTACCAAAGGCCCTGTTTGATTTCACGTTGCTGCTCTCAGACAATGGAGCTGTTGGCCCATACCAGTCCTTGTAATGCTAGTAAGTGTTCCTGAGGTGAGTGCTAGTCATGATTTCATTGCTGGGAGCTTCCATTTGGGGCTAACAGGACCCAACGATACAATCCTAGTGTTGTGCCCGTCTACCCTATTCCTGCCCTCTTCTTGTTGCTAAATGGGACCTTAACTTTTCACGTAAGGTTCTCTGCCTCGCCAGCTTTGCTGCTCATTGCACTCCCTGTGATCTCAGCAGCTTCAAAATGTCATTGCTCCCTGATTTCGTGCTGCTGAGGGCCAGGCAATGCTATGACCAGCATCTGAGACTGAAGCGAGGTGCTAAGCAACACCCTGCTGCTACTCAAGGGAGAGGAAAACCACGAGGGAAGCTCAGGTTGAAGACCCTCTCAAGATATTTATATAATGTTTGATCCATTCACTACCAGTGAATGGTTTCATTAAAAAAAACCCTCAAAAAAACCCCAAACCATTATTAGTCCATATTATCACAATAAGGATAGTTTTACCTGGATCTGGCTGTGATGGGGTGATTGCAGGAAATGATCCTGAAGGGCTCCCTGCTGTTGGATGGAAACGAAGGTAACGGACCTTGGAAGCGATCGTGTCCTCAGAGAAGAACAGTGTTTTTACTTCGTGTTGTGTTGTAACCACTAATGTTGGGATGTCCAAAGCAACTGCAGGGACTTGGGCACCTGTGGCTCAGTAAAGTTTTTAATGGAATTAAGGCTTCTGTTTCCCTTTGGAAGTCACAGTTAAAGGCTTCTGAAGTTAATGCAAGTCCTTTTAATGCTAAAATATATGTAATCAGGCTGAAGTGTTCGAAATCTTGCCTGTTAAACTTTTTAAAATGTTGGATGAATATGTAAAAATGAAGACGATCAAAAGGCTAAGACTAAATGTTTATGTATTAATACAAAGTAAGTTTTTTTGCCCACCTGCTACCAGGAGATGTTCCATGACTGAGCTCGTCCTTTCAGCCACAATAGAAGATGTCTGTCAAGCAGCTTTCTTTATCTGAGCAATGCCTTCATTTCTAATACCATCCAGTCATTTAAACAAGCTTGTGCTGGCTTATGAGCAGTGATAGACTGTACTTTCGGTTGGGATGAAGGAACATAAATCACTGAGTGTCAGGCAGCTCAGAAACCACTGTGTCCTCATGGTTGTTTAATAGAGTACAGAGGGAATTGCCTTCAAGCTAGTGAAATCTCATATCCAGTCACCCATTGGTGATGCTTTAGAAAAGAATTGTTCTCTTATGAGTCTTGGCATAAAAATTTAATTAGTAGTTGAGCTCTTTCAGAAGATTAAAAAAAAAAAGCATCTTTTTTTTTTTATACAGTCACTTTCCTTTAACTGTTTACTTTCTATCTTTATGTTGTTCATGTAGAGAAGATCTGCTGCCTTCTCCATCGAGTTTGGAATTATTTTACCCAGTTTCAGGATTTTTATTTTTTTTTTTTTTTTATTTGTTCCAGCCTATTTGAACACTGTTCTTGGAAGACATTCAGAACAGAAGTCAAAGAAATGAGTGAATACATAATCAGATTGATATATGTAGTGAATACAAAACTGCTGCTGTTACAAAATATAATAATAATGATTACTGTCATTGATGGGTTTGTTGAAATGACTCATTCTTTATATGAGTACAGATGAGTATGTATTAATCAGAAAGTCAGTCCTCAATAATCAGATATTATTTATATTATTTATTATGGTTTCATCTCTTTAGCACGTGTTATTTTGCTCTTAAAGGAATTAACTCTTGACAGTGAGTCGTACCCAGGCCTGTGACCCTACTTAGCAACTGAACCCTTTCAACCAGCAGTTAATTACTTCTATATGTTGCCATCAATATCTTTAAAGACTGAGACCAAAAATAATATACTTTAGGACTCTCAGTTGAAATTTAGAACAAAAGTTGCTTGAATGATCTAGGAATTGACCTTTATTTTTCTAATTGAAGAAAGAAGTGTAAAATGAATTTTTCATATATGGAAATGGTACGTTTTTTGGAAATGTTTACCACTTTCATGTCTTGCACAAGCCATTGTTTTTTAACCCTGAAAAAGATTCAAGTTTTCATTTTGAAAACACTGAAACAAACTGTTTGGACCCTTCTGAAGTTCACCTTGAACCCCCTTTAGGGAACAGAGTCAGGCTCTGGATTTGAAGGCGGTGAATACATAGTAAATATTCTCCCTGTAATACCAGGCTCCTTAAGCTTCCAGAGTAATCCCATTGCCCACGTAGGTCAGTAAAAGGAAACAGAAATGTTGTTACAAGTGACAGGACTGTGTTTGACTTGTTTGGTCCTCAGGTGGTATTGTTTTAGGGAAGGGAAGGGAAGGCAAGGCAAGGCAAGGGAAAGGATGGCAAGGGATGGCAAGGGAAGGCAAGGCAAGGCAAGGGAAAGGAAGGCAAGGCAAGGGAAAGGAAGGCAAGGCAAGGCAAGAGAAGGGAAGGGAAGGCAAAGGAACGTCTTTTGTACCTTCTGTCCGGTGGGAGTCTGAGTGTGCTGAGGTAAAGGGGGCAGAGGATCATGGAGCAGTTTGAATTGGAGGAGACCTTTAAGGGTCATCTCGTTCCAACCGCCCTGCCATGGGCAGTAGAGTGTGCTGGGAGATTGTGGCTGATGCAGAGATCACAGACTACAGTGAGAAACAAAGAGCAGCAGGTCAGCCCTCAGGAGGGATAAAAAGGATTTCCCAGGGCCCAGAAGACTGGGTAAGACTTGCTGTTGTTTAGGAAATTGCTGACCTGGCTGGATTGGAGGACTTGTCTTCCCTGGGGAGAGTTGTGTGTGTAAGGATGGTTTCATCTTGCTCTGCCTTCAAAATTGCTTTGAGCTTTTTCTCGGTACAAAGTCAGTTGATCTGGTATAAAATCAGTTTTGGAAAGGTTTAAAACCCTTGGCTTTGGAATATTGATAAGAAAAGATTTGGGCTGCTGCAGTTCCGTGTTCTGGCTCCGTGGTGAGACCAATCTGCCGAAAATTGATCTTCTTTCAGCAGCCTTTCTTTGAGTCCTCATAAACTAGACCTGACATGAACAATGCAAAGCAAAGGCCAAACTGCCCAGAAAGTCTGATGTGACTCCAAAGCTAAGGAAAATTAAAGAACAGCAAAGGATGCTGTGGGAAAAGGAGTGGGGTTTAAATGAAGTGAGAATTTCTGTAGTCACAGAAGGCTTTTCAAACTTCTTACTGTGGTCAAAGGTCACAATTCCTGCTTTCCCTTTCAGTGCGTGACAAGAGGTACCCACACGAATAATTTACTTTCTACAGAAGACAGTAACCTCAACGTTTTATTTTGATGCTCTTTATTCCAAAATAACATAATTACAAAACCATGGGGGTTTTTGGTTTGTTTGGATGGGGTTTTTATTTGTTTGCTTTGTAAGAATGCTAAATGACATGATAATGAGGTGAAAACAGTCAGTTTGGGTAGAATGAGACTTTTCTGGCAGACCTGAATTCTTCTTAAGCCTGACAGACCATCCTGTTTTAGGAGTCAGTCTCTTTTGGAGATAATCTGTGATGTTATCTGTTCTTTCTCTCAGTGGAAGGAATTGTCTGGGCTGCTTCTTTCTCCCTGTTTTGTGATCCTTGCAAATACAACCAGTCACCCTTCAGAGTCTGAATCTTGGCATTTGAAAGATATTTTGTATTTGATGGCTGGTGTATAATTTCTGCAGGGTAAAAACTACATGATTTATCTAATCCCAGGATGTTCTTTGCACACTTTTCCCACAAGAAAAAAAAAGGCAATTTTTTTCTCCACAGTAGGTTTTATGGAACTTTTATAAAGTTGTGGAGCATAGAATATTAAAAACCATTTTCTGAAGGGCATATTTTTAAAGGTTGTATTATTAAAAAGGAATGAAGTAGGATAGCAGTGTATTAATAAGGGGGATTCAGACGTGTTATATCATATTTAATTTGGAGGGGGTTTAAATCGACAGAACTCTTCTGGGGCTTTTGGTCATTATTTCAAATTATGAAAACCTTGTATCTTTAATTGTTGTCAATTGTTGTTCAGTTTTACAGAATTTTTGGATCCATTCCAGCGGGTGATCCAGCCAGAAGAGATCTGGCTGTATAAGAATCCTTTGGTGCAATCAGACAACATACCTACCCGTCTTATGTTTGTAAGTACTAAGGGCTTATTGGGCATTTGGTGGCTGGAAACCAAGCACACTTTCATTTGATGAGCCCTAGGAAAGATTTCACACGTAGAGGATCTTCCTTTAATTCTAAAGACAATTATTTTCCATACAAGGGATGTCCAAAATGGCAAAATCTCGCAAATCGTGGGGAGTTTGTCAAAATCAACATTATAAGGTGAATTTATGAATGTTGATTTTTCAGTTTAAGATTGAAGGTATTTTTAGCTCAGAGGGATGCTGGAGAAATGGATGGAGAAGCTTTTTTCAATTAGCTGGTTGGGTGACCTGACACAACCTTGCCGTGCTCTTATTAGGTTAAGTGCTTGAATTTTGAAATCCAATTTGTCTTAGGCTTGTTAGGCATTGAGATACTTGACTCCAAATAATCCCCTTTTTTTTTTTTTTTCCCTCCCAAAGGCAAAACCTCTGTTTCAGCTTCTGCCAACACGTGCACTACCAAAGAGCTGTCCTGGCTCTCCCCAGCTCAGCACATGTTGACACGGAGTCTGACTGCACTTGGTGGTTATCAAACGTTGTGGTTTTGATAACCTCCACTAGCAATGATTGACAATCATAAATATATATATAAATGTAAGAGTGCAGGAAGACAGACCACTACAGAAATACTAAGAGACTACTGGTATAGTTCAGACTGTTAAAAGAAGTAGGTCAGTCTTCGCAAGAGCTGCATCAAGTCAAAGTGGAGATTTTTCAGGGATGGGCATGGTGGATGAGATCAAATCCTAGTACCTTCACTCTTTTCTTGAGTCTTTAGTGAAGCCAGGACTTTACTTTTCTGACTTTAATTCGGAATAAATGCAGATCAGCTATAGAATTTATCTTAATTTTTAAGGGCTTAGGCCTTCAGTTATAAAAAAATTCTAATTATGTAAAGAACAACTTGAAGGTTCTTCCTGTTTATGAGGTGACCATATATTCTGGCCTTCTAAGAGAGAAGGTTTTGAATATGCCAACATATTGTTTATATTGCATTAAGAAGCAGCTCTGTTATGGACTTTCTCAGCCTGGATGGCTGAAAATACATGTGTTTCCTGAAATGGAAGACAGCTGTGTAAAGAACAAACAAAAAGCAAACAAGCAAAAACAAACCTGGAAAGAAACATCGAATTGTTGTGCTAGGAAAGACTGAATTTAATTCTGTTTATTTTCCTTATGCTGAGCATTACCTTGCTGTGTGGTTTCTCTGGTCAGTGTTTATATCTGGGAGGTTCAAGAGCCAATATTGGATCATTGTACAGAGTTTGCTGCAGATGGTGGAACTATTTTCCATACCAGTTGGGATAATCACCAGTCCATCCTTTTCTTCTCCAGGCAGTAGCCACTGGGAAGTACAATTTTGGGATATAACTGTAATGCATTTCCCCATTGCCCACTTCCCACAGAGCCAGCTTTTAGAAACTTCATGGTGGAATTTCCAGGCAACTCTTTGTCAGTAACATTTGTATGGTCTGTGTTCTCTTTGTGGCTCAGACTTCAAACATCTCAGTATCTCAGTGAACAGCTTCCCAAATCAAGAAATGGAGATCATTTCTAGATTATTTTTTTCTCATTTCTTTAATTAAAGGGAAGAAAAATCCAACTCCAACATTGTTCACAAGCTTTCATTAAGTAAAGAATTTCTTGCCACTGTTGTTTTACTGCTGATATTGAAATGTATGGCTGTGGCTTACCAGAAATCAGTCTCAGAGACTTTATGAACTGCAGAATTATTTTATATGCTGAGAGATCTGAATTGAAATGTTGTGACTACTCCAACCCAAAATCCAGATTAGAGAAAACTGATTTCTGCATGGGTAGAGAGGGCTGGAAAAGCCTCAGCCTTGTTCTGTCTCTCTGTCGGTGGGTATTCCTTGTCTTGGAAAGCGTAAGGTGCTGCCAACTTCCCTTGAATACATGGAAGTGTGTGGGAGTCCCTACAACTACAGCATATCTCTGGCTTGCCAGGATTTATAATAAATGAGAGAGATTTTGTCCATGTTTCACAAAAGCCAGGCAATGTCGGAATATTTCACTGCTGGAAGGGGAAACGTCGCTGAAATGCAGCTGAGGAGAGCATTGCTCATTAGAATGTTGCCAAATCTGTTAGAGATATGAGCCATACAGAATCTTTTTGCAAAATAAATAAAAAGGAGTCTGTAGGAAGCCAAAATTTCTTTGCATGTGTGTTTTGCTGCAGAATAAAAAGCACCTTCCGGCTAATGCCTTTGTGTGAGGAGCAGCAATGTACTGCAAACATGAATCGTTCTTCCTCTCGCATAAAAATTCATGTGCTTGTGAAATATGAGGAAATCTGCAGTTTTACCAGATTTCTGAAGATCAGTTGGGAAGTGGTTTGGAACAAGCTGCCACTTCAATGCTATTCTTTGCTAATATTTTCTACTGCTCCTTCTTGTTCAAAAGATTTCTAAGTCCATTAAAACACCACTCGAAGTCTGTCAGCCTTGGCTATATTTCTACATGTTCTTCAACACTGGAATGCAGATCTCTTTATTATTTTCTTTCCTCATGACAATCTTTCCTTTTTAGAGTGAAACCAGTAATTCTAAGTTTTGCTGTAGCCTTTTTTATTTATTTATTTATTTATTTATTTCGCTCTCTGCCTCTGAAAGCAGAATTTAAACTATTGCTGAGTGTAGAGAAGAGTGAACATTTCTGGAGCAGTAACGTGGTGTTGGCAACCAAACTTGGATCTCACAAACACTGTAGAGAGAAGGGAATTTTAAGGAGAAACTGTGCATCTTTTTTTTGCACAAAACTCGGTACCTGCCTTTCTAAATGTAGAAAAGGGGAAGAGACTCCAGACTTTGGCTCACTGAGTTAGAGAATATTTTGCAGATGCAGGTGAGGGGCATCTGGTGCAAGATGCGCAGCCAAAATAGCAAACACAGTGCACTCTCATGCTGTTTCCTATTCAGTTATTCCAAAAGCATAAAATGAGGACTGGGATCAATCAATGTTATGAAAAGAAGATCGAGTCACACGTCTTTTGTCAAGAGATACTAGTCCTTTCTGCTCTTTATTTCACTGGGGCTGTTTAAGGAGTAAGGCACTGTTCAGCCCCAGTAAAGACAGCATAATTTTACTTAAGCCCTGGCACCCTTCGTGCCATTTGCTGCTTAATTTTTGCCTTGTTTAAAAAAACCCCACACCAACAAACCGGTTGTTTTCACTCTTGTTTAAGAGAATAAATCCTTTTGAAAGACTCGGATTTGTTTTTGAACAAATGTGATTGTGAAAAGTTTTGTAGGTTCAAGAAAGGAAACTGGTTAATTTAGGCTGGAACCAGCACAAAGCATAAATACAAGTTGCCTTTTACCTCTGCAACGGAAAGCCTGAGACCGAAGGGATGATGGAAGGGCCAGTTGGGAGCAAGCTCGTAGTTCCCAAGGCAATAACGATGGAGAACTCCCTGGTGCTGTGCTTGGGACAAACCGATAGGTCTCTCTGGAGAAGGACAATAAATACCCGCCCTGGGAGGACAGGCTGCAGCATAGAAACACTGCACCAAGATGCTTGTTTTGGATAACATTTACAGTGAATTGTTGCAGCCCAGGCTGCTCTGTGATAACAGAGGTGCTGCTCGTGGAAACCAAGTGTGTGCCTTGATGCACAGATGCCATTTCAGGTTCCTTGTAGGAGGAATCCCCTCCTACAGCTCTGACAATAAAAGAACAAGGTTCTGCTTAACCAGTGACTGCTCTTGTAGATGCTCAGGTGCTGTTTTTCTGCTTTTGAACAAAATCAAGCGGTTTGTTCTGCATCTGACGCTTGTAAACAAAAGAATCATAAAGGCGTGATCTTCCCAGTGCATTCAAGGATGACAGTTAAAAAGAAACCAAAAAGTAAAGTAAAGAGCATTTTACAATGCCAGGAAGCTGAGGCTGAAGTCTGTTGTGTTGGATGGGGTCTTGCTGAGCACACAGCATGGATGGGCTGCCTTCTGCAGCAATGCCCAGTGTGGGAAAAACGTACAAGATCTCTATTAATTTTGTGGGCCTTATGGGCTGTTACTTTTCCCTTTGAGTGGCTGACATTTTGAATGCAGCTCTAGGCAATTACAAATCAATTATAACCCATGGCTATATTAGAATTTTAATGTATGCATGGCTCCGTAGTTGCAGACAAATCATCCCACTTTGCTTAAGGTCTGGAGTTTGATAAAGATCCTTCAGCCTCCCAGTTTAAATGGAGCTGACTGAAGCTAATTATTAATCAGCTGGACTGAAGAGGAATTGACGCTCTCACACGTGGTATTTGTTATCTCTTACAGGCAATCTCATTCCTCACCCCACTAGCAGTCATTTTTGTGGTGAAAATAATCCGTCGAACAGACAAGACTGAAATTAAAGAGGCTTTCCTAGGTAATGTATGTCATACTTCAGCGATGGCAACTGCGTGATAGCTCTTGGAGATTGATTCCAGCTGCAGCCCGAGCTCGGAGGAAAACCTGTCTCTGTTCCAGTCCATTACAGCAGCTTTGGGTGTGACTGGAGTTGCAAGCCGGCTCACAAAAGCCTTTGGTTTTATGGATGTTTCTTAGATGTTCGAATTCGTTGCCTTAATTCCACAATCCAGCTAGAAAGGGCCCGGATTTGAGCAGCAAAGACAAGTCCATCTGAGAGACCGTTCTCATGTGTATGTTTCTGTCACACCCAATCTGTTACTTACCTCTTAATTTATACTTGCAGCTCTTGTAAATTAAGGGGTTGATTGGAAAATCCTCTGAGACTCGGCTGCTTAGCGTAGAAAATTACTCCTCTCATTGTTTGCTCTGATCTTACCAGTGAATTTACTGTTACCCATTGCAAAATCCGTGCTCTTGGCTCAGTTTTTCTAATTAAAAGCTGATGCTTCATCTTAAACTGCCCATGGAATGAGGTATGCATTTTGTCTTGGACTGTGAACTGTAAGGGCTTCTTCTGGGTGAGGTTTAGTTACAGTTGTAGGCAGAGGAGCAGGTAGACAATGGGAAGGGGAAGTCTGAAGTGGTTCCAGATAATTCTGGCTCTGCCTGCCTTTGGCAATCTTGTATTTACACATGCCCAGATCCTTTCTACATAAATATGGCCAGTGACCAACACTGACTAAAGCACTTCCACTGGCAAAAGATACTTTGAAGCACCAAGAACTGCAAATGTTTTTGTTGGCATTGTGTTTGAAATGTGCATAATTTTGAAATTCTGTTTGACTGGTTAATTTACACTTTAATTTACTGACCATTACACAGTAAAATCAAAGCAATGCTCAGCCTTGCCTTAGCTAGGTAGGATGTAAATGGCATTATGTGTCTGCCTGTGAGAAATCTTTTTATACAAGGCTGCATTCCCACAGCTTCTTCTTTCTCCAGCTGCTCTAGCACAAGTGTGAAATGATCCCAGTTTTGTTTTGGCTGCTACCAGTCATTTGGAGTAAGTTCTGAAGTGTCTGACAGTGATATTTTCCTGATAAGTCCATTCAGTAGAAGTAACTCTTCATTCATCAAATGTGCAGTCACAGTTCTGAGCTTTGCTCACAGTTGTGGAAGAATGAGAGGAACATGGGTTAGTTCCTCCATCGGTTATTCTCACCTTTTTGTTCTAAAAAAACATTCTTTTTTTTTAATAATTCTTTTATTTTTCCTGCTGCTTTACCTCCTGTTACGATTCCCTCCATGGCGCCTACGAGGCTTCCCCTGTATTCCCTTTGCTACACAGACTTGGAGGAAACACCAGCCTTGATGCTCTGCAGGGTTCGTGCCATAAGTGTGGAACTCGTGGCTTATTTGCATCCGAGTGTGCTGAGCATTAATATGATTCTCTGTATTAATGTGGCTGGTGAAGTGAAGGTTCTTTGGCTGTGGTGGAGCTTTGCTGATTTGCAGGCAGCTGGCACATAATGTCCATAAAGAATGATCAGGAAGTCCCCCAAAAGGTGAATTTCTTTGGGCATGACACACAGAGGAGAGAAAAAGTTAAAAGCAGTGAAAAGTCTTTGCCCCTCATATAGCCACGTTTTTTAACAGTATGAGTGTCTCCAGGATTGAGCTGTTCTTTTATTTTTCCTGGCAGCTCTTGCTATTTTCTGAGAAGACCCTTATTTTTGCTATGATGAAGGACCTGCCTTTTTTAAACTTTAAAACAAATAGATCCTATAACACACATTTTTATGGTCTGTATTGTCCTCGGGCAAAGATTTTATGGAGGCAGGATGAATGCTGCTGAAGTGCAGCATCTGGGGCAGCAGCTCAATGAGAAAATAGCTCATGCAGCTGTCATAATCAAAAGTTATAATACTGTAAATGCACCCCTGGAAATCAGAGATTTACCTAGTTATT
>VWZG01000657.1:120938-183558 GCA_013396735.1 Grallaria varia | reverse complement strand
TTTTTTTTTCCCTGATGGGAAATAAAATTCAGTGTCTCGTTTTGTAACAGGGAGCTACAGTGTGGATGGTGACATTAAATCAGTTTTAATGTAACAGCAGTCTATGTGCCCCTGAAATCAAGGCAGAGGTACCCACAGACTTGAGATGAGGGTCTTCAGAAAGTGTGGGGACTTGGCATGCATCTACAAATAAAAAAGAAGATTCAGTCATACCCAGCATGACAGTTCCTCTTTATCGCTCCAATTTTATTAGGAAAATTTGTTAATCCTGGAAGCAAAGGTTAGGGGAAAACAGCAAGGTTTGTAGTCAAAACACCCACATCCTTTTGAAAGAAAAATAAAACAATCATCCAATTCTAGTTTTAGCCAAAAGGCATTTCTTTAGCTTGAAAGTGGATGGTTTAATATATACATATTTGAAGACATACATATATCTATATATATTTATCTTATATATAGGTCTCTACAGGAATTGTCCTTGACCTAAAGAGCCCCAGATTTCCATCTAGTAAATTACAAAACAACAAAATTGTGAAAACACAGTGCTCTATTCTCTTATTTTTTTCCATCTGGTGATTTATGCCTGTGCAAATGGCATGACAGGAAAACAGCCTTTGTGTAGGGAAATAAGATTTTTCAAGAGGAAAGGCAGAACAAAGTAAGTTATGATTATTATGATGCTCTGGGTTCTGTTCTTAGTCTGGGTAATAAGAAAAACAGAAGGCTGCAAAGATCATTCAGTTTTCAGTCCAGTAAAGGTTTCACTCTGGGAATCAAACGCTGTAATGCTGCGATTTATTGCTTGGTATTTAGGTGATTGTTGTTCTCTTTGTTCGTTCTGTTTTCTAGCTGTTTCCTTGGCTCTAGCTCTGAATGGTGTCTGCACAAATACTATTAAATTAATAGTGGGAAGGTAAGTCTTGTCATGTTGTAAATGATAGCTTTAACTATTGAGATAAATGGAGACGGATTGACAACTACAATACATCTTAATGAATAGATGGCTGCTGTTCCCAAGCACTTTGAGATATAGAACAGGCCCCTGGGAGGCTGTGCCTGGCCTGGTGCGGGTGTTGCACGACTTCATTACGTGCCACCCCGCTGTGGCAGGAATCCGTGCCCCTGCCTTGTGTCATTTGTCTGAGGAGCTGGAGATCCAGGCAAGGAGCTCGAGAGGGACGGTGTGAGCTGAAATCGGGTCATTAAATTGGCAGCCCTGGGAGGGAAGAGGAGCAGCAGCATGTGGGAGTTTAGGTGCCAATGCCCCTCGTCTGATTAAAGAGGAATCAGTCGAGTCTCTGTACAACCCAGTGCCTGCATGTTACTGAAGGTGATGGTGTCCAGCTGAAACCAACATTCACAGCAGGACAAACCCGGGAGCTAAGCAATAAAAGAACTCCTGTGGAGGTAATTTTTTTGAGGGAAGCAGAAATTTGGATGAATGGCTCGGAAAAATAGAGCAAACAAAACTCCCTGGAAAATATTTTTTTTTAGGTATTTTTGGGTGTTTATCAAAATTTTAAATAATTTCAGCAGAAAAAGAAGTGTTTGACTCGAATTCATAGACTCTGTAATAGAGTCCAATGCCGCTTTTGCTGTTGATCTGTTTTGCAGCATTGAGGGTGCAGTATCTGGTTTTTGATGCCCTCTCTTTGCTACAGCGTTGATGCCCTGGCAGAAATGCTATTTGGCACTTCTCTTTGAAGAGTGGCCTTGGTGTAATGAAGAATACACCATCTTCTTTGGGCAGGCATGAGTTTGCTTTGCCTGCGCTCCGAGCCCGTTGGCTGCCGTGTCAGCCTGTCCCTGAACCCGTGATGGTTCACTTCGCTTCCCTGGGTGGTTTGTTAGCTCAGGGTCAGCACGACACCAAACCTGCGTGCCCTCACCTGGCTCAGAGCAGGGCCAAAAGAGGCTCAGGGCTTTGTTCAGCGCCCTGAGATGGGCAGCATCGAGCCTGGCATTGGAATCGGGTGGTTGGTTTGGAACCAGCCTCGTAGCCTAAAGTTGTCCCGGATGTGTTGGCAAGACTCGTGGAAATTTGTAGGTCTTTGCCCTGTCCCCGAAGTGCTGCTCAAGACTGATCAACCAGAGACAACCCCCTCTTCCACACCATGCTGGAAGCTTCCCTAGGAGAGCCCACCTGCAAAAAAAGGCGACCTTGAGTCGACGGGCATGGCTTAGGGGTGGCTTTGGCAGCACTCGGTTTGCTGTCGGACTCGGCCACCTTAAGGGTCTTTCCCAACCTAAAATGACTCTGTGATTTCTGTTTGCTGGGTTAAAGCTGCAGGGATTGAACTCTGCATGCAACGAGCAGTAAATGTAATAATCACTTGGAGGTTTATTGTTACTACAGCTTTTATATTTTTGATGTCCATGGTGTTTTTTGTAGACCGCGTCCCGATTTCTTTTACCGCTGCTTTCCAGATGGAGTAATGAACTCTGAAATGCACTGCACAGGTGATCCAGACCTGGTGTCTGAAGGCAGGAAAAGCTTTCCCAGTATCCACTCTTCCTGTAAGTTCATTTAAATACGGTGCCTCTGTTGTGAAAACTGTCCCTTCTCTGCTCTGAAGTTGCTCTTTTACTGATAGATCATGAACCTGATTTTTGAGGGATGGGCCTGACATTCTGACTTTGGTCACCACTCTCAGAAATTTCTTTCTGGAAATGAAGGTGTAAATTAACTTGGTTACTGTGAGAGCATTTTGGGGGTTTTTTTGACCAGTGTTGTTGTTGCCTTCTGGTGTTGTGAGAACTGCCAATTGAGTACCAGTAAGTCATACCTACGGACTTTGTTTCTCTGATCTTTTTTTTCACAGCAGGACCTTCAGTTTGCCTAACTGTGCAGAACTACAAGTTCCAAACAGGTTGCGTAATGAGACGAATGAAATTGTGAGCTGATATTGCTCCCTCTTCCTTGTTTGAATGCTAGAAATGGATGAGTAGTAAATGGTTGTGGATATGTTATTAGCTTTATAGTTCTAAACGGCAAACCAACTTAGCTGTCGCAGATTTTGTTTGCAAGCTTTGATCACGTGAAAGAGACAATATCCACTGCTGTTTAAAACAAATGGTATTTTTGCCTTTGCATTCTGCCTTCAGATCTGCTTCCCACACTTCTCTGCCTTCCTGCGTGGTAAGTGTTTTGTCAATGTCCAAAGACAAAGGCTTAAAACAAGGGCTTGTGTGCACTGATTTACTAGAATTTACTCAGCAAGTGTTATCGTTGACCTCTTTCCTTTGCTAAAACGGAACAGTTCAGTCTGAGGGCGCAAGGTGGGAGCTGCAGAAGACGCTCGGTTTCGCACCGTGCTGTGCTCAGCTCTGGCACACAGACTGGGGCCAAACCAAGGCTGCTCGTCGCACAAGGGCTTGGTCTCTGTGCCACTGGAGCAGCCAGAAAATGCACCCTGGGGTTTTGCTTTCACCTGGTATTGGCTGTGTGAGCACCGAGTGATGGGGCTGCATCTCACACAAAGTTCATTGGAGCAGAATGATGGCCCCGTGTATTTAGAGCAAAATTATGAGAACGGCTTTCTCCGTTACTGACAGGAGATTACCATGTGGCTGAGTTGACTGTATTTCCCACTACAAAGCCTTTTATTAAAATGTGATAAGAATGAAAAGATACTATATATGCAGTAATTTTTATCTGTTGGTGTGTGTTAGAGTGGGGCAATTCTGCAGCTGCTTGAACTACTTAACTGTTTGAAGACTCATGTTATAATACCTAAGTCTCTGACAAGCCTTAAAATCCATACATATTTTAGTCTCATAATGGAAAAGGAAACCATTTAATCTGACAATCTTACAATGCTAACCCCTGCTCCTTCTGTGCAGCAAAATTATTTAGATAACCAGGATTGTCAGTATCAAGAACAGTTTATAGCTGTGATCATGAATTTAGTTTCTTGCTATTACTTCATCCCCACTAGAGTAAAGATTGAAAAACAGAGATGTATTATGGGAAGCATGGGATCATACTGCCTTCCTGGACCTGTGAAGCAATGAGGATATTTGGAATCTCATAGTTCACGCTTGTAAATTTTTCTATAATTCTACATTTTCTTATCTCGGTTTTTAAAAGACATCCTTCCTGTCTTCTTAACATGTAGGTATCTAAACTTTCCTTCCATAAACTCAGTCCAAACTTTTTTCTTGCTCCTTCCTCCCTTCCTTCAGTATAAGATTGCAACTAAAATGAAGGAGTTCCATTCTTCAGATTTCTGTCCTCCTTGCTCTGTGTGTTGTGGAATTCATGAAACAGCACCAAATATATATATATTTTTTTTTGTTTCTGTTACTGTTTGAGGGATGTGTTTTCCATTTTCGTGTCTGCAGAAATGTAAGTGGGGAGGATGAGAGTTGACATAAACTATCATACCTCTCTTGGAATGGCAGTTACAAGTAGCCCACTGCAGTTTGGGATTTCCTATTTGAACCCATGAGGAAAATAAATCACAAGTAAGAGCTGCCAGGCAGCTCATAAAGCGAGGTTAGAAGCTTTAGTCAAGAGCCATTTTCATCTTCAAGGCAGTTTTTCTTCAGGCATTTCTTGGATGGGCTGTCAGTCAAATGCTTGGTCATGCTGGAATCCAAAACCTCATCCACATGAAATGATTAACAAGAAAGTTTGGGGTGCTGTGGGTGCCATGATGGGAGAATATACACCAGCAGTGACAACACTAACACTCTCAGGTGGCCTGACCCAGCTCTGTGCACTCCATAAAATTGTTGTGAACTACCTGTTAACACTTCGGGAGTCACCTGGTGCCCTCAAGGAGAGCACCTTCTCCGTGTTGGAGCACACACGGTTTCCTTGGCTTCACCTCCCCGTGCCAGGGAGTGCGGGGAGTACAAGTAAGAAAAATGCGTGGAGCACAGCCTGGTTTTCATGCCAGTTAGAGCTGAGTGAAACAACTGAAGCATTTTGCACCAACTCGGAAGAGGAGGTTGGCCATGGAGGAACAACGTTGTAATTGCTGCCTTCTCTGAACGAGGAGCACAGCCCTGGAAATGCTCTCTGAGCTGGCGTACCCCAGCCAAGGCTGCTGGCTCCCAGCCAGCCTTTTTGGAGAGACCTGCTTCAAATATTGTTCAGTAAAACGGGCTGTTTAGGTTAAAATTAAAAATAAATACCTAGACAGGCAGGTGACCACATCACCCTCTACAACTACCCGAAGGGAGGTTGTAGCCAGATGGGGGTCGGTCTCTTCTCCCACCTACCAGCAACAGGACAAGAGGGCAAGGGCTTAAGCTCTGCCAGGGGAAATTTAGGTTGGATATTAGAAAGAAATTCGTTACAGAGAGAGTGATCAGGCATTGGAATGGCCTGCCCAGAGAGGGGGGGGATTCACCGTCCCTGGAGGATTTTAAGGGGAGATTGGACGCGGCACTGAGTGCCATGATCTGGTAAACGGACTGGAGCTGGACCAAGGGTTGCATTTGATGATCTCAGCGGTCTTTCCCAACCCAATCGATTCTATGATTCTGTATCTCGTATGCTGTCTTGCCTGTAGTAATGAAGTCCTTGTACAAGCCAGTGTTTGTAAATAATAGTAACGCAACACGTTTTATTTAGAAACACCAGAAGTCCTGTGTGAACGAAATGCCACATTCTTGACCCTGTTTGTTTTCTCAGAGAAAGTGATTAATTCATCATGATGAAACTCCTTTTAGGCTTTTATTCTGCTCAAAACACTCGCACACATATTGCAATTGCCGGTTTTGGCTTCAGCTTTGCTTAGTGACTGTTTTTAAACGTGTTATTTCTGAATGGCTCAGAACGATTTAAGCACTGTTTTTCAGCTAAAAGATTGCTGTCTTAGACTAGAGGAAGTTGCACGAAACTGGTTTTGGTACCTTTGTGCTGAAGGAAAAAATAGTGGCTTAGTGAGAGTTTAATTTAATCTCTCCCCAAAGTAGGGTCAGAGGGAGGAGGTTCCTGGGAATGGGCTCCAGTTGAGTTTTGAAAGCAATTTAACATGGAGATTCCACAACCTGTCACATAGGGAAATCTGGTCCGGTGCTTGGCCATTGTTTCAGTGAAAATGTTGGTTTTTTACGTTTAAAAGCAATTTTCCACGGTTCAGTTTGTGCCCCTTGTCTCTCCTCCTTTTACTGGTGGCCACAGAGAAGAGCTGGGATGTCCGTGCCCAGTACAGGACTTTGAGGTTGACTGTGTTGAACTTCAGGAGATTCATGCTGGTTATTGATCCCAGAAAGAAAGATTCCAGTTGTTACCAGTGGATTTCATACCAACCAAACTCAATAAACATGAATAACACAGTGGCTGTGGAGGCAATTGAACTTACAATTTCATGTTGGATTGGATAGATTTATGGGAATAAAATCAGCTAAAAATTAACTTTCTCTGTATAGAAGTGCTGTAGTAGCAGCAAAATAAATAAAATACCTGTGATTTTATTTCTGTAGCTGCAATTTAGTTACTTAAATTATTTTGAAAAGTTGGTTTTTTGCTAAGTTGTGCCTATGGGTTTTTTTAAAGAGAAATCTTTACTGGATCGAGAGATTTCTTTTTGCATGGAATAGAGTTCTGAAGAAATTATTTTGTGGTAATATATAGATTTTATTTTTACAGCTTTCAGAGTGAATGTTAACACAGAGCTATACAAGAGCTTGTGTGGGAGTTTTTGTTTTTCTTCTTTGTATTATATTGGCTCAAAGAGACTTGTAGTGGTTACTGTGTAATAAGGCTGAAGAGATAATAGAATTTAATCAGAAATCTGAAATGAAGAATGTGATCAGTGTGGGGACAATAACAGTGATATATTATGTCATATATTTTTTAATTACCTCCTTGGCGAATGAAGGTGTATTGATATGTTTGAGAAAATAATGGCTTTTTAGAAGTGAAGAAGAAAATTATTTTTACTGCCTTTTGAGAATAGTTTGGTCTTGCCTCACAGTCCTCACAGACAGGGTGGTAAATAATAAGTAAAAAACCAACTATGATGTGTTGGTTGACACAATTGTATAAGGAATTTTTATTTTTCAAAGAAGCAGTTCCTGCCCCTGTTTATTTTTCAATAAATAGCTCTTTTTAAACTGTTAAGCCCTAGGCAGTAAAATGTCTCTGCCAGTGTAGCTGATGTTTGCAGCGGCCAGATTCGCAAGGTTGTAACTGGGTGTAACTTTACGAAGAGCTGATTTTTCCCAGTTTAATTATTCAAGACCAGCCTTTGCAGCTCTAAACCCGCCACGAATCAAAGTAAACATCCATTTCCAACATCGGGCATAATCTTGCTCAGATCAAAAACTATGCCAGAGCTGAATTGCCTGAAGAATTCTAATCTGTTAATAGCCAGCCTTGCTACATCAAAGAGGTTTCCAGCAAGGAGGGTTAATGGGAGCCATGCTCTGGGAATTGGGTTCTTCGTCCCTCCTGTGCGCTTAAATACGGCGTTAAGAAAACACTGCCAGTGGAGTGTGTTCCACCTTGTAGATTCTGTTGATATTGAAAGGGGGACACGCACTTTGTAAGAGTGCTGATGTCCTAAGAAAGGAACTGCAAACAGCAGGAGGATAAAAAGTAATTGGTTACCCTTTTCTTCTGGCATAATAAATTGGATTACATCTTCAGACCAGTCCTGAATAGTAATTTCCTATTTTAAGTCGCCAGATTCCATGATGAATAACAGCAATAATTGCTTGTTCTATTGTAACAAGCTGAAGTGTATGTAACAGAATGTCTTCTGTGGAGATCCCTGGCCCTTTCCTTGAATAAGGAAAGAGGAACCCCAGCTGAGTTTTTTCACCTCATTAATGTTTCTTCCTTGGGAGCAAGTTCTGCTCCCAAATCCAACAGATATTCCAAACACGCCTTTCCCCTCAACACTGCCATATTTCCCGGAAGTGAAGCTTCTGAGTCATCTTCTTAGAACTGCTCTTTATTAAGGCTCCTCACAGAAGGAAAGTCTCCACTAGAAAACTGACAATACTGCTGGTATTTGCACTCGATGGTTGTCACTGAATGCAGGAGGCAGGAGAGGAGGAAAGGACCACGGAGAATCACCAACCTCGTCTCTTCCAGAGTATCCCACCTTGGCCAGGGGTGGTGGTCGACCAAACTTTGGAGTCAGTGCTCGGGAGAATCTGTTCCCTTATCGTAACAGAGAATCTGTTCCCTTATCCATAACAGAGAATCTGCTCCCTTTTCCATAACAGAGAATATGTTCCCTTTTCCATGGCAGAGGATCGTGATGGTTTCTGTTTCACCCTTTTTTTCCCTACACAGAACCAATGGTTCATTGCCACGAGCCATAACCAGTTTGAGTATGAACCGGCTGGGCAGGTGGCTCACGGAGCGGCTCCAACGCGCGTGGGGTAGTTTTAAATTTTAGGCTTTGGCTGGGTTTGTTGGTTTTTAGGCCTTCCTGGGAAACGAGTCAGGTGACATGCATTGACAAATCAGAGATATTCCCTACTATCTCACATCACATGGGATAGAAGAGTGAGGGAGGAAGAGCTGGGACACACTCTTCAGGCGCTTCCTTCGGTCATTCTCTTTGGTGCAGTGTCTTCTTCTCTGGCCGGGTCAGTATCCCATCGGGCAGGTGATGGGGGGAAGGATCACAGCTCGGGGCTGGTCACTTCACTATTTGGGTAATGCAGTGCCTTATCTGTCTTCCTTGGGTGTATATACAGCACCTATATAGCACCATTTGAGTTACCCCTCTTTCCCTGTATTTGCCTGGTATTCGTGTGGTGTGCATATAGTACTAAGTTCCCTTCTCCTCCTATGTAAATAAATATATATACATATATGTATCTGTTCCCCTCACGGTCTGAAGCTTTTAAGTTTTCTCTCCTTCCCCTTGGCTTTTTCGCCGTTTTTCTCCCCTTTGGAGGGGAGGCCTGTGCTGGTGCTGGGAAGTTCTGCGCGGTGTTGCTTTGTTTTGGTTCTGCCCAGGGTCAAACTTCCACAGCGCGTTGTGATAAACGAGGCAGTTATTTATGGGGCTCTTTCCTTTAAGAAAAGACAGAGCCTTGCAGCAATGCCATCCATCTGCACCAGCACTCGCCGCCTCTCTGTCTGAGAACACACCAAAGGTGAAAGGAAAGGCGCTTGCCTGTCCCACGTGAGAGCTCTTTGCTTCTCCCCAACACCCCAGCGCCCAGCCTTTTGCTTTGAAGTGACTTTACAGTGACTAAAATAGAGGAAGGAAGAGGTGGCACGGCTCGCTGCCATCTAGCAAACCTCAGCAGAGCTTCTTGAAGAAAAGGTGGAAGTAACGGGATCCTTCATGGCAGGGTGTTATTTCAGGATAGCCAAAACTGCGTGAAAAATCAGAAATTATATGAGTTCAGCCTGGGGTTTTCTTGGTCTCAGGGCTGAGAGTTGCTGCCTTGGAATCCACCGGAATCTGTGATTCGCACGGAATACCAAAGAGGGGTGTATGTGGGTTCTTTTTTGTTTCTTTGTTCGTTTTTCCTAATCTGGAGGCCGGGATCATAATCTGGATCATGCGGGGAACTCAAGAGCAGCGTGAGATTTCAGAGGAGAATAGGCAAAAACATTGAACCAACCTAAATCCTGGGTCGTTAATGAGGAATACAACAAATGACTCTGCGGGGCAACGTGGTTCTTCCTCAAATGCCGGGAAGCTGAAATTTAAAAAGCTGAGCTGGAAGTATGAGTAAATCTCTGAGTTAATCCAGAATTATTTCAATAAAAAGAAGACTACCTATACAAGTTTGCTGTAAGTGAAAGAAAACGAAATCAATAAAAACCTTGAAATTGAAAGATAAAATGCTGGGCATCCTTTAGAGGTGGCTGACTGATTTATCACATTGCAGAAATCTCAGCCATAAAATCTTCTGAAAACATTAATTTAGGTCTCTTGAAAACAAGGGGATATTAAAAGTCTCTTGAGATAAATACAGGCAATCAAGTATGTTATTTATGCCAGGAGGAAAAAAAACCCAAAAAACATCTGCAGAAAGCCTCATTTGGATTTTGCTCTTACTGTCAGTTCTATGTAGAAAGCATGAGCTATTGCAGGTAAGTAAATAGGTATTTTTTTTCCCCTTCCGTCTGTGGAGAGCTGGGCAAATAATAATCAGTGTTTTATCTAACAAAACATACACGAAAAATATTTATGGATAATATTTTTAAAACTAATAATGCTTTGAAGCAAAGGAAAACTATAAGACTCAAGAGAAAATCACCAGAAAAAATCAGCTGATTGTAACAATCTGAACCAAGGCAGTTGTTTTAAAAGTCACTCAGTCTGGGGTACCTACACTTTGTTTTAGCAGCAAGAAACTTTTGGAGAATTATTATGTTGGAAGTTTCTGATCATGTTGGAATGCAATGCAAGCTGGATTTGTGGGTGAAACCACCAGTGGATAACAGCATGGGAGGTCTTTGAAAAAAGTAAAATTACTTGCAAGGCAGGTGGGGGAATGAAAAAATATCTTTGGATGATTTGACAGAGGGAATTAATCAGAAAATAGAAATCAGAATGGTTGACCAGATGTTTGTGTTATCGTAGCATTTCCACAGACACTTGGGACTAAATATGATTTAATATGCCTGGTGAGTCATATTAAATCATAGTTTAAAAAATAATTAAATATTTAATATGTCACTTGCTCGGTCATGCAAGAAGTCCTCTATCATACGATAAGCCATTTTATTCTTCATTGTATTAGCCTGTCTTTGCTGATGCCCTGAGATCCAGGGACAGGCGATGTGGGAATGACTCAAAGCTCTGCCAGGGGAAGTTCACGCTGGAATCTGAATGGAAAACAGAGCATCACTTATCCAGAGAATGCCTCGGGCAACAGGGCAGGTTAAGGGGTAGGAGTTGAATATAAGAAGCATGAGGATGATTTGGATGGGACTATTCACAGGTCTGGTCTTGATTCTGTTCTATGGTACCTCGGAAAGGCGTGTTTATCTCTAGCAATTACAGTCCTGATAACAGGTTCCCATCCCAGGCCCTGCATTTCTTTGAAGGTGTCCCATTCCTCCTAGATAAACTCTGTTTATTTGGGCAGAAAGCATTCTCAAGATTACTCCTAAATTAGATTTCTGTCTAGTCCACTCCTTGGTTTTGGGTGAAGAAGAGAAATCTCTTGATTTTATTTTTTTTTTAAATTGTTTTTTCCCTTCTCTAAACTACTTGCAAAGTCTCTGAGAGTCAGACTTGGAGTCTTCTTGGTGTGAGTTGTCCTATTAAACAGGTAAAAACTTCTACAAGAGTTCCTAAAACAGCCCAGCGCCTTCGCTCTTGACTGGCTGATTGGTCAATATCTCATTTTTTCTTGGTCACGACTGCTGACTGTTCCCCTCAGTGGTTTTTGTCACTGTGTGCTGCATTTCTGTTGTGTTATCCCCGAGGATTTGCCTTCTCTGATGTTATCAAAGCTGATTATGCAGTTCATGCTTGCACCAGATCTGCTTGATGAAGCACTAATTAAATGAATGTGGTATTTGTGATGTTTCTTGCTGTGCCACTGGAAAGAAAAAAGGTGACTGAGCAATATCATGTCATCAGAGCATGAGGAGAGCTGGTTCCTCCTCCCTTTTCCCACTAAATAATTAAAATTAGTCAGCAGTAAAAATGAAAATATTTTTACATTTTAAAACCATTCATTTGGTTGAAAAATTAAAATGATTTATGTGCTTCAGAGTGAAAAAATCATTGAATTTCAATAGAATTGTTTTCTATCCTGTGATAATTTGTATAAAATATTACTTCAGTACATGTAATTATAGTTGGATATCTAAATTTGAACTGTTAATTATCTCTTAGCTACCAATTTCATGGAGGATAATCATATTTCCTTCAGTTGAAAGTGAACATTTGAAGTAACAAATGAGCTACAAGCCACAGGTTTTTGGTGGTAATTGCTGCTACTCCCCTATTTCCAAGATAAATCTCTTAATTAACAGCTGTATGGCACTGCCTCACTGAAACATTTCATCCTTTTACAAAAGAATCCAGGGAAATAAGAAATGGATTTCTTAGATATGCAAGGTAAAAAAGAAAATCTCCTGTGGGGCTTATTGGCTTCTTAATTCAACCTCTAAGTATACTTTGAATGGTTGTGTTTCATGCCTTTACATATTTACCTCTCAGTGCTCAATAACAAAGGCTCTTTGAATTCAGGATGGGCTTGGGAGATAAACTCCTTGAAGTTTAGTTTTCCAGCTCCGAGAATAAATCAGCTCTTGCTGCTCTGTTTGAGGTTCAGATTACGTGTGTGTCTCAAGCATACCTCCAAAAGGCTTCCCTTTTTTTTACCTGAATTTATAAAAAAAAAGTGGGTTTTAATCATGTCAGTGCAAAACAGTTCTTCCTCGCTGCCATTTCTCTTACCTAGCAAACTTGTTTTATGCATTTATTTTACACTGTAGCATATAGAATAAATTAGCTCCAGCCCCCCGTGCCGTGGGCAGGGACACTTTCCACTGTCCCCTGAGCGATACAAATACTTGGGATGGTGAATGGAATGACAAGTAGTTGAGCAGGATGTGACCCGTTATTAATGATGCTGCCAATGGTGTATGTGTGGCAAAGCAAGAAGTCACCCTGATCCCCATGGGAGGGACTTGGTATATTCCGAGGTTGTAGTGGAATGAAAAATTGCTCTTGACAGGGATTATTTGTAGTTAGATATCTCAAAAAATGCCCTATGATTGTAATTTGTGTTAACGTTGGAGAGTCAACACTCTAAAGCTGCTGGCTGGATCCTGTGTTTAGGCTGAGGTCTAGCAGGGAGAGAAACTTATCCCCAGTTATTGCTAATTGACAGGCTGTAGATCTTTCATTAGTATTGTCCTCTAATTGACAGGCTGTAGATCTTTCATTAGTATTGTCCTGTTTGAATTAACCCGGCAACTCTTATCTCAGTTTTAATCTATTTTTTTTTCTCGAGAAACTGAAGGTACAACATCAGGACCCTGTTTCATAAAGGGGTGCACATTTGATCTAACAAACTAATTTAGCCAACAGTTGGGATGTCTGTAAGGAGAAGAGTGGCAGAGCCAGGCACTGCACCGGAGCAGCACCATCACGGATGCGCTCAAAGACCATTCCCACCCTGATGTCATTGATTAAATCAGGTGTAAATTCGTTAATTAGACCCGAATTCCCCAAGTGTGATTGAGAACATCGAAGGTGTCTTTCTAGTGCGATACAGTCGTGTTAGCGCTGCATTCCCAAGGCAATCTCTTGGAGCTTAGATTAATGCCAAGGCCCCTTCCATTTGGGGGTGTTGACCCCTTCTCTTCAGAGTCATTCCAGACTCTTCAACTGGCTTCTCTTCACTGTGTTCTCAGAGAAAGGGGATGGGTTCAAGGTCTCTGTCAGCAGAAATGGCAAAGTAGGTCACGGAATGGCTTTCAGGATTTTTTTTGTAAGTAGCATCATTAACTGAACAAATCAAAACTTGGTTCTCATTTTTTTGGTGGCAATGACACGCACCCCTTTAGGTGTTTCACGTGAAATGAGGTATCTTGAAAAGCGCATCAAAAAAATAAGTCGGACAAAAATCAGAAAATTCTCACAAGAATTCACTGAGCCAGTCCTGCAAAAACAACCTTGCTTTTCAGATAATAGTGGTTTATTTTGTTCTAACACGTCCCTGTCTCCAGTGACTCTTTTTTGTTTCCCAAGTCCCTGCGTACACTGGTATTTTGTGATGTGCTTTTCATGTTGCTTCTGCTGACCTGTCTTTCTTGGTGAAAAGAAATAAATAAAGGTGAGCCAAAGGGAAGGTGATTGACTGTCCCACTTGGAAAAAAAAAAAAAAAAAGTAAAAATATTTTGCCCGTGATAATAAGCTCAGAACATTCTTTGGGAATTATACTCCTATAAAATGCTCTTTGAGTTGAATTTCAGCATTACAATTTATGTGCTCATTTGGTATCATACTTTTTCCTTCAAGAAAGATAAATATTTCAGTCTTTGAACGGTGTGAAACTGAAAACATTTGCCAGTAGCCCCAGCCAGAGGAATTACACAGTAGGCTGCTGTGCAATTCCAGTGATGAATAGCATGTGTTTGCATTTGGGAAATATATAGTAATCACTGCAAGTATAAAGCATTACAGACAAAGAGATGGATCATTTTCCCTGGTTCTTATACAGGCCATTTGAGTGGCTGTTTTGCGGTTTTATGATTTTGATGCCACTTAAGTAAGTTGGGGATTTTTTTTTCTTCCACTCAAAAACTGCTGAGTGTAAAAAAGCCATTCATTGTGTGCTTAGCAAAGCATCCATTAAAACTTGAGAAGCTGAAGAACCTCATGGGGTAGTTTAATTTCCATAAAATGCTCGCAAAAACAATTATACTTTTTTAATGAACAATTTACTTGTGATGTTTTAGGCCAGATTCTTGTTTACAGTTTCTCACTTTGTGCATTTCAACTTGGCAGTTGTTTGGTCTGTGAAGATCTCACCCGGACCCCCTGTCTGGAGAGAATCACTGTCAGGATGGGGGCTGCAGTGTCTCCAGATGCTCTCACCCTCCTATTTCTTCTGTGAACACCTTTTTTTAAAAAGAATATGATAGAAAAAACCCCGAACAATTGATTGTAATGTAGTTTTATTTACTCCAATAATAGTAATGCCCAAGAGCAAGGTGGTTTTTTGACATGCTACAAGTACCACTATGGTTTTGAAATGTTCCTTCCAATCTCAGTTCCTTTAAGAAACTCAAAACATGAATCTCAATTCCCTCCAGGATCAATTCAGAAACGCACAAAGATTTGCAAATCCAGGATTTTTATGGTGTTTAAATAGCCCTGTTGGCCCTAACACAGTATCAACCCTATCAGCACATCAGGAAATGGAAGTGAACAATAAGGAGACAAAGCAAATATTGCTTAATGTGTTTGCATCACATTTGAAGTCTTCTATCCATAGCCCCGATTCCTGCACGACGTATTTCTTCCCTTTTCATTCCAAAATTCCCTTCATCTCTTTTAGTTTCTTAAGAAACCACAGCTGGCTTATTTAAAGGGGAGAGTTCACTGTCAGTTCCCCAAACACACAGTATCTTACCAAGCCCTGGTACCACCTGAGACTTGTCTCAGGAGAGGATTCCCTGTGTCCAGCAACTTTTGGCATCAGGACTTGGATTGGAGTGAGCTATGCCAATGGTTTAAAATACCTGATTTCCTTACACTGTGTATTTGATTCGTTCCTTTCTCTTCCAACACTTAAAACCAATTAAGTATTTGTGTCTGGAATTTGCATCACCATCTGTTTTGAGTTTACATTGTTTTAAGCTAAATCAAACTGATTTTCTTCTTTCCATTTATGTCAGTGTCCAAAGAGACCTGGTCGGCCTTTTATGTTGCTCTTTGCTTTTTTCTATAATGAGAGCATTAATTTTTTAAGGAAATACATTAATTTCAAGAATTCCCTGAAATGTCAGAAGAAATTGTTTATTCTTGTTCAATAGCCTGAAAGGCAAAGCAGGTTTGCACAGCTCTCTGAGGTCTGTACACAAGAAGGTAACCCAGTCTGCAGGAAATCTCTTATTTATTCTGGATTGTTAACATGTCAAAGCTTGGCTCCCACTGCCTTCTGACAAGTACGGAATGAGCACTGGTTGAAAAAGTGTCTAGAAAACAACATATTTGGTGTATTGGCTTGATGATTAATCTGCTTTCTGTCTGGCACCACCACAACCACCTGAAGAAGAGAGGGCGGGGCATTTAAAAAGGAGATTAGAAAGAAAGAATTGCATCTGACCCAGCACTGAGAGTGATTTTACCATTAAATTGGCAGAACTAGAACAGAATTATGTATTATGAGTGTCGCCTATTACCCCTTACAGAGATCCTTAGACATAACAAAGTTAAAAAGCATAAAGGTAGTCAGAAAAGAAAGACTTCACATGGTTGGGTAAATATGTCACCTGTTACCTCTTATAGAGTTGCTTAGATATAATAAAGCTAAAAAGTATAGAGGTAGCCAGAAAAAAGTGTATCAAATTCTTGGATAAATATTTGTCATTTCGCTCTCTGCGGTTTATGTGCTCATGTTCTGTTTTTTGATCTCTGCAGTCAGGAGTAAAAACTGAGTATGATATTTGTCACTGTCATTGGAGAAAACAGAAGAAAACAGAGCTGCATGTTCAGCTGCAGCACCAATTTTCCTACAGAAAAAAAAAAAAGCTACAGTCTTTGCTTCTTTAAAAAAAACATAAATGCATCTTAAAAAAATAATAATTAAAAAAATCTATCTAGTGTCTCTCTGGAAGGTGAAGAGCTACAGCAGGAAGGAAGTTCAGTACAGAAACTTGGGGCCGGTTGTGCATGTTCTATAAAAACCGGTTAATGGAACCTAAAAGTCTCACTTAAATGTAATTCAATTACAGTACAAACTGTCTGAATCTTTATCTGCTTTCAACCTTAACTTTTTTGAATAGGTCTAAATTCAGGAAAGATGTGCTGAAGGTTGAAGCATAAAAAGACTGTGACTCAAGCTAAAAATTTGCTTAAGTGTTTAATGCAGTGTGCAAATAAAATCGGGCATTCTTTGCACAGCTGGTATCTCCCCCAGAGGATAAAGGTAAATTGCTGAAGGAAAAAAATTATATTTCCCTTGGATAGGTGAACGTCTGGAGGTGTCACAGTGTTTGCAGACATGTCAGATTATGAGAAAGCTGAGTATATAGGAGAAGAAAGTCAATTTGCTTTGCAGTGCTCACCTGCCTGGTTGCTCGTGTTGCCACGTGGATGACACCACTGCTGTGGAGAGCATCTGTATGTCCTGGACCTTGTGGAATACTGTCTTTTCCCATTCAGCTCCCCCAAAATGTGGGGTTTTTTAGAGTTTATAGGGTCATGATTGCTTTATTAAAAACCAAAGGGAGAAAACTCTCTACCCAGGCAATTTGCTACATCCTTTTACAATATCATTTATATGGTTACCATTCAAACGATGAAGCTCCCTCAATTTTTGCGGGCAGGTGTTCCCACCTTCCCTTAGCTCCTGACATCACCTAGGAACGTCCCACCCGTGTCTGCAGCCCAGGAACCCGCTGTCACACCCGGAGGGGTCACCGGGGGTGGCATTGTGCACTGCTAACAATAAATATTGTAGTCACTTGGGTTTTTTTTTTTATCAGTTGCCTTTTCAGGCCTCGGCTTCACCACCTTCTACCTGGCTGGGAAGCTGCACTGCTTCACGGAGAGCGGCCGGGGGAAGAGCTGGAGGCTCTGTGCTGCAATTCTGCCTCTCTACTGTGCCATGATGATCGCCCTGTCGCGGATGTGTGATTACAAGCATCACTGGCAAGGTGAGCCACCTTTTTCCCTGCTTTCTTTTTTTTTTTTTTTTAATTAGCTATGTGTTTCTTTGATTTTTTATTTTTTTTATTTTTTTTTTTTTGGTCATAAAGCACGATGATATGATATGCTATAGGTTTCCCTGGCTCCTGGGTGGATGCTGAGGGTTCCTAGTGAGGTTGGACTAATTAGCACTGACCTTCATAGCTTCAGATCTCTGCCACAGCATCCCCTCTGCCCTCCCAGGAGTGCCACGCCAGTCAGAGCAGCTGCGTCTGTCACAGGAGGGCTGTGGTCTCAGTCCTTTAGCATTCAGCTGTGAGACATAACCGATGTAGAAGGCTATGCTATTTATTAATTACTCACTTATATTCCACTTCTCCACGGACACCCCCTTGTCATGGGGGTAGAGCCCTTCCCAAATCTTCATTCGCAAAGCCTAGCCATGATGATGATGATGCTGACTTATATTACAATTCAGAAAACCATACCATCTATTCTTTCTTTTACCATCTCTTGACCCTCTTTGTTGTCACCTTTGCACCTTCCTTGCTTCACTCATCTCCTACTAAATAAACCGGCCTGTAATTACTTTTTCTCTATTTGTCCCTCTGAGAAACCCCACACTTGGTATTCCTGGTGCTGTTATTTGGGCCATCTTGGCTTTATGTGGTGTAGCTGTCCTTGCAAATTGTGCTGCCCTCAAGGCCCTGAGAGCTCCTCTCCATTATCTGGTTCACAGTGGTTACATCTTCTTGCCTGTTTTCCAGGTCTATGGTGGGACACCAGATCTCCACCAGAGCCATTTTGTCATTCCCTTCCTCATCCAGACAGGGGAGAAAAAACCTAATTAAAGGTTTGTGGGTTGAAATAATTTCAGGAAGAGATGATTCAGCTGTTACCAGCACAGCAAAACAGGCTAGATTTGGGGAAACTGGTTTAATTTATTACCAATCAAACCAGGGTGTAGCCAGGTGGGTGTCAGTCTCTTCTCCCACCAACCAGCAATAGGACAAGGGGGCACAGGCTTAAGCTCTGCCAGGGGAGGTTTGGGTTGGATATCAGGAAGAAATTCTTTAGAGAGTGAGTGATCAGGCATTGGAATGGCCTGCCCAGAGAGGGGGTGGATTCACCGTCCCTGGAGGGTTTTAAGGTGAGACTGGACGTGGCACTGAGTGCCATCATCTGGGAATCACAGTGGGGTTGGATCAGGGGTTGGACTTGATGATCTCGGAGGTCTCTTCCAACTCAGTTGATTCTATGATTCTGTGAAATAAAAGAAAATCTTAAAAGAAACCTTTCCCCTCTCCCTTTTTCTTGGGCTCAGCTTCAATCCCAGTTTCTCTCCAGTGGCACAGGGGATGGGGGATAAGGGTGGTGGTGTGTCAGTCCCACTGAGCACTTTTTTATCTCCAGCTACACTCAGTACACCAGAGCCAGACCCATCCGTGTTTTTTCCTGCCCTGTTGTGTTCCTGCTGTTCTTCTTTAGCTGCTTAATCACAGCCATTACCTTGACATGTTCTTTCCAGCAGGTTCCTTGTCTTGCCCCAGGACTCTTTACTCCGTGCTGTGCAGCACTGAAGTGGGAGAACCTCCAGCATGAAGCTGCTGAGCTCCAGGTGGTGCCTCTCCAGGCTGGCAGGAGGGGCAGCCAAGAGACCTCAGTGTGTCACCCGTGGCTGGTTTGAGTTCCCTGTTAGTGAGAAAAGGATGAGTGTGAAGGGCTGTGAATGGGACGTGCAGGTTTCCTCCCAGGTTTTCAACACGTGTTTGCAGCGTGTACAATCTCTTGGCAAGGCTAAGAATGATTTACCTGCTGAAAGGCGTGGGGTGAGGAAGGATGTTACGGTGTGTTTTATCCACCATAGAGGAAAACTGCCCACAAGGGGCTGTGGCTCTGCTCATCACAGCTGCTCCTGCTTTGCCTTTGAATTTTAAGGAGGAGGAGCTGGAAACTCAGCTCTTCCTAAAGAACAGCACTGGCAGATTCTCCTGCAGGTGACCCGTATTTATTGGGTTCTCAAGGGAGAGAATAGTTCCCTCCGCAATACACAGCAAGTCAAAGCTTGACTTATGCTCAGCAGAGTCAGCTAATTGTGTTAAATTATTTATGGTGGCTTTGTGATGGAGCCTTAAATGTGCCGTGGGGAATGAAATAGGACCATCAGTTTTATATCTGAGGCTAAGCATGCTGTAGGTGAAGGATGGAGTGGAGTATCCTCATATTAAAAAGCCACTGAGTGGGCTCAGAATGTTAATATTATGAGAACTTTATGAGCTCACTTCAGTTTGGCTGGAGAAAGTAATATTCGAGACCTTAGTGTTGGTGTTGGTGAATATCAGGGAATTTCATTGTGAATCCTGAATGTATTGACTGCTTTTTACTCCCTAAACCTCTCTATGGGCTTTTAAGCCTGAAAATGTTAATTTGCTCGTGGAATAAGTGGAAATAAATTTAAATACTGAGACTGAAAGAGCAGTCTTTTTCCTTTATGGGAAAAACCAAAGAAAAAAAAAGGAAAAAGAAAAACAAACAAACACAACAAAAAATGAAACATGATGGAAAGAAAAGAAGAAAGTTATGGCTGCAATGAGGTCAAACAAAAGCCAGACCTGTTTTCTTCAAAACAGGAGTCAAAGAAGCTGCCTGTGTGTTTGCTCCTTACCCCCAGTCAAGGTCAGTAAGCAAGACATCTTTGGCATAAATCATGTAGCAAATCTCTATTACTGAGGCCCAGAGTTGCATAATTGGCATGTAAATGCTTTGAAAGAAATAATCTGGGCAAGTTTTCAGCAAGTCTTAAAGTACCAGGGAACTTGTGGAGGACTGGCAAAAATCTAGTGTTTCTCCATAATTAAAAATAATAATCATAAGCTTGAACTTATTGTTAAGCAAAACGAAAAAGCAGCTGGAACTATATTCAGTCAACCACAATTAAAGCAGGGTAACCTGAGAATTGCATCCAACACAGGTTTGTAGAAGATTAATCTTGTCACAATAATGACATTTTTTACAAGTGCATTGATGCTGTACGGTGAAAATTCATGCCCTTGGTACCTTTTGTACCATGACAGTTTGATAGGGACAGGCTGAATGAGCTTCTGTGTGGATAGGACGAGATTCCATCTGCTCTCAAATACTGTGTACACAAAATTGCCTTTTAAAATCTTGCTTGAGCCTCTATTACATCTGTTTGTGATAGATTTGTTATGTCCTTTTGTGTGTAGAAAAAGAACATAGGATTAGAAGGGATCTCCTGGGTCATTCTGTTGGTCCTCTCCCTCAACTGTGACTTATAACCACGTTTCTTGAATTTATCCATCTCAATATTATTTCTCAATATAGCTACTCCCGTGAAAAGAAATTTCACTTCTCTGATGATCACAATTTTATTACCCACCGAAAATTGAACCACATGCCCTTTGCTCTAATATTTATGAGACAAGTTAGTGAATTTAATCTTTATTTAAGGACTTTCGGCAAAAATAATGTGTATTGCTTTACCTTTCTTTGTCGCTAAACTCAGCAATTCGCCATTTTTGATTACCCTGTAGTTTCTTCGTAATTGAAAGGACGGAAACACAGGGACAAACGGATGATATGATGCTTAATAAATCTTGTTAAAATAAAATGTGTTGCCGAGTCACAATCTAGCCAGCACCATTTGCCTCACTTCCACTCTTGTTTGTGTTCAACCTGAGGCTTTCAAAGGCAGTGTGTTTTTAGTGAAATTTTGCTCTAGTTGTTCCAGGTGAGTATTTTAGTATGAGGCAGGACCTGACTACAGGAGGAATCCTCTTACACTTGAGGTGCTATTCAGTTCCCATAGAAAACTTAAAATTGCCTGTTTGTGAGAGCTGCAAATCTCTCATACAATGAGATTTTATCTTATTTTATCTAATTGTATTTTCTGATATGTGTGGGGTAGTAAAAAGCACCAAAGAAAGGTATTCAGAAAGCGTTAAGTCGGCTCCCAGCCATGTTTAATCTTTGACCTTTGAGGTGTTTTTATAAGAATCGACCCAGCTTGAAGTTCTTGTGGGGAGATAATTTTCCACTTACATCCCTGTCTGCAGTGCAGAATTCCTTCTGGGATACAAACCAGGCATGAGGAGAGCTGGGTTTTTCTGCCTTTTTTTCCTGGCAGTGCTCGGGCAGGGACAAGGAGCAGATTGTAGACAATGCCATGAGTTGAGGTGTACCCGTGAGCAGGAGAGCTCTGGGTGCTGAAAAACAAAACAGCTCAGCTTGTTGATCAGAAATAGAAAACCTGCTGGTGGCCACTGTAAGTGATGGCAAACGGTGAGATCCATGGGTTTTCTACCCACAAACGTTGCTCTGGAATGTCACAGCTGTTTAATGTCTTGTGGAGGCCATTCTATTCCCTCTGTTCACCTCCCAAAACACAGCCAACCATCAACATTTTGGGTATTCAAAAAGCTGGGGTTGTCCCAAACAAAGTACTGATTGATGTGACCCATGTGACCGTGGTATTCTTTATTAAAATTCAAACCTCCCCTTTCCTGGGTTGAGCACTTCCACGGCGAGCACAAGTCTTTTATTTACAGTCGTCGCTCCTGGCTGACCTTTCCACGGTAACACGCTGCTGGTTCTGTTGCTCTCTCCATCCAGATGCTTTCGTCGGAGGGATCATCGGCCTCATTTTTGCTTACATTTGCTACAGACAGCACTACCCCCCTTTGGGGAACACAGCTTGTCACAAATCTTACGTCAGCCTGCTGGATCAGAGCTCTGTGAAGAAGGAAGAGCGACCCACAGCAGACAACGCCACGGGGCTGCCTCTAGAGGGAATAACTGAAGGTCCCGT
Organism: Grallaria varia; assembly: GCA_013396735.1. Classification (NCBI taxonomy): domain Eukaryota; kingdom Metazoa; phylum Chordata; class Aves; order Passeriformes; family Formicariidae; genus Grallaria; species Grallaria varia. Next base: position 161,450 of record VWZG01000657.1, on the reverse strand, counting down.
ATGACTTTAAGAAAAGTGCAGAATGAACTTTTAGCCTTCTCACATTTCCTCCAAACTGGTCCCTTAACAGTGTTTCTTACTGTACATGTTTTTTCCTTTTGTTCCTTTTCTTTTTATAAAGAGAAGTTAAATATTTCATTTTTAATGCCACACTATCATACCGTTGAAGTTAAATTTTCAGGTCGTGTCGACGTGCTGAATGACCCGGTTTCAGTCTACTGCAAACAGATAGACTGCTTGAGGGAAGGGGAAAGAATTACAAGTAATCCCATATGGAGAATGGATAAGAGGGTAATTTTAAGGAGATGTGGTTGAGGATAAAGTAGATCTGGAAACAGATTTTCTGAAGTACTGACTTAACTTCTGCAAAGTTCTGGTCGTCTTCAGCACTCATCAGTTTTGATGGGTGGTGATTACACACAGCACTTTCCACCAGGTGTTCAGCATCTGTTGGGGCCAGTCATTTCTTTATATAATTTGATAATTTGGGGCGTAATACTTATGTTTATCTTGTTGCCTTCTAACATTACAAAAAAACTCCACGTGCTGGTAAAATGTTGTATTAATTGTCAGGTTTTGACAATGTCATTCTGAGCTACTACTGATAAAACAAATGAAAGGTAGGAATGGTTAAATGTTTGTAAGTGCATTAGTAGTTTCTCAGGATGATTCTCACATCCAAGAAATTCCGTGCTGTCAAAATTATCAACTTATGGATATGTTCATAGGACGGACTCGAAGAAACTTGGTATTACATCATCAGCAATTTTTTGAGAGCTCTTGCAGTAATTACCATCAAAACAAATCGCAAGAAAAGAACAGCCACGATATTCAACCAGCTGAAGTCTTTAAAACAAATGTTTAAAAAAAAAAATCCTAATACTGGGAGAACAAAGAAACCCAGAGTTTTCTGTGAGTCTCAATGTGCCATGTCCATTCTTGTGTAGTGACTCACCGCAGCATTGGTGATCTAAAGAAATGCAAAGATGTTCATTTGTGACTTTGGGCGCACGACCATGAATGCTTGTGGTGGTTTCCAGCCCCGTAACATGTCCAGGGGAAGGCTGGAGACAGTTTTCTGCTAATCCCATTTCACGTTTTCAACTCATCGTGTTCCTGAGATGGTGTTGGCGTGGGCTGGGCTTGGTGCCTGAATTGGAACTCAACAAATCAAACCACTGCTGGTGTGGAGAAGGTTAATAAGTGTGGGACTCCATTTATTATGCATAGGGTTCTGTTTGTTATGTATGCACTATGCAGTATATATACATCACATTCCTGTGAAATTACGTACCTTTGGAGAGCAGAATGTCAGATTCCAGATTTTTTTTCCCTTAGGTATCCTGTGAAAATGCGGGCAAGTGTTCCAGACCACATCTTGGCCCTCGGAGCTGCTGGTTAAAGAGCTCAAGACAACGTTGATCGATGACCATTATTACGGTGCTTTGGACTGGAGGAGACTGCTGCCATAATTATAATTTACGTGTTCCTGTTGGAATATGCATTGGCCTTGTAGGCATTTTGTGATTCAAACAGCTCGATGTCTTTCTGTAAGGCTTGTCATTTACTTTTCTCAAAGCTAAGCTTTGTAGGTTTTTATGGGAAGAGCTACTTCCTGATTGGCAACACTTGAATTTTTATAGAAAGCAAGTAAATTAGAACCCCTTTAAAAATAAACACAGTAATTGTGTACGAGAGGATTGCTATGTATAAATTTATATGATATTTGGAAATACCTATAAATAGGAAATGTCATTAAGGAGCAGAATGTAATAGGCCTGATCCCCTTGTAAAGCTGGGGATGCCAGTTTGGCTGTGTCAGCTGGAGGGGGATGTTTTACTGACAGTTCCAGAATTCTGAGCTCTACAACCCAAACATGGCTCTGGTGAAAATATTCTGGTTCACAAAACCAGCATCAGCAAAGCAAAGTTGTTCAACGTTCGCACTGGATTTGGCAGAACACTCCTCTAGTGTAACTGAGGTCTTACCCTAGAAATCCAGGCAGGTTAGGGGGGGTTTAATCTTTCTAGAAAGTTTTTAAACCGTCCTACAGAATTCTGTTACAGGTACAATTTTCTATTACTTCGTACGGGAGGATTAAAGAAAGCCCAGAGGAAGGGGAAGGCTTAGCCATTAGCTTTGTCTTTCAGCAGGAACCCTAGTCTTCCAGGTTATATGCAAATGTTTAAAAAAATAATAATAATCTTAAATGAAAATTAGAAGTTTAATACCGATGCATAGAGAATTTTGCATGTTTTTATATAGATCTGGCTTATTCTCAAAATCGAGTGGGGCCTCCTGAGTGTGCTGTACACATGCCCGGTGTTTTAATGGCTTTTGATACAAACCAGCTGTCTTCTTTGGGGTGGGGAAAGCTCATACAGCCCTCAGATGAGCAGTGGATGTTAAAAGATTGGCTACGAAGTGTAATACAGCGTGAAAACCAAACAAATGTTTGTAATGGGTGAACTCGCAAAAGCAGTAAAGAATAACACATTTTAATGGGAATAATTAAATCAAAAGTCGTAAAATAGACAGTGTAAAAGTTTTGATTAAAATGTAATTAAAATTATGAAAGACTTAATGGGACAAAACTTGTAGAGGGATCTGTAGGTGCCGTAATCACCAGTGTGGAGTCAGCGTAGGGAAGGCATTTTTGTGGATCAATGTATTTTAATCTCATGCTTTCTCAGTGTGAAGGAAATGTAATGTTGTAATGCACCAATAAAACAACACATGAATGTGGGTTTGTACATCCGCGTGTTATCATTTTTTTGAGAAGAATTAAAGTTAGCAAGCAATTTTCATTAGTAAACCGTGTAGAGTGTTACAAAAAAACAAGCCCTAAATAACTGAGTTATTATTTAAAATGGAACAGCATTCCTCCTTTAACCAAAATACGTTCTTCAGCTTTCCTCCAGGAAAAGGTACAGTGGGAGTCTACAAGGTTGAAATTTTGAAATATTTAACCAGCCACACTGAACAGGTCCCTTTCATCGGTCACATTCCAGACCTCAAATACCAGAAGTGCCCTATTTAATAAACAAATGTGGTTAGACTAGAACAGAATAACAATATCGGATAAAACACAGCAGGAACACCCTGAAACTGAGAGAAGCAGGAGGCTGTGAACCAGCAGAATGTCCCCACAGTGAGTGCATCTCTCAGCATTGTGGCAGGAATAGAGCTGCAATGTTGACGCCAATTCGTTCAGATTTTGTTGTGTGCAGTCTAGTCTGGTTTGCCCCCCTTTTTTTTTCCCCCCATGCATAGAGCAAGGTATTTCTATTTAATGTGAAATGGAACCTCATTTTCTTTATTTCTTCTCACGGCAAAAAAAAATACTTTGCTATGGATTAGGAAAAAAAGAATAAAGAGGAAAAATCCTTATGTGTGCTCTGAACAAAGCAAAGTTTCAGGGCTTGTGTGCCCAAACATCTGTCTGGGGAAAAGTACCTAAGAATTCACAGTTCCCATTTCAGGGAAAGAAAACCTTCAGTGTCCATCTGTATAATAGGGAGGTTTAAAAGCTGCATGAACATCTATCTAATGGAAAGGTTCCTGCTTGCAAGAGAAAATGCTGAACCCTTGTTATTTTTCTTCAGAATTCTCATTGATGAGAGTCTAAGCATCCTCTCCAGACATTCAGTGTTTTTCTCTTAACTTTTTTCTCAATTACCTTACAAAGGCAGTCGTACATAGAGGCAACTCCCTTTATTAAGAACACTTTGAAAAATTCCCAATGTTATGAATGAAATAAAAATATTAGGCATGTAAAGAAAAAATTCACGAACTCTGCAAAATTCAGTTTTATGCAGGGAAAGCAAAACAACACATTGATTATTGGTAACTAGGCATTCAACAGGATTGTTCATCTTTAGAGACTCTTAAGGTACCCTCCATGCTCATCTGATAAGCAGTGTCTGAATTGCTGTCCTGAGAGGCTAAAACTAAATGAGAAGTTTCCACTGGGATGCATCCAGTTTAATACAGTTTATTATATAAAAAACTCCTGTTCTACAGATGTGCAAATTATTCACTGCTCAGAAACTTGCTCTGAACAGAGAAAAAACATAATCATTTTGCCATCAGATTAAAACTTAAGAAAAATAAAATAATATGACAAGACTGAGTGGATAACCTGTGATACGCTGAATTGAACTGTGATTCCTTTTACAGATGCTTGACTCACTGGCTGGGCGCTACAGGATTTTTGCTCAAACTCACAGAATTAGCCAAAAAAATCAGCATTTGGACCAATCAGGCCAGATTTGGAACTTGTTTGCCCCCTGATGACTAAAAGCAATTGAGCTGCAGCAGATGCATGCTGAAGTGATGAGTGAAGGTCTGCCCGTTACAGTTTTGCTGCTGGAAAAATGAAAGAAAACTGTGAGAAAACTTTCCAAAGGGAAGCCCAAGAGGCGTTTGGGATAAGCCACATTCTGGAGTCGGTGTAGCAAGGTTTGAACGGGGCATTGCAGAAGGTCAGGCGTGAAATATGATTGAACCAGCTCCCTAAAACCTTAAACCTCTGGCCCGAGTTCCTCTGTTGGTTTGCCAGGAAACCTCTGAATTTCGCTGGCAGCCTTACGGTGGTCATGTGTTATTCCATCGAGCCACTGGATTTTAACACAGTGGGAAACGAGTTTATTTCTAGGAGTAGATGTGGCTGGGCACAAGGAGGCTCTGGTTTTATTCCCGTGTTTATATATATGGGTTGCTTTCATTTGGCCTCTTGTTCACAGATGTAACTGTGGGTTTTAAGTACATCCCCAGCACCACCACCTCATCTGAGCACCTTCAGGTGCCTTGTTTTCATCTCCTCTCTGAGGAGGATGGGAAGGGGAAGAGAGCTGATGGTGATTTATGGACCTTCTTTCCCCAGAATCGTGTCCATCTCTCTCCATCCCCCCAAGAACCTGGGCCAGACCTCCTCTATGAGTAGGAAAACAAGGTTTCTCTTCCTTGCCAGCCCTGGCTGTGGCTGCCTATGTGAAGAACCCCCGTGTTTAGATCTGCACATTGGAAAATACCAGGAGTGGAAACATCTGGACACACGGAGCACGTGACTCTGAAGGCTCCCAGGAGCCTTATTATGGTCAAAAATCTCCTTGAGCTTTTGTTCAATTCCCTGTATCAGGGCCATTAGGAGACAGGAGTCCCCATTTTATCGAGGGTGAGGTTTACAAACCATTTATTATTATTACTCAGCAGACTGTTGCATATGCATTTCCTTTACCAGAGAGGCTGAATGCACAGTAGTGCTGTGTTAGTCTGCATTCCGTTCACATCACTCCTTATCAGCACTACAGAGCATTTGTGTGTACGAAAATCCAATTCATCTCCATTTCCAACAGACCGAAGCCTCAGTAAAGGGTTCAGATGCAGGTTGGCATCGAAACCAACATAACACTGTGAAAAAGGGAAGGGAAAAGAACATTGCTGCAAAGTCACAATGTCACTCTGATCTAAGAGGTGTGAGCTTGTCCAAGGAGCGATTGTGCTGGTTGTCCAACAAAGATAAAGTGACTTAAAACATCCTCTGGATCAGTGAGTGTGAAAAGGACTGGAGCTGGCCTCTTGAAACAAATCATTGCACGGAGCAAAGGGCTGGAAATCACTTTTCTGAGGCTTGTCTGGAAAACAGAAATTCCATTTCGTAAGCACGTGACAGGTGGGAAAACAGTTTTAATTTCATGTGTCAATAAACCTCTCAATTTTAGGCATATTTTAATGAAAAAATACGTAATCTCTCACTACATCTCAGTGTATAAAACCTTTTGCCAACGTGTGGAGGGAATGATTTCCACCCTTGTTCTTTCAAGGCTTCCAACCAGCTCATGTCAAGCAAATGCCCACAGTAACAGGCTTATTCTTGAGTAGGTGATTTGTTCCTTTCCTAATTCTATCCTGGGCTGAGAAACCTTTCCCAAAATTTCAGTGCTGCTCTGCTGTGTCTGGGAATTGTTCAGATGGGAAACACTTTTGTTTTAATTTTTGACAAGTTTGGTTTTGGCATCAGCTGGAATCCCCTCTTTTTAAATACTAAGAGAAAACTGTTGTGCTGCTGACCCAAAAAGGGATGAGCACAGCTGAGCTGAGTATTCCCTGCAGGATAAAGGGACAAACCCAGCCTCCTGCACCATCACCTGGGGTAAGAGTGGGTGGGGCAGTGATAGAGAGCTGCCTGATGGTGCAAGAAGGTGCTACAGGAACTCAGTGAGTGGCTTTATGTCTTCTGTGAAGAGATGGGAGCAGCCTTTATTGTATTTGGGCTGTCCCAAGGTAAGTGGAAATAAATGAGCTGTGAGTGTGTTTTAGCTGGGAATTTGTGATGTTTAAGCACTGCATGGTTTAATGTAGCACAACTATAGAGCAGCTTATGTGTTGTGGGTAAAGGGGGGGAGCTGAAGTGTTGACCTTGTTTCTTAGTTTGTAGAAGGTTTCTGTAGCAGAAGGAACCACAATTGATCACCTAAGGGACTTTTTAAGCTTCATATTTATTTTATTAACTGCTAATAAATGGAGACCCACCAGTGTTTGTGCTCTCCAATCTGCCATTAAACAAAGGGTAGCTTCCAATTCACGGTGTACTGGTTTATAAACAATCAATACTATCAATCCCTTCCATCCTTTCTTTTAGGGAATGGTTATGCCAAAGAGTCAACTGATTTTTTTTTTTTTAAATATTTATTTATTTAATGCTTATAATTGTTTCTCAGGAGTCATAGAGAACTATGACCATGAACAAGTGAATATTTATTTTGTCATTATGTTGTCCCTGCAAAAAATAAGAGGAAAAGTTGCATTACTTCTACTACAATCTTTCTGTAAAACTGGTCATTGCAGGATGGTTTAAGGAGTTTAATGGCACTGGTAATGGCTGTATGATAATAACCATTTATAAGGCAGCAAATGCAGCTATGAAGAAAGGTGCTTACAAGTTAAGTCACAGAAAAAGTGCCTCATTAGGTTGTGATAATCCACTAAATACCAGAGGCAGTGCTATAATTGGTATTACTGTTCAGAATTGCGTGTGATGTGCAACACCTCCTGAACCCAGGGAAGCCAATGAGACTTTGAGGGCTGGAATCTCACTGTTCCTCTGCAAAGCTTTTGCTGGTGGCATTGCTGACATTCACCTGGGCGTGCCAAGGTCGTGAAGAATGCGCTTAAACACCAGAACTAACAGGTGCAGTATGACCTAAAATGATCCTGGGACATGAATTTCAATGGCTTTGCTAGGAGAGATGGGGACAAAAGTACATCTTGTTGGCTGCTGAAGTGGAATAGAAGCTTTTTCTGTCACTTCCCCACTGCGGTGAATTTTCACTCCATTTCAAGGAAAGGTGAGAGGTATAATTTACTCTCTGGGTTTGCTAAAGGAATAAAGGTTAGGCTCGAAAGGAGTGGTTGATCGTACAATCTTTGGGTAAGTAAAGACACTTTCCTTCCTCTTCTAGCCCTGCCCTCGGTGTAGCGTCACAACTTACGGATTACGGTCCAGCGATGTGCTTTCAGAAAACACACTGCGCTTCTCTTCAGGCTAAATGGTCCCTTTGTGGTTGGGGTCACTTCTAAAAGCCTGCATTAGTGTTCCCACGGATTTGTGTGAGGTGATGCTCCTACCCAGGCAAATAGTCCACAAAGAGCTTTTGGGGGCGAAGGTTTTCAAAACAGGCTCTCGGCACCTTCAGTGTGCGGTGATTGCTCTGTGTCATCAAACAGAGATTCCCCAAGGGGCTTATTTGAGATAGTGAGATTCTCCTGTGAAGAAGTGGCTCTTCCCATTTTGGTGAAATGGTGGTTTCTTTTTTGCTTTCAGCAGCTGAGCAGTTCAGATTTTATTCAGAGAAGCTGGAACTGGCTCATAGAAGTGGGGTCTGAGCCAGGTTTCACTGCACATCAGACCCTTAAATGAGGCTTAGGGGGCTTTACAGCCAACGGACAACTCTGTACTTAGACGAGTCTAGAGGAGATTATAAACCCCCAGCTGCAAGTGAATCCTTGACTCTGATTAGGACAGGTTTATCTACAAACCTGATAGTGAAAACTTTTTATATTAAATTTAATGTGGATACTGGTGATTAAGAAACAGAACTCCTTTTGATCACTGCTGGAATGAATGGAGGCCAAATCGAGTTGAGGAATGCTGGCATTAATACTGTGCATTATTTTCTGTGAATCTGTCTATGGTAAGGTGGGCTGGCAGGCAGAGCTCCCCAAAAAAATACCTCAGGAACTCAAAATAGTTCTTTCCGTGAGAGAAACTTCAGAGAAGTGTAAAACTGGGTCAGACAAAGTGTTCCATTCCAACAAGTCTTAATAACAATTATTCAAAGTGGTACTTGAGCTCTGATTGAGGCTTTCACTCTTTCCTGCCACCCAGGAAATGCAGATGGTGGCTGGATGGCCATGTGTGCTGAACGCGGCTTGGGTCACTTCTAATTACCTGTAAGGGTTATTTTATTTTTTTTCTACTTTTTTAATTCCTGATGGTATCTGGTGAAGGACATGAAAGGGCTTGAGGGATGAAAGTAGCTCTCATCTTTCCTTTTGCTCTGCTGGCATTAAACTCCAACAGGCAGGAGCTGGTTTTTTGCTCATCCTTTGTTCAGTGCTTGTTAAAACAAAGGCCGTGGATGCTAATGAAGCAAGTTACCATCCCAGGACTCTGAGGTTCCCCCGTGGCTCTATAATAGCTGAGCCTCAACTCTTCATCTGCAGTGGTGTAATTGCCAAACCAAAAAGTTTCACTAGATGACTTTTCAGGCTCACAGTAACCAGATGTCAGAATGCTCATTAGCAATTCAATGGGGGACTGCAGGTGACCTCAGTACACACGTTAGGAGAAATAACTTTGTGTAGCCAGCAGAGAAGTTTGGATAAGTTGTCCTGCTGCTGCTAATGAGCACAGCTGCCTCTTTTTGAAGTGTTCTGGCAGTCCTGTGTTGCACAGCTGGACTTGTGACCCCCAAACCAACCTGGACTTTCTGTGCTTGAGAGGGACTTTTTATGTGGGCATAGAGTGACAGTGGAGCAAGAATGGCTTTTAACAGAAAACGAGTAGGTTTAGATGGGATATGGGGAAGAAATCCTTCCCTGTGAGGGTGGGCAGGCCCTGGCACAGGTTGCCCAGAAAAGCTGTGGCTGCCCCATCCCTGGAAGCGTCCAAGACTAGGTTGGGTGGGGCTGTGAGCAATCTGGTCTAGTGGAAGGTGGCTGGAACTGAATGATCTTCAATGGCCCTTCCAACCCAAATCATTCTGTGGGTTCCGTGCTCCCTCTGCCAGCTCTCATTGCTCCTGATGTCAGTTCTGTAGGAGCCCTTCCCAGCCCAGGCAGTGCCTGGAGGACAGCACTGCTGGCTTGGCCTGTGTGTCCCTGCCCAGATGTGCTGGCAGAGCTGTGCTGCTGGGGGACTTCCCTGGCAGCTGCCTGGATTTGAGGTGACAGTCCCATATGTCCCTGCTGTGTATGTAGGTCAATGAGAGCAAGCCACTCACACAGACACCCCGCTCGTCACCAGAGCACTGAGGCTGGTATCAGCTGTGATAAGATGCTGCAGTGCTGCTTAAAAAGCATTTTGACAACTGTCAAGAAGATTTTCCATTGCTGATGAAGCTTAACAGCTCCAGCCTTCTCCAAGGTGCTCTTCCCAACTTTACAGCATTGGTGCATTTGTTTCCTCCTTATTGTTGGTGCTACTTGCTATTCTGCTTTCTGGGGTGCTAAGCATAGCTCAAAAACAGCTACTGTGAATTTGATATTTTTTAGTATTTTTAGGGCTTCTGTTCATAACCCCAGTCATGTGCGGCATTTACATATTTTTGTTCTCCTGCAGAATTTTTACCTTTGTAGACAGCAGGATGTGTTCCTCTGTTCCTGATAAATAGGTGTGGCTGGGTCTGTATGTAAAGGATTAGGTTCTCTTTCTTTATGAGCAGATAACACACTGCAGCAGGAGAGCCAAGGGGTATGTAGTTTTTTGGACCACGTGTATCCTTTCTGCTCTGATCTCTGCCTGCTCTTGGAATCCATCCTTACTCCCTGCATGGGCTGTTTTATTCCCCTGCTTTTCTAATGAGCTCACTATGTTCATCCACGTGGCAGCCAAGATGTTTTACTAAACATCTCCCTCAATGTGCCTTCAGGTGCCATATTTTAGTGGGAGCTTGCTCTCTGTGCTCCTGCTGTTGCCTTTCTGTTGCCAGAGGCATCTGGCCCCATCCTGGAACATGTCCCACCATCCCACAGACAGGACCCTGCTCTTCTCCAACTGGTCCTTGCTCATATGGCCAGTTTGCTGCTTTCCATCAAACATGTCACGTTCATCCCAGAGCAATGTCTCTCTTTGAGTGGTTTCCTCAAAAATAAGTGCTCCCCACCCTGATCTTACTTTCTGCAGTTTGGCTCTGCCTGCTGCTTCCCAGCACACTCCAGCAGATGCTTTTGCCTTGGGGCTTTGGGAAAGCTGGTGGAAGAAGCCAGTGTTGTCATTAACCCCTCTGATAGCCAACTGTGCTGCAGTTTGTCTGTTTGGGGCGTTTGTGCTTTGCCTGACTTTTCAGTCAAAATCTTGGCTTCCTACCCTTGGAGTGCTGTCAATTACTGCTTTTGTTTGTTTGTTTTTCCTTCTGCCGCTATTCATGACATTTCCCCTATGTGACTGTTCAGCTTAGACCTCCTCACTGAGTAATTCTGATTTTTCTCTGGTGTTTACCGTGCTCAGTCTGCAGAGACCGACTGGCTCCCCCTGCCTTGCAGGTGCTAATTGCCTGGACCATACGCATTTCTAAATGGCTTTTTCCATTTCTTATCAGAGGAAAGTCCCAGAGAGTACTTGCTTAGCCAGTGTTATAAGATTTTATTTTTTCCATTCAGTTTAATTGGTGAAACTGAAGAAAATATCGACTCCATTTAAAGGGTATGTTTTGTATACGTTGTGTGAGTGCATGGCTCTTAGAAGTCCCAGAACAGAATTTCAGTATTTAAACTCATTCTCCTGAGTTAACTGAGAACTGTTAGAACAGCAAGTGCTGCTCTCACAAAGAAATATCAGGAACAAGTTGTTTTTTGATTGGATTTCTTAGTGTTCTCCTGTAGCAAGAGAGAAATAGAGTCCTGTGTCTTCCTGATGAATACCAACTTGAGGTTGCTAATTGTCTCAGGAAATATATGTACAGCAGCAATAGTGTGCCTGGTTTTTCTGACTGCACTGACAAAAATGTGTTTGTATTACCTGACGGTCGAGTGAAGTTTAATTGCTCTTATTACAGTGCCAGTCAATAAAGGACTGAGCAGAAAGGCTTACTGTAAACTGTGTGTTTGAGGAGAGTCAACTAATTAATCCAATTATCTACAAGCTCTCTAAAAATGCCTGATTGACTGTGGTTGTTGAAGCATCCACTCAAATACAAGAATTGCTCCTGCTGAGCTGACAAACCCCTCTCCACTCTGGAGATGAATAAAATGTGTGACAATCTTGGCTCTGGGTCCTGGCACAGCCAAGGAACAAGAGGACCAACCTCACTGGGAGGTGGGGTGGGTCTGGTCTGATGGTTTGGCACTTGGCAGGTTCCTCTCAAGAAAGTTTTGCTGATGTTTCCAGAGCCAGGAGGGCTCATTAAGGAGTTGCCCCAGGACAGACCAGTAAAGCAACAGCCTGTGTGGAAATACAGGGTTTCATCATCAGCAGTGATTAATAATAATTTAAAAGTAGCCCCAAGAAGGATGGATGTTTCTCCTCTAGGAGAAAGAACACTCAAAAAGTTATTAGCTCACTGTGGGCTTAGATTAAACAATTAAAACCCGTGAGGTGGACAAAAGACTACTTACAAAACTAAGCTCAGTGGCATAAATAGCATATTCAGCAGCCCGTTTGAAATGAAACAAGATCTCATGAATTTACTCAAATACGTTTTGACCAGACTGGGTTTGGGGGAAAAAAAAAAAGAAGATATTTTTCCAACCAAAATGCTTCATTTTTCATTAAAATATTCAAAAAAGGTTTGTAGATGAAAAACCGTCAAGCGAAAAATAAAAAAGAACCTACTTTGATTTGGGGTTGTTCTGTGCATTTGCTGCTGAATGCTGCATGCATAAAAAAATAAAAAAGGTTTCTTGGAATATTCTGTCCTCAAATGACAAACATTCCTGAACTGACATTAAATATAGCTGGTTCTTCTGCTCTGCACAGATAAATGCTGAAAGGGAAGGCTGACTTGAGCTGATGAGAGAGGGAGTTGCTGCTTTGATTTAACAGATACTGATTAGCCTAAAAATATTCACTTAGGGTACAACTAAAAGTAAATGGGAAGAAAATTGAGTAATCATGATCTCATAATACTGAAGAATGTGCATGGACTGAATAACAAGTTTGGTAGTTTCTGCAAGCACATGGAAAAATTGGTGCTGAGGTTACTCAGTGAACAGTCATTAATTAATTAGTAGCTGTGATAATGTCTTTAGCCTGTACAGTGCAGAAAATTGAGACAAAATCTATTTCCAGGGGTAATTGCTGAAATGCATAATTTTTTATTAAATCATTGTTGTGAAGGGTCTGATTTACCTTCTGCATTTTGGTGCTTTTCAAAAAAAACATTTTCTTCAGCTATTTTGTATCTCAAGTGTGAACTCCCAGAGGAGCTGGACACAAACACACCAAATAGGCTACCTGAGAAGACAACAAGTGTTTCACAAGTGGAAAGAGGTACATGAAGGAATGGGGAAGGAAGGGTTGGTTTACAGTCTAATCATTTAACCAAGATACCAGAGACAGGTACATCAGAGAGAGGCATCAAAGGAAAAGTATTTCCATAGCAATCTGTGCTGTATAATAACAGTGCACTTCTAATCGTTTTGTTAAAGTTTAATGTATTTTGATTATGAAAAATCACTGCAGTGGTTTAATCACAAAATTATGGAAGGAACTGGCTTTGGTGTATAAACACTGAACTGTGCTTTGGAATTACAAGTCAGAGCACACAAATGAAGACTGGAAACCTGCTGGTGACAGTGGGACCTCGAAACAGAGTGGAATAGACTCTGCAAGCAGGGCCATGAATCCAAATCTTTATGAAAGCCTACCTGGACATCCCAGATCAGCCTCCCAGCTGCTCCCTGTGTCTCCAGCAGTACCTTGTGCTGTGACCAACCTGAGGACCGTAACCTGCAGGGGATGGTTACGATGGTGGCAGTGCTGTGACACCCCTTCTGCCCTCTATTAATGGTCTGCAAAGCCAGACTTGTCCCAGATTAGAGCAGATCTGCCCCATCCTCAGCATGGAGCACGTGGAAGGTGTGGTTCCATCTTGGCTCTGGCAGTCTCTGAAACCCCGGAGAGGGAATCCCACACTGCTCAATTTTGCTCTGTTTGATTTGCAGGCGGAAAACATTTGTTCTTTGTAGTTGCCAGTTTTAATCATTTCTGCTTTGTAGCATCTGATTCCATGGCAGTGGGGATTTTAATCCCTGCAAAGGCAGCCGAGGAGCAGCCTTGAGTGAGGGCGAGTCAGCTGGTGCTGGACTGCTGTTTGGATAACCAGAAAATGAGCCAAAGACCCCAGGAAAGCACATTTGATCCTACTTCAATTTTCAAAAGGAGATACGTGGAACTCTAGTTGAATTTCTCTCCATCTCATATAGAAGTCCATTGATTTGTGCATGACAATTACTCCTTCAAGAAAGGCTTATGTCATGGCGTGAAAATTTGCTTTACGTGGAGTCATTCGTGCGTCCTTTGACTCGGAACACTTGAGAGAACTGAAGAACAGAGCTCAAGGGCAATAATAATTGCTTTTTTATAGCTGTTATTTTGTGCATGTGCAAGAAAGAGTTGCCAATTTACATCTGTGGGTTAAAAGAATGAAAAAGGGAAAATAAGTAAGTAGGGAAAATAAATGTTTTGAGGAGATTCTGGTGGGGTTTTCAGGAGTCCAGCCTTGCTGCTGCAAGAAAATGTTCCTGCAGCACCAGGGGCTGCCTGCTCTGGAGGGCAGTGGGAATTCAGAGGGTTGGGCACTGCCCCTGAGATGGAGAGAGAAGGAATGTCAGGGATGGAGGGGCCCAATTCCCAAAACAGCTTGTAAGAAGCGCACTTATAAATGGATTCCTCTGTTAGCAATGCCCTTTGTAGCTGCACACAACTGACTGGTGGAGCTTTCACAGAATCCTAGTCACGCTGATAAACACTCTAAGAGATGAAAAAGTGTGGCAATTCAGTGGTGTAATTCCAATTTATACCTCACTATTGTATTTCAAGGTAAACTTTCCTTTAAGCACACTAACCAAGTTAACCTCTGCTGTTATTTACTTTTTTTTTTTTTGTAAATCATTTTAAACTCTACTAATGGAAAACTTTGCACAAGAGCTGGGTATTGTCATTATACATGAAAGAAAAATTCTGTGTCTGGGACTTGGGCGCAATGTTTCACGCAGCAGTGACTTGGGTTAGTGTGAAGCCCCTTTATTTCTGAACCACCACTTATTGCCCATCCTGCATAAAGGTGGAGAAAATGATGCAGTGAAGGATTAAAGGCAAAGGGTCCAAACCACTCCTCGTTGTCCTTCAAACAGCTGTATTTTTGAGAAATGGTGTTGAAACTCTGGGGGATGGATGGGGAGCCAAGGCAGCCCTCGGTGTGGGAGGCACGGACGGTGCTCCAAAGAAAATGAAACAGAGAAAAAAGTGGCAAAGTATTAAACTGCTTATTAGAGGTCTTAAGAAAGGCAATAAAACACAAGGTGGAGCTGTGCTTAATGCACAGTACATTTATGGAGCTGATAAAGCTGGTCAGAGATTCTAGAAGGGATTTTTTGGGGTTTTGGGGGGTTTTTTGTTTGTTTAGATTTTTTTTTTTTTTTTGGTTGGGGGGGGGGGGGGCGGTGNTTTTGGTTGGGGGTGGGGGGGCAGTTGTGGCTTTTTTTTCCCCCTAGTGGTTTTTAATTTTACTACAGTGGTTGTTTGGATCAGTGATCTCCAAAGGGCAGAAATGTGGACTTCTACCTAGACTTCTCACTCTATAAATGGTGGTATCTGTCCAGAACTGTAGAGGCAGGTGCTTTTGGTGGTTTCCCAGTGTCTGCAAGAACTGTTTGGTTGACTTATGATGTGTTTTTTATTGTTTTTTTTTCTGTTCTGTGCTATATAATGGATATATTCATGTAGTTCACTCCTCACCGTAGGGTCTGTAGGTCAGATGAGCCCATGGAGAACTTCCAGTAATAATTCCCTGAATACTGGAGTGAGGTGAGGAAGTTCCTGGGCCATCTGTGTAAGCAGAAATCACGGGAGTTTCGGGCTGTGCTGCACGAAGGTTATTTTAGGACCTGGCTTTATCCTTGAAGCAACCCTGTGTTCCACTTCTCTGCCTGTTCCCTGTTTGGATTGTAAGATCTTCAAAGTGTTCCTTGCTTTTGCTTAAAACAGCACAGAGGAACTTTCCTGTGATTTAATCCAATAATAAATAACCTTTTGTTGGCTGCCCTTCAGCGACACAATTTTTCTGTCTTCTCTCCACTGATTTTGAGGCAAATAGGCTATGTGGAACCTTGCTGGGCTAACAGAGGACACTATTATTTTTATTTATTATCTTAGCATAATCTTAATAATGGAAGAGCAAAAAAAAAAATTAAGTGGAAAAATGTATGAAAAGAATCTCAACAAATTTGATTTGTTTTTCCATTGTATTATCTCTAGGTGAAACCCTGTTATTTCTTACAGCTCCTCTCCCCTGTGTTGACTAATAAGGCAGCTAATGATCTGCTATGTCTAAACAAAGTACAAATATTTCCAAGGGTCTTGATATTTCTTGGTAAACATTAGATAAAAAGGGATACATCTGAGCAGAAGTATTTTCTGATACAGAATTAAATTGCTATTTCCTACTGTGACACAACATATCAACCAATAATGGACTAATACCTCCTCCGAACACCTCCAAAAATGGGAAATGGAGATTATTTTTTCTCTTCCTCTACAAGCTTCTTTTCTATGAAACCATAACACAGTTTTAAGGTCTGGATGCTTTGACTCCTGGTGGAGTTGGAATAAACTACAAATGAGAGGAGGTTGTGAGGACTAAACTCTTTATTAATGCTGGTCTGGGGCACAGAATCTGACATTTCTGAGCTGTAGCAAGTCAAAGGAACTCATAGAACAGTTTTCCTCTTGTTTTCCCCATCACCTGCGGAGAGATGTCATTTTCTGCTCCTTTATCCCATCTGTTCAGCAGAGCCATCCACGAGCGCCTGAAAGGGGGCTGTAGCCAGGTGGGGCTTGGTCTCTTTCCCCAGGCAGCAAGGGAGACACCAACTGGCCTCCTGTTGCCCAAGGGGAGGTTTAGATTGGAGAGCAGGAAACATTTCCTCTCTGGAAGGGCTGGCAGACACCAGGACAGGCTGCCCAGGGCAATGGTGGAGTCACCATCCACGGAGGGATTTAAAAGCAATACTTATTTCCTCTGCAAAGCCTCAGGTTGCCTGATAATGGATAGCAACTTACAAAAAAGGTACAATTACAAAACGGTGACACTGCTTTATGAGCACTTTTCAAATCATTAAAAATACATATATTGAGCTGCCCAGTGCTATAAAACATGAGTCACCGTGCAACTCAGGGAAATACTTTGGAAGGCTATAAAAAGTACCACTCTTTCCATTTTTAATTAGTTCCTTTTGTGCTTAAGTGGCTCTAACAATGAGAAGGTGGCAAGTACATCTTATTTTTTGCATGGAGGCAGAATGCAACATGGAGCATTAATGAGACAGAGCCCAATCCCCTGACCCGAGAGTCTTTAGCTCTGCCTTACAGCAGCCTCTCTCTGCTATCTGTATGCTTATGTAAAACACACTCCCTTGTAATGTGAAATGTAAATCAGAGTGTAATAGAAAACTTGAACTGATTGTTGGAGGATGAATTTTCCAATTTGTTTTCCTCATCGTGTCACAGACGAAGGAAAGATAAATCACTGCAATACTCACAGCAGAGTATCTCAGTTGCAGATGCACAGACACAGATATAAACATGAGAAGAATACAGAATTAGCATCCAAGATACCAGAGACCAATAAAAATATTGATGGCAGAGAGGTGTAGTATAGCTCCTTGTTCTGATACACTTGAGTACAAGTTCAGATGGATATCATATCCATTCCTGCTTTTGAGTATTTTATTGAAAAAGTATTTCTAAGATAAGAAAGAAAAGTGAAAAGCTGCCTAAGAGTTTCATAGATTTTTAATTACAGATGGGATGGGTATATCTGGCCAGGCAGGCAAACCAAATTATCTGCTGTGCATCTGAGAAATGTTCTTTCTTAAGAAATGCAATGCAAATCAAACCAGTATTTTGTATTTTATAAATTGTGATGTTCCTCTGGGATGTGAGGGGAGTGGGACCAAGGGCATCAATTCTGCAAGCAGTTTTGGTTGGCCTGAACGCGCAGCATTGTAGGAAAAGAACTTGTTCCAGAATCCTTGGGCCAAGCGTGACCACAGGCAGCGAGGGTGTGATTCCACAGGGTGTTGGGCAACTCCTGTGCCTGCTGCCTCAGCACCTGGGTTATGGAAGCACAGACTTTGTGAACCCACTGTTATTGTCTAGTTCTGAATTCCTCCGCACTGTTTATGCCACCTCTGGCCTTCCCTTCAGGATTTGATGTTTGGTTTAGTTTTTGCAGGAGATGTTCTTGTTGGAATGTCAGACTAAGAGCTGATGAACTTTGCTGAGGACTTGTGGTTCACTAAGCATCTCTTAGTAAATATAATCTCTCTAGTAAATGTTTGCCTGGACACTTCTGAGTACTAAAAAATTGTGTTGCCAAGTTATTTAAGTGGGCCAATTAACTTTGCTTCAAGCATTTACTGAGGAAAATAACTAGATTATAACTCTCCAGATTATCTCAAATTTCACTCACTCTCAAGGATCTCCATAGCACAGCATATCCTAAATGGTGATTTTTATATCCCCACCCCAGCTTTCCATTCAACAGGTTCAGGAGGGGTCAGGATGCTCTGGGTGACACCTCCACTGGCACCAGGATGGGGGGAAGGAGGTTTGGTCCATCATCAAAACTTCACACCATTGATGTTGTATGACAGAGAGGGACTTAAAAAAAGTTTCTTCTGATATTAATCAGTAAAGGCAAAAAATACGCAATGAAATGAACTGGGTGCAGCATTACTGTTAGAAGTAACAGCTGTTTGTAACTGGGTTTTGAAGGCATACTGGTCACACAGATTTTATTTTCTCAAGGATGGTGTGGTTGTCCCAGACTGAGAAGAGAACTGCCTGCTCTGCATCCTTGCCTGGTGCCAATAAATCAGGTTCCATCAAAGCTGGGCTCTGGCCCTCAGCAAATGATCCCGTTAAGCTCAGCCTTGGCACTTGTCAGCCCCTGCCATTACTGGCCAACAGATGCAACCTGTTAATGGCTTGGTCCTGAGCTGCTTATTAAAAAGGGCTGGGAAATAAATGACAAGCAGAGGAGCTGGCAGAGGAACCAGGACAAAGGCTGGCTAGAGGGGCATCCTGCTTCACAGGCACGTGCAAGTTGAAGGTATAGCTTGGGAATTTTAACATGTGGCTAGCACATATGGTATGTACATTCCTAAAGTTTCTGCATTTCTTCCTGATACTGCACATCCAGTTGTTCTATTCTTGAGAGGAGGAAAGCTGGAATATGGGATGTCTGACCCTGAATTTTAGCAAACTCCAGGAAAGTCTCTAGTTTAATTGCTTTTGTAACTTTTCCAACACTTGATGGCGAGCAAAAAGTTATACATATGCATGGGGAGAAATTGAAGCTCTCTGTGTGAACACACACACGCTCCTGATGGGGGTTGAAACCCACATACTGTGATCACTCTGTGTGGGTTCTCTACCTTTTTAATAGTCCTATATCAAATTTCCACGGTTAAACACTGTAATCTCTGCTTGGCTGATGTGCTGCAGGAACCCCACTGAACAGCCACAAAAACCCCACATTCATTCTAAATAATCAGCTGCAGATGGGTCAGTGTGTCCGACCTGGGAGCCCTGTGCTGTGACACTGTGCCATCATTCACATGATGCGTGTTTTAAACAACCCTGCCTTTGGATTATGGGGAGTTCTGCCTGAGGACTCTGCTCCTCAGCCTTACCTCCACGCACACCGCAGCCAGCTCCCATGTGCCTGGGGAATGTTAATCCTTTAATTAAGGTGATGCCTTCATTCCATCTGTTAGCTCCTTGTTCTATTCACTGAGGGTGGAAATAGGCTATGTGGAACCTTGCTGGGCTAACAGAGGACACTATTATTTTTATTTATTATCTATTTATTTATTATATACCCGCATTTTCTGTGGGCCAAACCTCTGTGTGTGAGAACTGAGAGGTGTCCACTTGCTTCTAGACTGTGCTGAGATGCCCTGCCTTGGGAAAGAGCCAGAAGAACAGCTGGGCCCATCGCTAGCCACGGCTGGAACAGCTGGAGCAGCAGAAACAAATCTGATGAGCAATCACATAATGAGACCCTTGAAGACAGACAGGTTGCATGCCAGTTGAGAATATTGAAAATATTCAGTGGAAATTCCACAGGGTTGAGTTTTTTCCCTTAAGTCTTATTATAGAAGTATGGCTGTGCGGAGCTTTTTCAGCAAGAAAAACATCTGCAGAAACGTATTTGGGGAAAAAAGAAATTAAAAATAGTTGGGTTGTTTTCCTGAAAATAACTATGGGCTGACATCCTTATTTATTCCTCTGTAAACTTCATTTAACTCACTAGCGACAGAGGCAAATGGCCAAGGTGTTTAAGAGCAGAAAAAGAAATTCGCCTGGATATAAATTTCTTCCATTTTTTCTTATTTTATCCTTAGTAATGTTAGCGAGAAGATCTTGGCAAGATATTGGCATCAGAGAACATATTTTTTGTTATGCTTTTTTACAGAAAACCCCTTTCATGCAATTATGAGGGGGGATGTACCAATAAATAAAACCTGGTTCTGGAGATCAATGCCTAAGATAGGTGGGCACACACTTTCTTAACTCTTTTTTTCTTTAAGTTCTGCCTGGATGTTTGGTTTCACTGGGAACATTTTATTTGGTTTGAATTTTAACTTTTTTAATATTTTTGAGAGAAGCTCTTTAAAATAAGTCTCTGGAGGTTCTTTCTCGCGTGACATTATTCCATTTTGTTCTTTATAGAAATGAAGTTATAACCTCCCAATGAAAATTTGGTAACACTTTCTTCCCCTCTGTTTTTTTTTTTAATGAATATGAAATTTTGAAAGGTTAGACTTTTACTAAAAACCTATTTTGAGGAGCAGTCCCTCTGAAGGTTCTGAAGAAGTCCAACTTAACTGCCCAGTTTATCTTTCTGGCTCTGTTCTCCTCCTCCCAATGGTTGTCAATCCAGTTGGGTACCATATGAAAATGTAAAACCTTTCAACACATCCCACTGTTTAAAGAAATCAGCAACAAAACCCCCAGAATTTTAGGAATGTTTTCTTGACTTTTTTATTTTTATTTTTTTTTACGAAGGTGATGTATGGAGAATTTAGGTCTGTTTACTTGCTAAAGTGTCTCATCTGGTGGAGATGAGCTCCAACTAAACAGACCAAATGAAGACCCTGGTCCAAATTATGGCACCTCCAACACAGTCTTCTCCCACAGCTGTCCTTTCTTCTCAGCTGCTTCTGTTAATTCTTGGAGAGAACAGATATTTCTGTAATGGGCAGAAAAGATGTTGATAAAAGTTTTTTTCCTAAATAACTTGTGAGTTTAAGGTAAATAATGGACAAATTCAGACACATGCAACATGTTTTATTTAACACACACGGCACTTCATTTTTTTTAAACACTGTTGGGTGTGAATGTTCGTGAGGATTTTAATTCCTCTATTCTGATTATCTTCATTATCCCACCCTGGTGAAATATTGCGTGAGCTTTTTCCCATCAACGAGACCAACTGGGTTTTAGGGTTCCGAAGCATTGCTGGTGCCTGATGTAGGTCACCACTGAAATGTTGGCGTGTTCCGGGCGATGCTGTATCTCAGCCCAGCTTCCATCTCTGTGGAGTTCAGGCTTTGCTGTCAGACAACCCTTGTCCTCAGTTCTTCAAGACATGCAGACAAATCCCCCCAGTTCCAATTCAGTATTCCAGATCTCTGTCACAGAATCACAGGAAAATTGAGGTTGGAAGGAGCATGCAGAGGACATCTGCTCCAGTCCCCCCCAACCCAGGGCAGAGCCAGCTTTGAAGTTCATTTTCCAGACTAATCCCATGGCTCAGATTCTCCTCCAGCCAAGCCTCTGGTATTTCAGAGGCTGGAGATCTCTCTGGGCTTTGTTCCATGTGAAACCGCTGGCCCCGTGAAGAACATTCCCCCGGGCTCTGAGCAGTTGTCCTTGCTTTAACAGGTGTCCATTGCCCGCAGCCTCTGAGGACAGTCTCTCCTTGCACAAATTTCCTCTTGACCCTCCTTGCTCCATTTCTCCAGTTTTCCTCTCCATCCCCCAAGGACCAGGTTTAAGGCACTCCTTGTTCCCTCAAGGATGAACTTGCCCCACTGTGACAGATCTCCTCTGCCTGGTTATTTAAATAGTCCTTTGCGATTCGATTCCCGTCTCTTCCTAGGAAATACCAGGGCAGAGTTTTCCAATTTTGCTTCCATCAGGGGCAGAGGAACAGAGGAGTTCCTCCCATTGTGCTGCAATAGGCTCTCCCTGAGGACAAAATGTTATTCTTCCATTTCACTGGTGGCTCCTGGGACAAGGCTATGACCTAATTCTGCAGTCCATGAGGATGACTCCTCTTTCTCCATCCCACCACCTACAGTCACCTGCACAGGCAGAGCTTAGGCCAGGGTTCTTATTTTGCAGAGTTTACACAGGCAGAAGACACTGCTCAGAAGTAGCAGAACTTTTCTTCTAGAGCACTGCTATTCCTTGTGGATTGGGAGAGTAATAAAACATAATTAATCATAGGTTATCAACAAATTATTGCACATCCCTTTTTAGTTGGTTGGTTTCCCTCATGTCTCTTCTCCTGTGTTTTAATAATCAGTGCTATTTTTATTTATCACGAGCAAATAGCCTCTGACTAAATTAAACAAACTACTAGGACCTTAATTTGCCAAGCATTGTCAAGGCCTTTTTTTTTTTTTTTTTTTTTTTAATTAAAAACACTTGATTCTGACTGAAAAGACCAGGGAATATTAGTCAAAGGAAATGCTATCTGAAAAAAGTAATTGCTCATTTCATGTGGGTAGCTCAGGTTAAATATCTCCAAGGAACAGCCACATTTTGAAATTTTGAAATTCCAGCTGACCTACCAGTTCCAAAAGGAAGTATTTTTCAGTAATTGGATTCATTAAGATCTAAGTATAGAATGCTTGTTGCTTTACTTGAGGTGCAACTGTCACACCACCTTTGTTATTTATCCAAGCACTAAGCCAAAGATGTTTGCAGATTATTTTTTTGTTTTTAATTATTTAGTCTGTTGGTAATTAAAAATCTTATTTAGGGGAGAGTCAGAACATTCTGAAGCTGTAGTTTAGAGTGGCAAGCAAGTTAAAATGGTTCATATCTAGATCTATGTATCAAATCTTCTCCTGGAAGCTTCCAAAATGTTTGAGAATATATTTCAGTGTGGGTATAATGATTCGCTGTCTGTGCACCTTGTATAACAAGGACTTAATAAATTATAGGGAGTGACTGGAGGGACCCAGCTTTGCCACCGACAGCTCCCCCAACATCCATTTCTATCACAGCCCTCCCTGTGAGCACAGAATCCCCCAGCAAACATTTTGGGATTGCTTCTCCCAGGATTAGGGGACTCACTGGAGGGACTCTCTGCTTCTCGTTGTGCCTTTTCAAACCCATTTATATATATTTTTAATGGGACAGAATAACGGCAGAGAAAGGAAGCTGCACAACCCCAGGTGAGTCAGGGCGAACGTGAACGCTTGCTTCATTATTTTAAAGGTCTTCTCCGACCTAAATGATTCTATGATTCATCAGTGTTGGCCTGGAATAGCAGGTTAACACCACAGCTCTGGCCATGATAAAAGGTGCAGGCTTCTGTACTGGACACAAAGAGCAATGATTCATTTTTCCTCGGCCTTCAAACAGGTGTCAAAGAGTTCAGGTCATTAAAGGTGAAGTGTATAAATACCAATTACCTGAGCCCTCAGGTCCGTGGTGAAAGATCAGCAAAGGAGCCTGCAGGGGAAGCTGAGGAGTAGAGGGAAACAGGAAAAATAAATGGAAATTATGCTGAAACACAGCCAGCCCTGGGCTGGTGACACCCTGGCAGAGCAGGGACAGAGAACAAGGTCCCCAAGTCCCCCTCCCTGGGGTGTTTCTGCACTGGTGCCTCCTGCTCCCTCCTGCAGCCCCTGCTCGCTCAGCTCCACCAACACCTGCCAATTCCCCCCTTCTCCTGACCCAGAGATGGAGAATTGTCTCCGACTCGGGATGTATTCACTGTGTTAAAAAATAGACAGTGTGATTAATGGTTCTTGGTTTTTCTTGTTCCTTGTCACTGCCTTTTACACAATTGTTGTATTAATAAATGATCAACATGTTAGGGACTAAAATAGTGTTTGAAGAAATGAGGGCAACCTCCTAATCAGAATTTCATTTCGTTGGCACAAAAAAATTATGACCAGCCTTGGACGCTTGACTTTTTCTTCTTCTGGTTTGCTTTAATAGGAAATTTAAGAAAATGCTTTGACCTTTATATAGTCTTGCTCAGATCATTTACAGCTCTGCTTGGAGTGCCAGATTATTTCTTTTAATTTGGAAGAATCAAAAGCTACCCTAAGATTACAGAAAATGAGGGTCTGGCTGGTCCTCTTTATCAGACCAGTGATATTGTACAGAAAATTCTTGGATGAGAAACAGCATAAAAACTTGAGACAACACACAGAACACATGTAAACTAGGGAAAAAACCCTACACTTCTCAGAGCTACTCACTCTTCTTAAAGAAGAACCCCCTAAAGATTTATTCTCTGTTTGGTCCTTTGTTATTGAGAATGGATGTGTGCTATTATTCACATAATAGACATCTAAAAAAATTTATAGTTAATTTAAAGTTGTCTGCAAATAGTCTCTTTTTTAAAAATATACCTTAACAGCACCCATGACGGAGGCTGCTGGTTTACCAGGCAATTGAGTAGCAGTGTGATAATCACTATATGGAAAGGCTGGGAAACTTCACCTGGTATCAGGGTGAGTCTGATTTTCTATTATTTGGGTCCCTCTCTCAATTCTTTCTTTCAATTCAGCAGGCAATTGTTTGTTTTTTTTTTACCTCCATTAACTGTTTCTCAGAAATATCGTTTAGGAAAGTTGGCTTTTTGACATGTAGAAACTCCCCATGGAAATATCCACCTGATCCATGGGGAGGAAAGGCTGGCAGTGTCTTTAGGAAGGGCTGCTCTAGCCAACAACCCGCAAGGATTTGGTGCCTGTGAGTGTGACGGTTGTGCAAAGAGGAGCACTCAGAGGGAAGCAGAGACTCCTCATCTTGAAATGTGCTTGGTGTGCTGACACATCACTTAATAACAGATAGAAGGGATTCTAAGGGGCCACCAAATATGTCTTTCTAACTTCTCCCTAAACTACCTGGCTTTTATTCGATTCATCTTCTCTGAGTGACTTTCAGCAATACAGATCCTGCCTTCATGTCTTTTGTCCTTTTTACTTCCACCCCTCGCCATCCCAGGCGATGCATTTTATCCTTCACCTTTGGCATAGCAGGGAATTGAAGGCTGGCAGAGGTCCTGGAGGTCACCTCCCTTGTGCATCATCCATCACAAATTACAGCACCCCTTTACTCTGCAGCTGTGCAACAAATCCAGAACAAACTTAATGCCTTTACAGACCTGAGGGGAGAGATAATACCCTTTTTGGCAGCCAGATGCTGGCTTTTACAAGGTACATTAAAATGTAACCCAGGTATTGCTTTTCTTTCCCTTACTGCTCTCTTCAATTCCCTTCAGAGCGTTTAACTTTTTAAATACACTGAAGTGCTCTTGGAAAGGAAACGCTCCGGACCCGTATTCTTTAAATACGGTCTGTGAGCTGGCAGACTGCCCAAGTCACAGAGTAAGCAAGACTTTAGAGGTGTTTTCAGGAAACATCCAGGGAAAACAAAGGCAGCGCAGGTAAATCATTCCTGATTGATTGCAGTGTCCTCACTCCATTCCTCACCTCTCTCCCCGAACTCTTTCCTTGACATTTCAGTGTTTATCGCTGAGCTTGGCTGTATTTCTAACTTGAACTTATTAAGCGGAAGCGCTTAACAGCAGCAATAATTTCCAGGAGAGAGAGGGAGTGGCGACAAGACTTTCCGAGCAAGTGCAATATGAAACCAAGCTAAGGTTTCACCAAGGGAAAAACGAACCACAGCTCCAAGCTGATGCAGATTGGTTTGTCATTTCAGGTCAACATCATATTTTTTTTCAGCAGTCATATGAGGTCTGTAATTTGTCTCGGAGAACTTGGACTTGTTCTTGGTGAACATTATCTTTTTAGGCAACAAATTATTACTATTCCCACTGCAAGCATATGGTTGCTTTTTGTACACGGGGAAAATACCACACGCCTCGTGTGCATCCAATAAATTCCGATAAATCTTATTTAAATCATGAATTAATACTATGCAAAAGTGAAATTTGAGTGTTTAGAATAGTAGCCTTATAGCCGAAGGTTCAACTCAGAGTTAATATATCAGACCTTCAGTTGCCTGTTCTATATCACATGATGAAAGTTCCTGCTGCACTTTATCCTCACAAAACCTCAATGTTTGTGCAAAGGTAAGCTTCCTCTTTCCCAACCTGTTCAGCAAAACTGTGAACTAAGATCTCGTTACAGAATCTTTGATGAATAAGAGGTTAAAAAAATTGTTAGCACCATCCACGATACTGTTTGCAAAGATGGCAATCAGGACAAAAGTCCACCAAAACCAAACGCAGGAGTTTTTTTCATTAGAAGCTGAAGAAATCCAACCTACTAAGAAATGCATAAAAAAACCCTCTGCCCTTTTACACTTCATCATTTGACTATGACTTTAAATATCTTTCTATGGTGGCTATTACATGTTTTTAAAATTTCAGCAACTTCTATTAATGCAATTTTTACAGCTGAGCTGCCCCTCTTGATATTTGGTACGGCATCAACGTGTCAGGCAGGCTGGAGTGACTGGCAGCTGCCACTTCAGAGCTCTACTTTGCCAAAAATCATGATGAGGAGCATCTTTTGCTTGGAAGGAAATGAGCACTTCATTACCTGACCACTAGCCTGGGGGAAAAATGCTCCCTTTTGGAAGCAAAATGCTTTTTTGGAAGCAAAGAAGAATCGTTCTTGCTCTCTGATTGAATTCTTTCAGAATGATCATTTTTCTCTCTCTCAGTTTAAGGAGTGAATTTTTTCACCGGCTCTTTGCATGGCTGGTGGAGCACTAATGCACTGATCTGTGGCTGCCTTCCCTCCCCTCATCCAAGAGTTGGTTATGAGGAACATGGACCTTCTCTTCTTCATCCCAGACCAAAGCAGGTCCTGAATTTGCTACTCCCACAATTAAGCTACAAAAATAAAGACTTTCGTGAAGGGCTGTTTGTTTAGTCCGTTACTAAACAATAGAAGATAATTTTATAACTGGGTAGGCTGGGCTAGAATGTATTTATTAAAGACCTCAAA
This sequence comes from Grallaria varia, assembly GCA_013396735.1. Classification (NCBI taxonomy): domain Eukaryota; kingdom Metazoa; phylum Chordata; class Aves; order Passeriformes; family Formicariidae; genus Grallaria; species Grallaria varia. Next base: position 134,764 of record VWZG01000657.1, on the reverse strand, counting down.
ACACACAAAGATTAAATAGACTTTCCTGCAGCTATTAGTGAAATAAAGGCATATCCTTTCTGCAACATCTAAAGCTGGAATAAGTAAAGCAAAACTCACACTCATTGACATGCAGAGATTTGTTCATCTGTGAACCCCCTAAACTCCACCTCTAATAAAACCCTGTCACGTGGCAGTTTGCAGGCAGCAGCAAACAAAACAAGTTGCCAGAGGAGGTCAGACCAGGATTTGGAATTTTCCAACACTATCATGCATGATTTTTCCCTAGTTGATTGAGGTAGCTGATTAACACCAAACAAAACCATTTCCCAATTTGAAATGATGCTCTGCTCACATCATTATCTCTTAACATTTTTGGCCAGGCTGGGTTGCAATTGCTCACCCCACACTTCGATGTGGCTTTGTGTTCTCCTTCATGCTCTCTCCTCGCCTTGCAAGGAGCTCTCATCTTGGAACATCTTGGGAAACTAAACAGAAAGAACCTGTTTCTGTCAAACCCTCCAGGCTGACAGGCAAGCTGAGTACAAAATTTGCTCCATCCCAGCAGTTTGTGCTGCCTCGTGATGGATGGGAAATGCTGCCTGTCGGCTTCCCTTTGCAGCTAATTTCCTAAAAATCATCCCCGCGCTGCAAGGAGGAGGTATTGGAGCTTTAGCCAAATAAAAAGCAAAAGCCTGTGTTGCCTGGAAAACCTGCTGCCGTTCCTGCTTCGGTTCTGTGAGAAACAGAGTGCCAAGCCCAAATGGGTTTTTGAGTAAGAGTTTATAATAAGGTAAAAGCAAACCTGCGCTGGGTGTGGGGGGGCCTCTGCTCTGCCAAAACTGCACACAGGTGCAGGGTATGTCAGGTGTTTATAGAGTTGGTTCATAAATATTCATTACATCATATGAATATACATTTTACATCGTTATTTCAAGAATTCGACAGATGTTTACCTAGACTAATCTGTTATCTATACAACAGGCTATAAATTCTCGTATTTCTTTACAAGAAATTGTTAACATCCCGTTGGCTAAGCTTAGTTCAGCGAGAACTCCTGCACAAGATAAGGTGAGATCCTCTGTTTCAAGTTTTAGAATCTCTTTCTCCCTTCTCGAGGTCACACTGACCACCTTCAGTCTCATTTTGGCACGAATCACTAGTTTCATTTATCACGTGGGTTCTATTACACCTAAGAAAACAATAAAAGTGCCCCAGTTCTGAAAGAAGTGGGAGAAAACAGGGGCAGGGGTCAAATCTACCCTGTGTTAGCAGGATCATCACTTTTCTTCCCTTTCTGTGCTTGACTGAAGCACTTAAAAAGCAGTGTTCTCCTGAAAGCACTAAGAGGTTTCACTGACGAGTATAACAATGCAATTTTTGGTAGGTGCCTCTTCACCTGTTTCTGTTTAGATGAAGAACAGAACGGTGCAATCTGACCCTTTTTCTCAGCCATTTCCATACCCTGAGTTCTTTTAGAGCGAGTTTGGTATCAGCACTGATTTAAACATTCGTCTGAATCACAGTATTTGCAACCCGCTGGAACAGTTTTTGAGGAGCCAAAAGTGGGGATGATCATGTGGAGCCCGACCTTACAGCGAGCTGTTGCTCCCAGGTTTGTGGTGCCTCTGGCTTATTCTCAAAATGCTGCACTTTTTCTACCAGAAAATGTACTGCACGGTGCTTTTGCATGCTGAGGTAGATTCCACAGTGATTAGAGAGACTCCAGCAAAGGTAGGAAAAAAAAATATGTATAATACTTTAGTAAAATCCAGGAAATACAACACAAAAAAAAAATAAATTCTGTTGATTGAGAAATAAAAGGCAGAGAGTGGTGATGAGCATTTTGACCTTGAATAAATTGCTAAAATGGATGAGTTCCTCACTACAGTTACAGTTCTTTTAATTGAAGTGACTCTTTGGGAAGGAATGCTTTACAATGGCTAGATGAGGGTGAGGAGGACACAGAGGATCCGGAGAATTCTGTTTCTTCACACTTCTGCCAGATGCTTTTCTGTTATCAGTGTTCGCTGTTGTCATGGGTTTGAACAAAGACTATTGAGGCTGCACATGCTTGGCTGGAGCATCTCATGGAACACCATTTCCCACCCCAAATAGTACCAGCAGGTCATTCTTCTCATTATACCCCCCTCTCTTCACTTTGTACCATCATTTATGCCCCCCCTGCATGTTATCTTTTCTCCCAACATTGAAAACAAAGTGGGAAGTCCCCTCCCACCTTGGAGTGTGCCTTGTTTCTGGACCTCACTGGAGAGCCTTGAATTCCCCCAGTCCGGCTGCCACTTCTCCTTTCCCCCCTTTGACTGATGAGTTCCCATTACACAGGCAGTCTCTGCTTTCATGACCAAACTGTGGCATTTTATGTTATTGCATCTGGAGACATTTTACATCTCGACTATGTGCTTTTCCTGATTACACTCTTCCCTTGTGAAAAGCGCCATCAGCATCTTGATTTTCTTGCTGATTTTTTCCAAACCAGCTCAAAATGTTGGGGCTTCGCTGGGTTTTTGTTAGCCACGAGCTCAAGCTTGAGATGGTGTTCAGAGAGAAGCTGGAGTTTCTTTTAGGTATGTATCAGTTGCTCAGTAGTCTACGTTTTTTACTAGCAGAACATAAAATACCTCAGTTGAAGCCAAAGGAAGAAACTCCAGTGCAGGCAGAATTTTTTAAAACTAAATTCAAAAGTGCCTTTTTACAGCTAATTCAGTACTCCCTGTCTTTCCTGATTTCAGCTGCTGGAGGAAGATTACTTCTAATTAGTCTGATTCTAGAAGTGAACACCTTATTTTTAACCTGTTCCCAGTGCAGGCAGTGAAGGCACAGCCTGCCTTAAGAGTGCAAATTTGGGATAGTCTGTGCACTCGAGTAAGTCCACACCAGCTGGCCCAGGAGGGTGATAAATCCAAATACATTCACGCTGCAGAAAAGATCCAGGCTGAGCAGGGGAGATGCTGCATCTTAAGAAAACACTGAGTTCTCAGGGGTTGTGATGTATTCCCCATTGGGCTGTGAGAGCCTGTTTGGGGTTTGGCATCCTCATGGAGTCATTTCCCAGCTCTCCTTTGACACGGGGCAGAATGCCCTGAGGCAGCTTACAGCCAGGGAATAAAACACAGTCATTTTACCGAACAGATTGTTCTTGGAAAATATTATTTCAGAGGGGCAGCTATTTGTTGCAAATCCAGGACTGGTGTAGACAACAGCTGAAGGAAAAAATGAGAAAGGAAATATCCTTCACCAGTCGAAATATTTCGAGTTTTAAGATAAAAAAAAAAAAATAAAGAAAAAAATTAGGGTTTAAACCAGTTGGTCTAAACCAAAGCAACATGGTTTTGCTCCAGTTTTTACCATGTAATGGTCTTCATCTTCCAGAGCAGGACAAGGAACGGCTGGCATGTTTCAATTCTTGGGCAACTGAAGTAGGTGTGCCTGCAGATTTCCTTCTGACAGCCCCAGTATAAAAATCCTCTAATCCATTTCAAGCACAAAATTATTCTGGGGAACCTTCTGGGCTCAAAATGGAAAAGCCCCTGATAAGGAGGACCTGCTGGGCTGGCATAACATGCCCATGGAGAGCTCAGCACTGTGGGCAGCACAGAGAAGCTCCGTGGCTGTGCTTGGAGCCCACTCATCTGCACCAGATGCTGCTCAGAGAGGAAAGGTATTTCAAGGCTGCCTTATAAAGTCTATGTTTATTCACTCCTGCTTGTAAAGTCTAGGCTGGTTGTACTGGCTGTGATGGGAAATGAATGAGCACTGGCAAGGAAAGCCTTGACTGTGGGATGTGGCAGTGTTGAATTAAGCTATCAGTAGTAATCTTACTCTTGGTTACTGTCCTGCTCTTCTATGAGCCTTCAGAATGACTCAGGAGCTAGGCTTATAGAAGATTTTTCTTTCTTAAAAGCTTGTGGTACAATCAGTTTAAAAAAAGAGAACAGTAGTGAAAAGATTTTTTTAAAAATCCTCCTTTTTTTTTTTTATAATTGATATTTGCTTTTCCTCTCAAACAGCTTCTCTTTGTTTTCTGTTTGTTTATAAATGCTTATGTTATCCATAGGCAAGGGCAAAGATGTGGTGTTTACTTATGGAAGGACCTGGATCATGAATTTATATCACTGTAAATCCTCCCAGTCCCTCCTGGTATTAAAGGGACTCCCTTGGAGGTCAGATGATGTTTGCCTGTGGCACTATGGGCTGCACCCGCAGATATACTCCAGCACCCAGAGCCCCCCTCATTCCCAGCTCAGCTGAGTCACCTTAAACCAGATTTCACAAAGCCTGGTGGCAGCTGGGGACAACTGGAAAAGGGCTGTAAGCCCACCTTGAAAATGGTCTGGTTCCCATGAGTCAAAGGCCAAGCCATGGGGTTGCTGAAGGAAAAACATGAGGTTGTGGGATTCCTTCTTCCCATACCTGCAGCCGTCCTGATCTCAGACCCTTGGATTTTCATTACTGGATTACCAAGAGCACATCATGATGCTTTTTTTCCTCATTGTTGAGCTGATGAAGACATGTCTTCAGCCATGTCTTCAGCCACGTCTTCAAGTGTAAAGGTGAGGAGATCCTCATGTCTTGTGAGGACTCATTTGGAGTTCCCTGAGTGACACTGGGCGCACAACTGGCAAAGGAAGGCGAGTGTGAGTTGGGGACAGAAGCGGGAATAAGAAGCTTGATTTACAGAAGTCTAGAAGAGCTTCTCCTTTCGAATGTAGCAAAATTATTTTTGCAAGGAAAGGCAGCTCCTGGCTCTGAGGTCCCATTCCTGGAGAAGGAGGCTCCAACACCAGCTGTCCCTGTGCCAGGCTCAGCACATGAACACCAGGGCACAAGGACAGGTAGGAAATGCCTGAAGGGCTGCAGGACCTCTGATGTTTTTAGCCAGCCTTTCCAGGGGGGACCATGACTTGTGCAGGTAAAGGGGGAGCCTGGCACAGGGACAGCTGGTGTTGGAGCCTCCTTCTCCAGGAATGGGACCTGGCAGCTCCATCCCGTGTGCTGAGGGACAGTTGCTGTACCCTTGAGCCAAGATTTGGAGGGTTAGTGGGGATTTTTTCGTTTATAAGCCGTGTCTCCAGAGAGCTGAAGTTTAGAAGTGCTGGTGATAAACGAGTTGAACCTTCTGGCTGCAGATCGTTGTTGAACAAGAGCAGCGAGAGAGGGGATCAGAGAGATCATAATCAAGGGAACCCTGCAGTGAGAGGAACGATGCTGTCACATCCCATTTACTGGTACATGCCTCTCCCTGTTAATGCGTTTCCATTGCCTTCACAGAGCAAAGAAATCCTTCCAGGGGCTGGAGCAGAAAAGGGCTCAGCAAGGCCTCACCTTGCTGTTGCAACCATTCTTGTGTGCAGGAATCCTGCCTGCACATAAGTGCCTTTTCAGCGATGTATTTGGGGCAAATCAAGGTGCCTTTCCCATATTGCTTCAGTGAGAAAGTGAGAAAGAAAATCGAGCATGTCCAGAGAGCAAATGGAGCAGCAACATCCAGTGGGTCCCTGCAACAGGTTCCCAGTCAGTTCTGTGGAAGTGTTATGGGCTGTTCCAGTCCTCTGAAAGTGAAAAACCTCAGCCAACCATATTGTATTTCAGTGACCCCTGCTAGGCTACACAGGAGCATGTGCCAGCCTGGTAGAGCCATCCAGGTTAGGCAGGCTGAATTTTGATACTAATTTTTATCCTCGATACCACATTGTACATGATCTTAAACTCTAAGTCCTGCTCTCTTAATGAGGATAACAAGTTGCTTTACTGTTTGTGGATATGGACAGAGAGATCTATGAGTTACCTTCTGCCTTTCTCATCCACAGATCTGTCCTAATAGTTGAGTAGTCAGTGAATAAAAGCTCCACTTCTGGAGGGAGAGGCTGTTTTGTCAGGTTAATGAAATCCAGCAGCGCTGCCGATGTTGCAGCTGGTAGAAATCCCAAAAGAACCAGACTGTGTAAGCCTAGGGGATCAGTGGAGTATTTATGGCTTATACAAAGCTTTATAAGCAAAGAGAGAAAGAAAAAAATCAAAGCAGAGGGCCAAAATGTCTAAATCAAAGAACTTTTTCTGGATGAATCTTTCCAGCATCTTGGATGTCAACCTGATGGATATTCCTCTCCCCAGCGAAGTTGTACTGAATAAAATGAAATCATTTACAGTACTGAGGAGGAGGCTGAGAAAACTTCATAGACAACCACTTGAAAATTTACAGTCTTTGATGAGACGATGTTTAATATAATTAATGATGTCAATGTTAAGTAGCAAAATCCTTTATTGTCCTGAGGCCAAAGTTCCTTTAATAAAGGAGAGAGAGAAGAGACAGATGTTGTTGAGCCATGTCTCTCCTGTCAGTCTATTTAATTAACACTGAATATTAACTAGAATGGTAAGTAATCATCTCCAGTAAGTGATATGGAAATGCGTACGCTCCAGCCAGAGAAAATTTGCAGACATACTTTAATACATTCATATTACCTGGTGATGCTCCAGTGGCTACGTGTTTTCAAGCTTCTTTCCTTTCTTTGTCTATTCATATTGACAAAACTCTACCCCTGAGCAGCAGGTCTGGGTTCATCTTTGTAACAGCTCTAATCCTGATAAATGTCACCCTGTGTGGGAGATCAGTACTTTTTTAACAAATTTGGTTACTTTCATTGAGCTTTTTCGCTCGGCAGGTACACTGGTTATTTTGTATTTAAAAGCCATCTTAAGCAATTTTTAAAAAATACATCTTTGTTGGTTTCAACCCAAAATCTCAGATTAAAGGAGCACTAAATTTTGAGTTGTATCTAAACGTTCCAATCATAAATAATATTTATACATTTTTTTGAGGCATGGAGACCAACTCCTACAAAATGCTCCTTAGATTTTTGGCACGCATGAAAAGAGTCAGTATTTTATGTGCTTTTAAATACATCTGTAGGTTTTTCTCTCCGAGAAACAATCGAATTTAATTCCCAGCATTTCATTGCATGGGTAAACAGAAGTAATCTGCAATGAGATATTGATTAGAGTTGTGGAGCAGAAGGTGGACCCTCCTCGGTTGATCCAGGGCCTGTTTCTCCACCTTAACTGCCAAATCCCATTAAACTCTGTCAGCTGGGTGTAAACGGGCCATTTTGGAGGGGCTTTGGTGTGACAGCCTTTTCACTCCCACTGAAAGCAGTGGGCATGTTAACCTGAGATGAATTCCTAATGTCCGTGTTCATCCGGGCTTTAACGCCCGTGGGCACAGACAAGGAATTTGCAGACAAGGCTGCTCAGTTTCAATGTGAATTCCTCATTCTCAGAAGCGCTTGGAGGAGGAAACTCCTCCAGAGAGTATTTATGTTATCTCTTTTCTCCAGGTGTCTGATCTTTAATGTCTGCAGAAGAAACACGAGTATCGTTTTGTAGGATGGGCATGGGGATTCCGAAAGCCTTAATGGCTGTATTTGTTATCAATGGCTTTTATGTCCACTTATTCCGCGGGTCTTTTGGGAGGATGCTGCGAGGGGAAGCACTGGGAATCCCACAGGATGGCGAAATGATGAAAGTGAGATGCATTTTGGGGCCACTTTCATGGGTTTTATCGCAGAATTGCACAGCAAAAGGCAAAGAGAGAAGCTACTGCACTTACAACAGGGCAGGGAGAGAGGGATGTCCAGCCTGGAAACTGAATGTAGGAAAATGATGGAACAGATAAGGGAAACCTTTAAAAACCACAGGCATTACAATGTGTTCTTCAAATAGGAGTGATTTGGTCAGAATCCTGTGGAAATCCCTACAAGACTTCTCGGCAGAAAATTTTCACAGCTATTCCATACGAGCTGCAGGTATGGAAGTGTTTTATTGCCCTGCTTTGTACCAACCCTTGCTCCATTCAGAGCCAGGTGGTAATGGACTCTTATGTCTCAGCCCCATAAAGGTCAAAAAGGGACACATAAATATAATATATAAATATGCATAGGTACATATGTTTATATATAAATATAAAATAAATATATATATAAATATCTGAAATCACTTGCACCCACGGCTACAGAATCTACAGCCCTGTATTACATTTTCAACATAAATATTGTAGTTCCAGGGCAGAAGTTAACTCAGTGTAGGTCTGTGTCTTTCAAGAAGACCAGCCATAAAGGCTCAGCAGGCTCCTCTGAAAGTTTTGTGTGGCTTTCTCTCTCTGCTAGTTCAGCAAGAGCTCAGTGCTCAGACCTTTGTGAGATCAACCCTTGGGAGACCATTAAATTAACTCTGTGCCTGGGTGCAAGTATTCCACCCTAAAGAAAATGTTTGCTGCAATTTCTCTTTGTTGCATAAAAAAAAGGATGAATTTCCAACAGTTGTAATCTTCATCAAGCCCAACCTGTTCTCATTAGACATCCTTCACTTCAAGGAGAGCGGGTGTTCATTTGTTTCCGGTGCCATCTGCTTTTACTGCCACAATAGACATTTCTGGGAAATTGAATATGGTAATGCTCTTTTTTTCACCTCTTGTGTAACAAGAGCTTATTTTAACATGCATCTCCTTGAAAAGCAGCCCAAAATAAAGGAGAAAAACATGTAAGGAAAAGTTATTTAGCTTTTCTTGCTAACCAGCTACTCTAAGCAGTTTGAACTTGTTTTGTATTTTATTTCCCAAATATCCTGTAACAGTCAAAGGTCTATGAAAAATGTCAAGTTACCCATTTTATTACTCCTAAAGGATAAAGGCTCTACTGTCTGTGCACACTGTCAGCTGGGCTCTTTAGACTGATGAGGATCAAACAGCCTGTATGAAAATGCACTTCAAGAGTGAAACTCTTCTTGAACTGCTTCCACTTCGCTACATATTCAGCCTGTTTCAGCTGAACCCCAACAATTTTATTGTAGCCTTTTATTTGAATTATTTAAAGGGGAATTGGTAACTTTCTTTGTATTTAAAGGTTTCATAATGAAGTGGCACAGCTGAACTGCACTAACTTTCTGTAGCCAAGGTCATCAGAAGAATCATCTAACCCTTGAATATTGTCATTTTCCTCTTGCTTTCTGAGTAGTTTTTGTGCTGTAATCTCAAATGAGAGGGAGATCTTTGGAATTTTCATGGCTGGGCTCTTTTCCGTGGTTTGTATCATCATTCTCATTCTTGTGCCAACAAGAAAACTGAAAAAGGGCAAAATGTCATTGGCTTAATATACTGTAGCGTTAAAAGTGATAATCAGTAATAGAAAAGAGGGTAGACTTTTTATTTTTGGAAAGTCTCCCATATTCTAACGGGAGAGGTGAATAACACAAACTAAATACTGCCTATGAAAGCCTAAATAGGACCATCTCACTTTCTGTCTGTGGCACGGAAAAATGATTATATCTGAAAATTCACTTTGTCTCAAGACAGGACTCAGCTGGGAGACATCATGCTGAGTGAAACTGCAGTTTAGTCGAGCCAGGCTCAAAGGCTTGGAAAGATAACTCCTCAGTCCTTCAGGTCAGTGGGTGCAGAAGACAACAGCCCAATGTGACACCCTCTCAAGTCAAAGACAGCCCATGGAGCCAGTCAGGGTACCTTTGTACCTGCTTGGGTACAGCAGCTGCAGGTTTCTATCACATTAGTCACGGTCATTTTAGAGTTAATATTGGGGGCCAAAAGACAAACTAGTTCTTGTTCTCTCTTCCTCACAAGTTTGCATCAAGATCCCCTAATCAATGGGGTGGGTGACCTAATCAATGAGATTGATGACCCGGTGCTGAAATCCCAGCTGGCATCAGGTACTTGCCAGCACTTCCATAACCTTTCAAACACATTGTACTTCTCTTAACTTTATCTGTCTGATAATAAACATTTAAATATTCATAGCTCAAAACCTGATGACTACAGAATGAAAATAACACAAAATATAAAACTTTTTTAGATAACATATTTTTCCCTCTTTATATTGTAATTGTGGAAAGATTATTTGAAAATCTGAAAATGCACATAGTGGTGTCATACATCAGGTTTTTTCTTTGCTCAAAAAGCCATTAAAGTTCAGGGTATAAAAGTAGCTTTACCACATTAATGAATTCCTTTGAGGAGTGCACTTTTATCTCTCATAATAAATGCAGTCATCCAAATCTTCAGCTTTGAGGCTTTTTCAACCATCACAGCAATATCAAACCCTTCCTTTGTCTAAGCTACTGTGTGTCTGTTGTTCCATGTTTGTATAACCGGAATAATATAGCAGGGTTCCCATGTTCTTTTGATGTTGAGCTTTATAAACATAAAACCAAACACATGGTTAGATATTCTGGAGTCATTCACAGTAGAATATCTGCCACTGAAAGGACAGATGTAAGGTCATAAAGCCAGAGTCTTTGGGCTGAATTCTCTCATCTCATCTCATGGCTAGGCTTTGCAAATGAAGATTTGGGAAGGGCTCTACCCATGCTGTTCAACCTCAGGAGACTGAAGGCCCACACCAAGACCCTCAATCACCTTTGGCTGAATTACAATTGTAATAAAATGCCAAAGACCTTCTGTCTCAGGATACAGAGGTTCTCAATAGTCCTCCTTTCAGCCTAAAATATTTTTTTCATGAAATTCAGAGCTAATTCTTACAAATCAAAAGGCTTTGCCCATCTTCTAGGCTGCCTTCCAAGGAGGAGAAGCTGAACGTGTAGCTACAGAACATCTTGTGTTCATGTGAATAAGGATGATGTCCTGTTCTAAAACCTCAGACTCCCAGGCATGGAGAAGGACACATTTGCACGAAGGAATCTCAAACACTGCAAGGTAACAAGTTGGAGGAGTTCCACAGCTGCAAAACCCACATGCAAAATTCACTGTGTGCTTTGTCTGAGCTGCTGCCGCTCTATTATTACGTGTCTGCATAAAAAAGGCAACAGAAAAAGGCAACCGGGCAGATCTTCTGGAAATCAGGGTCTCCCTCAAGCAGCTCTTGAACTCATTGCACAACTCTGCCTGCAGCAGTTCGTGAGGGCAGTAGAACAGCTGAAGTCTGTTAAGTATTTAAATATAGGGAACAAAATCCCTACATCACACCACCTCCTCCCTGTTGAAGTTCGGTTGGTTTGGGGACTTCGTTTTCTTATTTTTTTTCCTTCGCCCTCCTTTATTTCTAACTTTTTTTTGGTCTCCATGTTAAATTACCTGCTACCAGGTTCCTGCACCAGGTGTGTTTTTAATCTTCTCAAGCGACGCATAATTTGTGAGACTTCACAAAAGGCCACATCATTTTTAATAACTTCTGTCGAACACAGACGGCATCGCTCCTGGAATTTTTGCTTACCTTATAGTAAAACATTACTATGAAAATTCACTGGCACAAATATGTTAGAGCCGGGCGAGGAATCCACGAGGCAGATTGATTGACTGTCTGTGATAGGCACTGCTGGTAGTTCTCATCCAGGGTACATTCTTTTATTCAAGGGCGAGTGGCACCTGAGGAAATCATGATCTAAATTAAGAACAAACGCAGGAAAAAAAAAATATCCAGCAGGTTTTGGGAGCAGACCATAAAGAGACAGGCATTCATTTACCAGCTGTTTGCTGTTCAGCTCCACTGCCCTCTCTCTGCATCGATTCTTTCGCTGTAACATCCCTCTCATCATCGACAAGTTGGTTCCAAAAAGCAAATTGTCCTGTCCAAGTGTTCGGTCTCTGTTGCTCTTGGGCTTCAGAAATGCCTGGTCTGGTTTATTATGAGGGACTCTGAGTTTCTCCCTGACAGACCTGTCTGGTTTGCTGATTACCCGGGATGCTCCTTCGACCACCCAGAGAAAAATTAACTCCCTCTTTTGACACACTTGATGAAATAAATGTGGGTTGAAATTAAATGAGTTTAGCTCTCAGCTTGCCCATTTCAATGACAATGATGAAAATATTGTTTTTCTAGCACTGCCAATGACAATGTAAATCCTTCAAATTTTTTTTCTTCAATTCCACATCCAAACAAAATGGGAAAAAAAAATAATAAATACGTATATTATGTCAGGTTGGAAATTTTGAAATACTTTATTTTTTCTTAAGATCTCTCAAAAATCTGGACTATTGAAATAATTATATCCTTATTTTGGATGAGGACCAGGTTTTCTCTTGGAACTTATTTCTATTGAAATAAGATTGTCGGAAAACAAGTGATGTGTTTCTGGGGACCATTTTCACTCCTGAGTTTCCCACATGGATGTGGGTCCAGCTCAGGAAGCCTCCAAAGGATGGCTTCACTGCATCTCAGTAATATGCAACAGCTGCACTGGGTTTGGAGACAACAAGTTAATTTCAGCATTTTCCAAAGTCTCGTGGCTGGAGATGCCTGCAAAGCCAACTTTCTCCTCGGGGGACCACATGGGATAGCCCTGGATATAATTCCCTTCCATCTGTATTTATTTTTCAGAAGAGATGGTGACCCGTTGCCTTCAAACTCCAAAGGATTGGAAGGGGCTGCGCTGGCACGAGCAGCATTAATTTGGCACTGCTGTGAGGATAAAGATATTTGATGAGAACAAGTTTTTCAATTTCTATTTTCAGGGGAAAACGTGGCTCACGGTTTTCTTGAATACGACACGAGAGCTTAGGAGAATCAGTTCCCTCCAACCAAACAAAATGGTATGGCTTTGGAGGCACCTGCTGCAGGCAAAAGAGGAACAAATGGATATGAAAGAATTGATGGCAGGATTTAAGATCAAGTGGGAACCAGAGCCCTTCATCAGGGATAAAAAACGAATATTCTGAAAGTGTTGGGAGAACCAGTAACAAAACAAACATTAACAACAAAAATGTACCGCCAGGGGGGACTTCCCTTTCAGATGGGCTACAAAAAGTTTGGAAACAAATAAATAGGATGGTAACACAACCCTTTCAGAAGCCATACCCTTCCCATCCTCAATTAATGGTTTTCCAATTACCACTGTGGAATAATCCCCCTGTGTGTGGTGCAAGCGAGAGGAGGTGCTTTAGCCTAAAAGCACGGCTTGGAGCAATATTTGGCTCTGACAGAGCAGCGGAATTGCAGGGAAAGCTGAGAAAGCTACTGCAAAACAAAGCTGAGTCAGATGGCAGAGGCTGAGAGGAGACAATTGTTAAACATGAAAACCCTCCCGAGACACTGTCTGTGCCCCGGAGGAGCCGTACACGGGTTAAGCACATGACACGTCCATGTGACAACTGGGCAGCGTCTTGTTCATAGGGAGATGAAAATTTTATGACACTCCGTGGAAGGTCCTCTAGAGAATCACCTTCAGAATGGGTTCTGGCTGAGCACAGACTCCGTCCTCTCAGGAGGACACACATTTCCAGCAGTAAACGCCTGCCAGTCGTAGTGTGTCAGTCAAAAAACAGCCATAAAAGTTGTTGTAAGAGCACTACACCTTTCCACCACCCTTGACAGAAGATAGTTATTAAACTAAACCTATCCTCAGTATTAAATTAACTCCCTGTGACCTGGAGACACACCAGAGAACTTTGGATAAATCCTAACCTACATGTAAAGCTACGCGCCTTTGGCAGGAGTTGTAAAACCCTCTCTTGTCCTCCCAACACGTCCCTAAGGAGGGTGCTTGTGTTCCCTGCTGCAGGAAGAGCAGGATGTCAGCCCCAAACCCACTGCAGGCCATCGGTGGGATACACCCCCCGAAATCAGAGTCCTCTTTGCAACGGGGAGGGCAGGAAACAGCTGCTCTGAAAGTGGGCAGCTGGAGGCAATGGGAACCCACCTGTGCCGAAGGGCAGGGCAATAAAAAGCCCTTCAGCAGGTCTTACCCCTGTTTGGAAGATGTGGCTTGCATGGCAGAAGTTGGTAGCTGTATTTATTTGTCTCTTTTCTGGGTGGCTTTTATATGTGTGTGTGCTTTTTTTTTTTTTTTTTTTTTTTTAAAAA
>VWZG01000657.1:87186-120916 GCA_013396735.1 Grallaria varia | reverse complement strand
CCTTTAATAAGAACATTTTAGAGTTGGTTCAGAGTTTTTTTCCCTTTTTTTTTTTTTTTAATTATGCTCTTTTATATAGTCTTAGTGTTGTTGCTTATTTTGAAATCAGCACCATAGCACCTCCTCCTGCCTCCCTCTAGGCCGTGTCTAACAACACAACTTTGATACAGCGCTGGGAAAAATGTAAGTTCATTTCAATTCTATGTACACATGATCTGAAAGCAACAGGGTTGGGACTTTCTACTGAGCTTTGCATGTGTTAAAAAAAACCTTTTTTTCCACTATTAAGGAAGGAAAAAGTATCTCAGTGGTTTTAACATTGCATGTGTTGATGCTAATTTTTCAATACTACTCTTCTGCAATTCCTTTTAAAGCATCTTGTGGGTTTTCGGGGGGAAAGAGAAGTTCTGTTAGGGGTAAAGGGAATTAATTTTCATAAGCCAGTTATTAATTTTTAAATGTTATACTTTTCTAAGAACCAAACAGAAAAAGAACAAAAAAATTTACTTTTGTGTTTATATAAATTCTGTGGGCTTGTGAACAAATAAGCTCACACTGCTTTACCCCAAACTCTTCACCTCAAGGGTTCTATCCCCTGTCCTCTCTTTTTCTATTTTTCTTTTTTCTAAATCTAGAAATTCTGACCTATGCTGTAAGTTTTATGTTGCTCGTTAGTATATCACATTGAGCACCCAATTCAGCAGGTACTGATCATGGTTGGAGTTTGATAAGATCAGAAGCAAGTCAGGGAAAAGATAAAGGGAAAACACGATCTTGCTCCAAGAGGAATGAAGCTCTTCTAAGAATCCTAAGGAAGGGAAAGCAGTGGCCAATTTAATTTTCTACTTGGAAAATTAGCCCTGGTTAAGCTTTTTAAAAAATTATTTTAGTTTATCTGCATGTTTGTTTCCTGGAGGAAATTTAATATGTAGTTATGAATGCTTCGCTTCTTCAAGGGTTCTTCAGGGTTTAAGGAAATTGAACCTTACCTTTTCTGCCTGTATGTGGGTGTTATAAGTTCTTGAGAGGTAGTGTCTGCATCACTGTTCTTGTTTAATGTGTGCTTAAAATCTTAATTTTCACTGAATATGATGAGGATATTAGTAACTGGTAAGCTCAGGTTGGTGACAAAATAGTCTGAAATTTAATATAACTGGGAAATACTCTACACTTGTTTTAGTATTACAAGGACATCTGAAGAGGAAACTAATAATAAAAAAAGTTGGCTTCTAATTTTTTGGTGCTCACCTTTCCTTTTGATAAGCCTGTTTGACTAGAAATTACAGTAATTAGCTCCAGATTTCTAAATATCAACACGTGGAAGTGTTTGTGTACCCTCTAAATGAGTGTTGCTGGAAGAACACAGACATTAGAGGATGCTGAGATAATTCCTAGGCCAAGAAAAATATTCGGGAACTGAAAACAAATGGAAAGCTAAATCTGTAAAATTACCTTAAATAGGAGAAACCTTAAAGTAAAATGAGTGAAGTACAAACAATCCAGTTGAATGGGGACAGGCTTGAGACAAACAATCCAGTTGAATGGGGACAGGCTTATTTGAGACAAACAATCCAGTTGAATGGGGACAGGCTTATTTGAGACAAACAATCCAGTTGAATGGGGACAGGCTTATTTGAGGCAAGAACAAGCTGAGCTCCGTTATTGATTATTCCATTGGTGACTGTGGTAGCAGTGAGTGTGTCCACCTTGAGTGCAGGTGAGGCAATGGAGCTGAGAGACGGGCCAGGAACAAAGGATTGCTGTGTCCACTTTGGTGCAAATATGGGATTTTATGGCTGCTGTACATTTGGGTACGGAACATCAATATGTTGAAAAGTGCTGTGGCAGAGATCCCAACCTCCTGCAAAGAGTCCCTGAGCCATCAGCCAGCTCAGGTTGGTCAGACAGGGGCTCATTAAAAATTTGTGTCATCTTTTCTTTTTTTCTTCATTCTTTCTGGACTTTTTTTACTCAGATTCTCAAAATTGACCTTATGACTTCACACCCTATTGGATGGTCCAAGTTCTTCAGTATGGAGGTTTCTGGTGGTTGTATGGAAATTCTACCATCTGAGCAGAGCTCTGAGCATCTGGGGCACCAAAATCCTGAATCCTGGTTGTGGCAGCCAGGGATGATTACAGGAGAGTGTGTAATAATAGCCATTACATAGCTGGTTTGATGCTAATCAAAATTTTAGCACAGTTAACAGGTTAAATATAAAAAAAATAGGGAAATGGTGGGCTGAGAGAACACAGAGCTGGCTTCCACCATTGGATTTAACATTTTATCAGGAACAAGATGAAGTTAAAGCTGTCTAACACTGGGTGTGTTTCTCACAGCTGGGCATGAGGATTCCTCTGGTACAAGGCCAAGTATATGAGTTAGAGGAGCGTTCAAATCATCTCTGCTGTTCGTGGTCTGGCCAGAGCCACTGGCACGGGGGAGCTCTGTCCCTGTAAGGCAGCAGGTGATGCCTGCATTAGATATTACTTGGAAGGGATAAAAAATAACCTGAAACAAACCCACAACTGAGGTACAAGGAGGGTCCATTCTTTTTTTACTTTGCATTCTCTTTTGGAAGGGTAGAACTCACCAAATTGACACCTGAATTTGAACTAAAAAATTTATTAAAAAAACCCCAAAAAAACAAAAAAACCACAATGCTCCCAAACCCCAAAATAAAACGTGTGTGAAAGAATGACCAAGGTGTTTAATTGACAGTATTATGTACAGGAAGGAATAGGTACTTTTACTGCACAGTAAGTTTTATACCTGTACAAGAAACAAACAGAAAAGCTTTATTGTCCCGTATTCCCTTTGCAGCACTTGTCAATAGAGCAGGTTTAAGCAGTGCTGGCTGTAACTCAGATTCCCATAAATCCTCCAGGTAATCCTTGTACGGAGTGAGTGATGGCATCTCTGCCCATCTTGTTCCCCATCTGAGAACCAACAAAAATGAGGTGTGGAGAGTGAAAACATGTGTATGATTGCCCAACTTGACCTGGGAACTCTGTTCCTGGCGGAGGCTCCTGGTGGAACTGGGAAATCCAAGAAGTCAGAGGAGGGGGGGGGAAAAAACAAGACCAATTTTTCATGACTTACTTCGACCTTTTCCCCAGTGTTTGTCATGAGCTAAATCTCAGGCTTCGACACTCAGCAATTTTTGGATACACATAGAACACTGCCCGTTGACAATGACAGAGCAGATGGTGTACGAACTCCTGGTCTCCCCAAAAAATGCTGTTCTCCTGCCATGTTTAAACAGATTAGGTTTGATCGTATTAAAATGCAGACTAAACACTTCCAGCTTCTTAGGTGAAGCTGTGCTAACAGGATTTTTTGGGGAGACCAGGAGTTCGTACACCATCTGCTCTGTCATTGTCAACGGGCAGTGTTCTATGTGTATCCAAAAATTGCTGAGTGTCGAAGCCTGAGATTTAGCTTGGGTAATCCTGTTTCGACTTCTTTTAAGTTTTGTTGTTCAATTCACGAGCATAAGTTCAGGAAAACTTCAGGGTTTTAACATCAAACACAAAGCAAACCCATGTTAATAACAGAAAGATGCAGGGTTTGTATGTACACAGCTCTACATCTAATCTTCTATATTAACAGAAAGGTCAGAAAAGTAGATTTCTACAGTGGTTTTCTGGGTTTAATGAGTTTTTCTTCCCTTGCTACAAGTGCTTCTATTGTTGTAGATGCTCAATAGACCATCTAAGTCATAGTCTAGTTGGGACAACTGCATTTGAAAATGTTGGCACAAGTGGCTGGCTGAAGGGCACCAGAAAAGCTCATGGCAGAGAAGGGAAATGAGCACAGACTTCCAAGCACTTTGCTTCCCCTTTTCAGGATAGAGAATCTTTCCCTTTTTGAAATAGAAAAATACCCAGGGAAAAACTTTGACCAAAATCTGGCTGGAAACCAGAAAGATTTAGATTGAATAGTTTGGATAGAAACCGCGCATTTTTATCTTTCTTGTTCTTCTCCATTTTAATGTCAAGTCCTTTTTTTCTATTTTTTTTTTCATGCCAAAAATATCTTCTTTTTCTTTGTCAGACACTTTGTCTGCTGTCTCATACCCACCTCTATAGTTAAAACATTGAACTCTTCTGTGATCCAAGTTCTCCAATTGCTGCTCTGATCTTTTCTTCCGCACCAGCTATTCTCTAAACTTGGAATTAATTTGCTAAATCTCTGCTATTTATCACCAGAGTGCTAAAGAGACAAGGAGACAAGCTTTAATTCCACTTGCTGCTGCTTTCATCAATTAAATTTCATTTTCAGTGATGAAGAGAAAAGATGCCAAGTTTTATGGCAATTCACATCAACTACTAATTTGAACCTATCAATATAGCACCACATAGTGACACAGATTTACCCCTGGGAGAAATCTTTGTCTGTTTGTGTACTGAAGACAAGAGATGACAAACAATAATGAAATGTGCGATGTTGTCAAGAGCAGTCACGGAAGATCATCTGTTAATTGTTTCCTTCCAGTACCTTCTGGAAAGCATTTCAGTTTTTGCCAGGCAAACAACTAGTTTTAATTGGCTGCTGGATGGAAACAACATCCTGATGTCTGTACAGAAAGACCCGGGTTTGAAAACTTAATATTCAGATATTAATGTATTTAGAGCAACCAGGTGACTGGAAAGTGCAGTGAAGTATTAAAAAAAAGGGGCAATATTGATCTATTCAGTTTTTTTTACCTTTTCAACTGGCCAAAAGGTTCCTTATATTAACTTTTCCAATAATATTGCCCAAGATAGCCCTGAGAAGTGGAAGAAGATATATAGGCAGGCAAGACAAATTAAGGGAATGCCAGGGCAGCTTTCCTTCCGTGCTCAAGGGCTTCTCCCAAGTGTGATGGCATTCCTGAGCTCTGGGAGTGAGTCCAGCAGATGGGAATGTTCACAGCAGCTACAGAGGAAGAGCTATAAAGTACCTAACTGTCCTGAGAGCTACAACAAAGGTTTCCTTTTCAATCAAAATAATTAGTGGGAAGAGAAAAATCCGTGAGTTTTTTTTCATATACTTAATTACTTTTCATGGGGAAGACATGAAAAATCCAAATGGTCCTTGTCAGAGGGTTACAAAACGATGGCCCAACATCACTGCGGAGAGATGTGTGAATTCAAACTCAGACTGTCATAAAGAGGTGGGGGTTTTTTTGAGTCTGAAGCGTTTCTTTTTGCTCTCGGGGAGGTGTGTGTTCCTGGATGTCATCCATGCACAGCCTCAACATTTGCTTCCCGTGGCAGGCAAGTTGTAATGAGTGGCACTGGTGCCTCAGAACTGAAGCTCTCGCTTTAAACCAAGAGAAAGCTCATCATCGTTAACAAAAGCTGTGCCTCGGAGGAAAAGAGCCACGGAAATACATATTCCAATGAGGAGCCATCAAACAATGCTCAGAGAATCTCCGAGGTGGTTAGCAGCACTGTGTATGAAACACTGAACTTGGCTTGTTTGGTGCTGTCCAAGAAAGGGTACGTTTTGTCAGTGACTCCCAGAGATCCAGACAATTGGGAATTCTTCTGAAAAGCAGATTTTATTACATAATGACTGGGGGCAAGTAAATGCATTAATTAGCCACTGCAATGGCTTTGCTGTCGCAGTCAGGGTGTTGGAAGGGAAATCTTCCAAATGCAATTAAAATATCAACATTAACTCAGAATGAGCTCACAGCTTTCCAGAACCAGGTAAGCAAAGGACAGCAGTGATGGGAAAGGATTAAGCGTTCCTGTGTTGCTTGTGAAGTGGGGAACTGTGGCTGTTTGCAGTGGAGAGGGCAGGCTGGAAGGGCACTGGGAGCTAAATCAGTTTTACCTGAGCTCTGACACGTGGCAGTGATGGGCTCCTCCTCATGGGCAGCCCTTGTGCCTCCACCTCCCAGCATCTCCATGGAGGCCCCACATCCAGAATTTGGGGAGCAGATATTGATTAATCTGTTCCATCTCCCTGGAAGAGTGCAATTATAGGACAGAGGAAATGCTGCTTCTCATCCATTTTCAATTGTGGAAGTCACTAAGATTACAGAACCACAAACTGCTAAAACCCCTTTGCAGCTGAACTCCTTTCCCACCCCCATGAGCTGTGAATGTTGGGCTGGAGACGAGCTGGAACCTCTGAAGTGCAGAAGAGAATTCTCTTGGAGTAAATGAGCCGTCACAAGAAAGTCTGTGATACCCAGAGAATAGATAAACCAAAGCACTAATCATGCATTTTAATAGATGATTTTTTTTTTTAAATAAAAAAAAGCACTGATGCCTGCAGGAGATTCAGGAGACTAAAAGCTTTAACTCTGCCATTAAACTCCCCTAAGATCACCCCTCTTTTATATTTTTTTTCCTGATAAAGAATCAATTAACTTATATTGCCTATGAACAATACTTTAGACACACATCCATCAGTTCTTTGGCTTTGATGGATTTCAGCANTACAAAAAAAGGAGGGGGGGTGGGGGAGAAGGGAATAAGCCTAAAAGCAGAAACCTTACTCATAATGAGTCTACAACCATCAGTGGGTTATTTTTGCTTGTGTTGCCAATCATTCTGTTTATCTGGTTGTCCAAAACATCTCCTTGCACAGGTGTGTTTGTCTGAGGACTGTGAGGGTGGCAAACAGCTCCTGCCACAGGATGCCACGCAAGCATGAACACAAAATATGGCTCTGCTTTACATCACTTACTAGTTGCATTGCGTGTTGCAGCTATAAAGAAACTCGTGCTTTCTTGTGCTATTCATTTTAACAAGTAAATGAGTCATCAAATAGTTATATTTACAGTCCTGACTCTATTTACACCTGATTATAAAACCCCTCAGCAGAGCACTTCTATACCTGCTCGTGTCAATTTGGGCTTCCCTCAGACTTCAGCTTGTTTAAATTCAAGCTATGCTGAAAATCTTCACTATGTCAGGAATTAAACTGTTAATGATCAATGATTGTTCATTAGAACACCACTTTTTACTTGTCTCGGCACTTCTATAGTTCTCCACCTCTGGTTTAATATTTTTGTACGTTATTGCTCTTTGTAAGGACAAACTGCTGTCTGAAGGGATTTTAATTCATTTTCTTGAAGAATAGAAGTGAACAATGAAAAAGAATATTTTAAAAGGCAAAGATACCAGTTAAATATACTAAAACTAATGAAACACCTTTTTAAATCCGGAAGGCACGTTATTTTATGTCCCTGGCACTGTGTGTGGCAGACAAAACCAATTGTGTGGGGCTTTTGCTTTCAGTGCTGTTGGAATAACCCCACTGTAGCTACACCTTGTTTCTTATTAGCGCCAGTGAAGGCTGAAACCTGCTTTGCTTTTTTTTTTATTTATTTATTGTTTAATTACACCAACTCCACACATTAATTGGAGAATAAAATCATGCAATCACTTTATTACTTAAACCTGATTGCAAGTAGTCAAAGACACGAATAGCGAGGGGTGCCGGGAGCCAGGCAAGAAATGGATATTTTGGCCAACCACGTTAGTTTGACCCTATTTTGCCTTTGCTGCCCCCCACAAGGGCAGTGCTGTGACCTGGAGTCAGGACATCACCTGCTTTGGGATTAACACAGGGCTGGTTTTAAGGTGATGGAAAGGGGCAACATCAGAAAACAGACAAACAAATAGGAGAAATGACTGCCTTGTAAAACTGGAGTCCATCACCAGGCTCCAGGAAACTGCTTGTACTGAGTTTAATTTCAAATATTTTCACTTTCTTAGTCTGAGAGGATTCAAAGCAGTAAATATGCTCCATCCTTCCATAAAATACAGGGCAACACCTTCTGTCCTCCCCATCTGTGGTTTTGACATTTTTTTCTCTGCTTGAGCACTTTCAGTTGCTTTACTTTCCACTTCTCCTTTTCAGTCTAATTTTCCCCTCAGGGTATTTATGGTCTTATGTACACTTTGTTATTTCATCATCTCTTCAGAATCTTTCAAGTACACAGATTTCCCTTGCGATTTCCATCTCTTTTTCACAGCTATTTTTCTTTTCAGGTATTTCCTTCTCAATCTTTAATGAGAATTTTCATTTTCAGGCTTCCAGTCTAGATTCCTTCCCTCTTTTTCTCTCTGGACTTTAGTAAAGATGTTTTTGTCCACATAGCTTTTATTTCTCTCACCTTCTAATTCTAGCATCTTCCTTTTGTCCTTTTAATTTTGTTTTGTCTACACCTAATTTATCTCCTTTCAGTGCACTGTGTTCTTTCCTTGCACATCACGGTCATCTTAGATGGAAACTGCGTCCAATAACCTGCTGATTACTTTGACTTCCACCTCCTTTTTCTGCCCTCTGTCCTTGTGGTCATCCAATGCTGTGATTAACAAGGAAGATGAATATTTCCCAGCTTGAAGGATCCTTTGGTATCCTCACAACCTAAAGCTTCACCTCTGTCTCTCTCAGCCTCAGAGTTAATCAAAGGAGATACTTGTGTGATACCTGGCTCAGGCCATCAGTGAGATTGAGCCCCTGAATTACCCTGGAAGGAGGAAAAAGAAACAAAGAGGAAAAACAAAGCATGGAAAATGTAGGAAGAAGGCAGCTGTCCTGTCTTTTGTAAATCAGTGAGGATCTGTTGGCCAACAGCCTAGAGCATAACGTTGCAGGTGCAGGGTGTGGGAGAAGAAATCCTGCAGTATGTTAGCCTTCATTATAAAACCAACAGGGTGTCCTGGAGCTAAATCCAGGTCTCTCCTGCTTGCTGCAAAATGGGGCTGGTGAATAGGGGTACTTTGGGTAACGCCGGGAGCTTGAGGATCCAAGTGCAGACTTGACACCCTAAAACCACACAAACAGTTTTGGACTGATCTCTGAGAAGTGATTACATGATTATTTTGGTTTGCCTTCAATGTATCAAAATCTGATAGAAGTTCTGATCTTGGTTGATTGTTTTGGGCTTTTTTTTTTGCCCTGAAAAATGTCACAATCAGACTCCTCCTTTAGAGTGCTCTACTTGCTTTATAGATGCTAATTTAGGCTATGAAATACCTCTGGTGATCAGCTTTTCTTAGTTAACCTGTATGAATATTTCTATGTGATGAGCAACAATGAGGTGGGGTGGCTTTTCTCTTTATTACATGTAATTGGGCCATTGATCAGCCTGTCCTTTACTGTGTTTTTTTTAAACGGTTGTGTCTTTACTGATGCGGCCAGATTGAGTTTGACAAGCTGCTGAAGATATTCCCTGCTTAGTCCAAAGCCAAACCCAGTTCTTAAATGTGGCTTAAAGCTTGTGGCTCATGACAATCTTTATTTTCAAGCCTCTTGACACCTCCTACGTTTCCAGTTCCAATTGAGCCACAATATCAAAGGCATCATCAAGTTGTGTTTCCTGTGGGGACTTCTCATGACAAAAAAGAAAATAACCCCAAACCTATTTCAAGCACATTCTTCAAGAAGGTTTTAAAGGATCAAAGAAAAAATGATGGTAAATCGGCTCTGCTGCTCCCTGTTGAGTAACCACCCAGAGTTGTCCACGTGGAAAGGATCTCCTCAGCAATCCCAAGGCTTGAGGGGGAGCTGTAGTAGAGTTCCAACTCTTTTTGGCATGGGAAAGGCAACACTTTGGATTTTAATTATCAGTAAAAGAAGGCAGCTTCTTGTCTGCTGAGGACAAGCAATCTGTGATGGGCTGTTGTGCAAGGCCAGGGTTGTTGTGTAGAGGACCAGGATATTTGTCAAGGAGAGTGAACGTGGCAGTTCTCATCACTGTGTGGTCGGTGCCCAAGATTCCTGATTCTAGTCAGGACTGAAAAAAGCAGAGTTGTACTTCCCCCTGGGAGGGTCAGTGTTACATGGAATGTAACAGGGCTGAAATGAGAATTGCACTAAAAGCCCTTTTACAATCAGCTAAACATGACGATGCTCTACTGTGCATCCTTTTGGCTTCAGTTAAAATTACTGAAGACATCTTCAAGCACAACATTTGGGGATTTAATTGGCAGGAACTATAAAACTGGCTGATTCTGTCAGTGAAATGTACTGGTATCTGAAAGTCCTCCATGCCAGTCAGTTCCATGAAGTTCTTCTGACCAATGATTTCTTCTTGGATTATTCTTTGTTTTATAGCAAGTATTTCAGCATATTTGGTACTTACTCCTCTGTGTCAGTGGTGAAAATGTAGCTTCTTTATTGCCTTATGATTCCTTTTTAATGTTCCTTTCCCTATGATATCTGTCTGTCAAGGCTTTCTGCTGAAAACTAAGGCTGTAGTTAGATCAGTATTACCACTTTCTTAAATGGAGAGAAAATAAAGATAGTCAGTGCTGATTTCTCCAAGGTCAGGGGGAAAGCAAGCATATGGGGGATGGGGAAATACTTACAAGATTAAAAAATTTTAAAAAACCTAGAGGTGGAATGAGATCTAAATTGGCAGCATTTAGCCTCTCTGATAAAGGCCACTAATGGTATCACTCACGGGAAGCTGACAGGTACCCTTTGAGCCTGACCTTTTGTTAAACCAATTGTCCTTGACTTAGGTTGTAATGCCTCAACATTTCCTGCTTCAGAGAGGCTGAGTAAATAGTCCAGAAAATTAGGAACAGTGGAAGAATCTCCGCTAGCAAAAGGAAAACTTCCCAGAGTCACTGCTTAGTGTTTTTATGGGCATGTCAACGTTATCACTTTAGTACAGAGAGCTTTTGGAACCCCTCAGATTTACCCCCACTCCCCACTTTTGAGTTTGGGTTGTGGAGTGGCCTTGGAATTCACAGATGGCTCTTCTTCAAAGAAGAAATATCAGAAGGTGCATCCCTACCACTGCTGGGTGTCCAATCCACAGCACAGGGTGATGGATGCAGAGTGAGAACATCAGACCCTCAGACCAAACATTCTGCTCTGGGGATCATTTCCCACCTCATGCTACTACTTGCTAATGAGAGCCCAGACTGTGCTGAAAGAAAGTGCCCAAGCTGTTGGGAAACACATTTTTCTGTACTAAATAGTGTCTGTAAAGGCTGCTAGGCTGGGCTTGAAAGTTAAAGCAGAATTCCACCAGAGGTATTACTGGCATGAGCTTCGTTAATTAAAAACTGCATGGAATGTTGACCTAGCTGACAAACAACATTGACTTCTAATGTGGCTAGAACCAAGAAGTTTCATTAAGTACTAACAGTTAATGACTTGAATAATTGGCCTGAGAGAGGACAGAGATCAATGTTGATACAAAGAATTGTGCTGGGGACAGCCTTGTGAAAGTCCAGAAAATGAAGCAAGTCTTTGGCAAAAAGCCTGGCTTAGGAAGGCTGTGGGGAAGGTTCTGGTGTCACAGAAGTTGTCCTTATCTGTTTGTAACATAAATATTTTGGAATATTCTGAACGTTTTACTTTAAAATGTCAATTTTTGTCCAAACAGAGGGGTCTGGGAATAATGTTGGGAAATTCACACTGCTATGGATATTCTCTTTTTTTCTTTAATTAACTGTGGCTGTAACTTGTATAAGGAAGGTTTTTACCTTGGCGCTAAAACTATGTGAAAAAATAAACGCCTAGAAGTGAAGGCAGTAGATAATTCTCCCAGGTTACAGTAGACTGAGAGTAGACAGTACGAGTCCTACCACACAAATAGTTCTGCTCTCGTGTGGTGACCTGATCCCTGCAGGTTTGTCCCGCTGCAGAGTTGCAATTGTGCAGATGATGCATCCAGATCACAGGTAGGTTTGCCCACTGCATGCCCTGCACTCTCTTGATCTTTGTTCTCCTGCAGAGTTCCCCAAGGGTGTGTGGTGCTGCAGTGTGGTCCTTGGGCCAGAGAGACACCCTACTGCAGTCCAGCCTTGGCTCTGGAGAGAAACTGGGAGTGAGCATGGAAGCATATAGTCCAGAGGATGATGCTGCACAAAGGGATAGTTTCATGGTCTGTGGGTTTCTAGATGGATTTCTGCCACGAAATCCACTCGTTCCATCCCTGGAAGTGTTCAAGGCCAGGTTGGATGGGGCTTGGAGCAACCTGGTCTAGTGGGAGGTATGAAAGGTGTCTCTGCCCATGGCAGGGAGGTTGAAGCTTTGAGCTGATCTTTAAGGTCTCTTCCAACCCAAACCATTCTGTGATTCTATGAAATGCCACTGGTGAGGAAAAGCCTGGCTTCCAGCCCCTCGTTATTGCTCCCGTGCACTGACACAGTCAAAATAAATCAGCCGGGATTGCCACGGAGAGCCCAGCACTGGGAGCAGAGTGTGGTGTGCTTGCTTTAGGTAGCACCTCTACATCACAGCTGAGGTGTCTCAGAGGAAAAATGGGATGGGTTTCATTATTAGTAGCTGCTTTGTTTTATTCTTACTTCCAGAATTCACAGTCCGCTGCCTTCTACCAGCGTTACTTCCGTGAGGTTGCATGTTAATATGGGAGACATTCTGGAGAACTGAGATGCATAATAGTCTCCAGGTAATTTCCTGCATGAATGACTTTATGTGATTTATTATAGTTGCATGGATGTTGCTAAGATTTGGTCAGGATTTTCA
Source organism: Grallaria varia (assembly GCA_013396735.1). Taxonomy (NCBI): domain Eukaryota; kingdom Metazoa; phylum Chordata; class Aves; order Passeriformes; family Formicariidae; genus Grallaria; species Grallaria varia. Next base: position 108,457 of record VWZG01000657.1, on the reverse strand, counting down.
CAGATTTTGCTTCTCCATCTCTCCCTTGCAAACCGAGCAGCGAGCATTGATTTTGTTCTAACATCTCATTTTGGGATGATCATCATATTACAAAACATAATCTGTGCTTATCAGAATCCTATAACCTGTAACAATTTTTTTCACTGTCTTTGCCTTTCTTTTTAATGTTTTTATAATACTATTTTGCAGTCCATGCATGCTCAGAAATATACATCTGAAGAACACTTTTATTCTTCAAATCTGCCAAGCAGATTATCAGTTATTAAATCTTTCCAAATCTCCCTCTGCTTTACAACGAAATCAAGAGAGTTCAAGTTATGCTTTTATAACCCCATTAAACTGAAGACCGTAATTCTTGTGAAAAAAAATTATTAACTGAGGCAATTCATCATGGACTGCTTTAAGAAGTAATCAACTTCTCAGTGAACTGCTATAAATACAGGTTTCCAGAGAGTGTAAAAAGGCAGCCTGTGTGGAAGCATGCAAAAACATGGGAAGTGAAAGGCAGGCACCAAGAGGCACCCTGGGGTCACGCAGGCTCCAGGGTTGGCTTTGCTGTGGGTTTCCCTCTACACCTGACAGGAGTTTATCAGCTGGTTTGGGGGTGTCAGCTCTCTGGGAGCAGGGAGATATTACAGGGTAAGAAAACTCATCCTCTGAAGTCAGAGTTTTTAAGCAAATTCAGGCTGGATAGTCAGAACTGTCAATAGCGATTTGGAGAGCTTGGCTATAGCCACTGCCAGAACATGGATTTGTGTGCTGACGTTTTTCCTTCAGCTGGAAATTGAAAGCAACAGTGCCCCAATAGTCCTCACAAACAGGGATACCAGTCCTTCAATGCCTCTCCTGTAGCTGCTGCTGCTCCAGGGGGATTCTCCTCCTTCTCCAAGCTTTTCTCCAACTCTTCTGTTTGTCTTTTACTTGTGGTACTTCATTTGTTCCCCACCTGTGCTCTTGACTGTCTCCTTTATGCCTCCTATCAATAACACTGAGTGTATAACTTTCCATTAGCTGTATTACACTCCAACAGCATCCATGTTTCCAGTGTCAGAGACATCCCAGGGCAGACTTGGAATCACATGACAAACTGGGGGTAACTTCCAAAAGACTCCCTGTCAAGCAGAATTCTTAGCACATTTTATTTACCACACAGATTTTTATCTTTAAGGTGCTTTTTTCTTGGGATGGATTTAAGGACTCAGCTTCCTGACATAGCTGTGTACCATTAAAGAGGCGCTATTTCAAAAAACATTGAGGCAGCTTGTATTTAAAGACAAGAAAACCTAGTGTTTAATGTGTTTAGATTTCAGCTCCTTGGGTTTTTTCCTGCCCTGCAGTGCATTTTCGCTTGGTTGAGAAGTTATATTTTATTTTATACTCCAGCATGGTTCCAGCCAACAATATACATCTTTATTCCTTTCTGTCCTTTGCAGTTTCAGCTTTAATTCTGAAAAATTGGCCTGTAAGCTTCAAGACAGATAAAGAAAAGAGTCCCTGAGATCAAAGAGGTGGGAGCAGATGAAAGGAAACTAGAGAATGCCTTTAGGGATGAACAAGAAGTCTTGAGGAAAAAAGGCACTGAATATCCAGTCACCACAAAACCATGGAGAAAAATCCTTGTGAAAAAAGGAGAATTATATGAAGAAGGACGACTGCTGCTATTAAGGCAAAAGCTGAATTTCTGATGGTGGGGTGTGTGTGAGAGAGAGAGAATACAGAGGAAATAAAATAGGGTTTTGCCATCAGCTTATAGGTGAAAATAGAAATAGCAACAATCAGTGCCCCTGTGCCAGAGGATTCATTATTTATAACTCTCTTGAGACAGAATGTAAAAGAGATTATGTTCCTCATCACCCCTGTGATTTGAAGAGAATGAGATTCCTTTTCTGATATGCTCCGGCTGTGCTAGGAAAAGTTAATGTTTCTGTTAGAGATCCAGTAGAGCTGCAGGAGCAGATGTTTCGCTTTAACACTGTAATAACAAATGCTGCTGCAAATAAGGAAATGCTGACCTGCAATAAATCATCTTCCCAAATGCTGTGCTGAGATAACGAGCATATGAAAATACCAATATGGAGCCTATTACTTAATGGAAATTCCTCCCACTGAGTTTAGTTAGCTTTCCTACAGACTATGCAAGAGATTAAATAACTGCTATCAAATTCTATGCCATTATTGTGTCTTTCTCTGATGTACGATGAGAGAAACTCCTCCCAGGAGTCGATGGCCACAACCTATTCTGCTTTGCTGAAGTGTGACAGCTTTGCCATGTGGCAGCTGAGAGCATCCTCAGGCTCATGGGCACACGGGCTCAGCAGAACCTGAGTAAGGGCTAAAACAGGCTAATATTGCTGGAATGACTCTGACTTTGTGGTCTTGTCGAAACATCGTGGAATTTTCACATCTGAATTACTGTTACTTTTTAAAATATAAGTTAGTCCATGCAATCAAGGACTCTCTTCAAACAGTGAATGCGTCTGAAGTTTTTAGACTACCTAAAAAAAAAAAGCTGCAGCAACTGTTTTAAAGTGTTCTTAATTATTTGCTCTGTTCAGTGTGACACTTGTGAAGGATACATGAACGATTCACTGTTTCATATGCCTTGAATCATGGAAAACATTTCACTGGTTTTACTCTATCTAGCTGCAATAATTGACCCTTCTCCACAGCTCACAGGCAGGGATTCCAAGGGAAGGAGCTTTACTTGTTAATAAATGAAGTATTTTATAGAAAATCACCTTGCAGCAAGTTAAACTCGGGGATGTGAAAAGATTCAACGTGGGCCAGAGCGTTCTGCTCAGTGGGCTGAGAAAATGAAGGAAGGGAGCTACAGTGACACAAGTTTTTGTCTGGTTGGATAGGGAAGAGACAGGTTGGGTCAGGAAGATCAGAAAAGCTTTGGCAGAGAGCTTGGCAGATGGGAGATGTGCAGACACTGAAGTTGGGGAGGTTACTCCTGGCCCAGCTGTGAGTTTGGTGGAGATTTGGGATACTTGCCCTATCTCAGTCCCTGCAGCTTTACTTCTGAGGGATTCAGGAAAGATTTAGGCTTAGCAGCAGTGGGGCACATGGAGCCCAGGGAGGGCTGAGGCAGGTTAAGGATGATGATAGTATGACTTTCTCGTGCTTCTGGAGTGCACTTGGATTTTTTCCATACCTGTCCATGGTCCCAGGTTGCTGTAAAACTTTGTGTCACCCCAGTGGGTCTCCCTCATCACTCATGGAATTACTGACATTCAGCATCTCGCGGGGTCCAGTTCTACTGCAACTTGTAAAGCCCAGGCTTAACTGGTATGGGAAGGTCCCTGCAAGCCTCAGGCTTCTGAAAAATGGCCAAGGTTTATTACCATAAATGTCACCACAGCCAGCTATTTATCAAAGCACAGCACACTGCACGCTGTGGTGTTTGCTTCTGTTGGACATTCCGGGAGAAAAATCGAACCGTTTTAGAAAGTATTTAAAGGAAATACCAAAGTAATCCAAAAAGTGCCCTTCCTGGGTTATTAAATTACAGTAAAAACATTAGTTCTGCACAGATCATTATTGTACCATTAGCTTAATATCATCAGTTAATGAAGAAACACCCATGCAGCTATTGGAAAGGTTTCCTTAGGCTGCACACAACCAAGGATAACAGATGCAATTAAAATGCTGCCAAAGTCATCATCTTTGGGAGGAAGCTTTGTGTCTTTCACTGCACTAACAGCATGGGATCTTTTCGGTGGTGGAAAATAGTTGACATTTTACCCATTGGGTGTTTGTTTCTCACTAACCCTGATTTTGCCCATAGCATCAAGATAGGAAGTTTTCTGTTATAAATTATTTACTATCCTTGCACTACCACCCCTTCGTCTTTCCACATTTCAGGAAGGTGTGTGTTTAACACATGCCGCTGATATGGAGGCAATTAAACAGAAAAGGAACAAGCATCTAAATTATGATAGCCCTCCAGTGAAATTATTATGCTAATTTTTAATTATTTTTTTCACTTTGTAACCCTTTGGGACGACAATGTTTCAACAGCAGCTGTATCAGATTAATAAAAACCATGTTACTAATTATGCAAACTGAAGATTTAGCATCTTTCTACCAATACTATACCTTTTTTATCAAAGAATTTTAAGTTCAATCCTATTACATTTTAGTAGAGGGAGGTTGTAATTCATAGTGGAAAAGATACAAATTAATTAAGCCATGCTGCCTGTACTGGCTCCTTGGGACTGTTTCAGTGGATGCGAGAGTTCCTTTCATTATTTAAAGGAGGGGGAACTCCATTGAACTGGTTAACATTTGCTCTACTTGTTAATAGCCGAGAATGGCCCTGGAACAATGTATCTGTGCATTGACTGCAGCTCCTTCCTGTCTGTACCATTGCAGGCACCACCAAGTGCCCCAAGGCAGACTCATAAAGCCGTAGTGAATCCTCCCAGCCTCCCCCATGAATTTCTGCAGAGCCAGCAGAACAAAATAAAATGCTTAAGCAAAACAAAGTTGCAACTCAGTTGGACTCTGAGTTGTTTCAGAACCCAAAATCTGCTGTTTGATTTTCAAAATGGACTTGTCTTGAATATTCAAATTGAGATGACATTACAACAGCTATAACTCAGGACATGTATCACCCATGGGATTTAGCCAGTATTTTTAATTATATTTTCCCCTGTTGCTGTTTTTTTTTTTTCTGACGTTGTCCCTCTGCAAAGAAGTTCATGATTTCTCACTCATGTTTATGGATGATGTCCTACAAAGAGGCCAGTCTGCCTTTTAAAAGCATTTGCCAAAGTTTTCAGGAAATAAGTTTCCTGGAGACCATTTAGGACCTGCTGGCCATCATGGAATGAAATCAAAGGTTTTAAATTCATGCTTTTTATATTTAAATCACTGAATCCTTGATGATTGTTTAGCAAAAAAACCCCTGGCACTAGACAGTCTGAGTATGTGCTGCCCTTAGTTTGACTTTAAGCAGATTTTTTTCCCATCTCTACCCCTGCTTCCAGCACACAGTGGAGACTGGACAGGGCACAGAAGTTCTCAAAGTCACTCCAGATTGCCAATGCAGCATCTTTCAGAAGGAACAGACCGGTTTTTTATTTTTATTTTTTTTCAAAACTTCTACCAAGCAATTTAATAAAGAAGCATTCCCTTCTTGGGGATGTTCAGCTGCTCTTTTGTAGAAGGCTATGAAGCGTTTTAAAGGGGGAATTTATAGATTTATTTGCACGTTGCTGCTCTTGCCATAGAAAACCAAATGCTGGGGTTTTGGAGGTGCCAGTTGAGAGAGCTGTTCCTCCAGCTGTGCCAGCTGTTTGCAGTAGAGGGAATGGAGATGGGGCTTCATGTGCCCACTGTGGAGAGCGTGAATTACTGTTTATTCATCAGCATCTGCTCATCCTCTTATGTTCTCTGTTTGCACAGGCCTTGAGTAAGGGAAATTTTCAGCTGTCACTGTTGTTCATCCAACTTTTTTTGGGGGGAATCTGTGATCTGGTAATGACAGAGAGAGGAAATAGTAGCCAGCTCACCTGAATCACCCATTGTGTCTCACAAATAATGTCCTGAGACTTTTAGCAGCTCATCTCAGGGGGGAAAAAAAAAAAAAAAAAGAGGATTTTCCCTGACAGCCTTGTTATAAGTAAATAACTTTTATTTCTAGTGTTCTTCCCAACTTAAATTGTTAGATTTTATGACTTTATTGAAATGTGTGCCACATGGCCGGGACAACTGAATCGTGCTCTCCAGACTGGCAGATGTTTCTCATAATTAACCCACTTTTCAGCCAAGAAGGAAGCCAAGATTTTTCAGGCTTGTGTATTGAGGGCTGTGTGTATTTAGAGAGGACAGCCTGTTTCCCAAAGGCACTGAGCAAATCATTATCTTCTAACACTTCTAATCACTATCTTCTAAAAGCAGGTCATTTGAACTCAGGAATCAGGCGTGGAATGGAGCGCATAACAAGGCAAACCAGGCTGAGCAGCTGCTGTTGCAGGTGGTAGCAAAGGGTGGGGGAAGAGATGAGAGAGGAACCAAGTCCCCTGGGTCCCCCCTGCCCCAGCACAGCCATCACCGGGAAGGGGCATCCTCACCTGCAAGGTGCTGTCATTGCTGCCAAGGCTGACAGTCCTTAGCTGGACATAATGATGGTCTCACAGGAGATGTGTGTTGCAATGAAACCAGCAGTTCTGAAGAGTTTCACCCTCCAGATTTCAAGTTCAGCAAATCATATGGACCAGAAGCCAACACGCTGTTAACAAAGTTTGTGCTTGAATCTCACAACAGCAGAGAAGCGTTGTGCACCAACTGAATTTTTATTAGCATATTAAAACAACCTGGATGAGCTATAGCAATGTATTTAAATTAAGGTCAGTTGGGTTTCTTAACTAGAACTTTGTATTCTGCCAACGGTGTGTCTGAGTGGATTTTTAGAGAGGGCAACTGGGGAGCATCTACTCCTCAGGCGTAGTAATGCACGTAAACGCAGCACAAAACATTTCTAAGAATCTGGAAGTGAGTCAGTTTTCTGTAAGGATTAAAATCTGCAGTAGGAATCTTCATTTTGTTTATTGTTTTGGAGGAGTTTCAACTCTTCATTTGTAAGAGAGGAGGCTTGCAAGGTTTTGGTGCTGCCTCTTGGCAGCTCTTAGCACCTTCTATAATTTATTCCTCAGTGTAATCCAATTTCATTAGTCTGAGGAGAGAACCAGGCTCTTGGAAGAAAACTGGGATGTTTCCATGGAATTTGCCAGACAGACATGTTTTTCAGCTCGGTGGTGGAATTTAAATTATTTTACACAATGTAAGAAAGATAATGACAGCATTTGCATCGGTGGGCACACACCTGTATCCCTTAAGAGAGCCAGTAAGGAAGGACAATTCAATAAACTAACCCATAACTAAAAGTAAACACCAGAATTTAAATAAGGCTAATTTAAAAATAGAATCCAGGTGATGCCTGTCCTTGTTACAGGTGTTCAATAAAGGACAAAACAAGCATGAGTGCCTGAACTGCTATTTCACAGGGAATTCTCATTCTCTAATCCTTTCTCTCTTCCTTTTCTTTCCACTTCTACTTTGCTTCCAGTTTTTCCAGATATTTTTTCCCTATTCTCTGACTTCTAGAAAAGACCAACCATAAATAAACGCAAGAGCAATAAAACAAAACAAAACCCAAGTCAAGCTAATTTCTAAAACCTTTTTTTGTCTCAACCATGAAATCATAGGGATACATTTTTAATATCCTCAGAGCTGTTTGTTGATTAGAATATGTCATTGCCTTTGAGGACTCCAGGAGGTACAATCAAAAGTCTTTGCATGCTTCAAGAGAGCTTTGAAAACACATCCCTACAGTGACCAAATGGATCAAAAGATGCAAAATTAGAAAAGCTACAAGGGGGTTCAATTGTTTAATCAAAGAGTTGGATAGGAATTACAAATGTATGAGCTACTGCCTTTGGGAAAGGCTTCAGTAAATACAACAGAGCCCTGGTTGCAAATAGCCTGACAAAATGCACTTTCCTGTAAGAGCCAGGTCAGCTCACGGGGGCAATCTGTAATCTTTATAGAGGCCCTAGGGTTGTTTTAATATTGTTCTTTTCCAAAATTAAATCTACATTTTAAACTTTAACTCATACCATTTTACTAATTAGTTCCAGCATCTATCTATGCCAATCATCGCTGCCATAATTTTTGTTAATTAAAGCCAGTCATGGCAAAGGAAAATTAAAAATGGAAATGCCTCAAGTTTCATACCAGTTGCTGTTGTGGAAATTTGGAAGCTTTGCTTGAAGAGGCAACAATTTTTCACTGGAACAATTAATCTGCTGCTGTTTTACTTCTGTAGCAGCATATCAAGTCTGAGGTGATTTAATAAGATAAATATCAACGTGTAGGTTGTATTTTGGTAAGCCACGAGCAAATGGATCAAACGTTGCTTCCAGGCAGCATCCCTTTTGCCAAGAGAGGGATTGGCCAAACGTGCATTTCCAGAGTAGTCCCATTCCCATCAGCACCACTTCCACCAAAAGTGCAAAACACCAGCAGTGCTGGGACAGCCTCTCTGCTTTCACCTTTTGCAACTATTTCTTCTCAGTGCCCCTGTTTCCTTCGTTGCTGTTAAGAGACAAAAGAAAGGATCAAACCCCCCTTGCAGTAACTCCACCTTGGAAGAGGCGAGCTCACCTTGGAAAACTTCATTCTTCTCAAAGGCAAAATTATCATGAGCAGTGAGAAAGGTTTGGGGTCACGTTAAGGTTTTGTAAAAGAGCCAGAATTGTCACACTTTTTTAATGAGGCTTTTCTTTTGACAGGTGTGATTTGTATCCCAGTAGCTGCAAGTGGTTTCGGTGTGACAAGTCCTTTTCTGGGGAGAACTGGGGTTATTCACAGCTAAACACTGATTTTCAAAGAAGAGTTGATGTGAGATCTGCGACGGTCAAAAACTAAACGGTCCCATCTTGGGGGTAAAAAGCTGGAACATTTATTGAATACATCCATGACAATATATAGAACCAAAAGGCAGGGGGTGTTAATAGGGAGGCAGGATATGCTGATAATAGGGACGATTTATGTTAGTTAGGGCTTAGGCAACTAATTAGCTACATTTCACGATAGATCGAGCATTTCTCATCTAGGAGCCACCTGGAGGAATACAGAGCCTCAACAGGATGGCAACAAATCAAAAGAGTCCACTCACTCCCGCCGACAGGAGACAGGGCTAGAGAACTGCAAACAGTCTTCTCAAGGCCAGGCCACCTTGTTTTATCAGGGAGAGGAATTCCTCTTAGTTTCTGTCATCCATGGTCTGCTGCTTATTCCCTCTAAACCTCCATCTGTTAATAGCTGATGTCCGATTCCAACATATCTCTAATCAGCAAATTCTGTCCTTTCAAGGAACATTATAATTTAAAATGGAGAAACTACTTTAAAACGGCCTTGTCTGGTGAACAAATGATTATGCAGCAATATTTGCATAGTCACATATAGCGTCTTTTTAAGGGGATTCACGGAGATGTTCCAGTTCGACCTCCACAAATAGGTCTGTGCTCTGGAACTTCTGCAAGGGGGATCTCTGGCGGGACGTCCCTGCAGTGCGGTGGGATTCCTCAAGGGCACATGGAAAATCCTCACATCCTGGCAAAATCCTGACTATTCTGATAGAAATTGGTAGTTGGAGCATTTATGACATTGGCCTCGGGGACTTCGATAAGTAGAAGAGAGAAAGGAAAAGAAGGCAACAAAGAGTGAAAAAAAAAATTTAATAGCTGATGTCCGATTCCAACAGAGACCTGCAATGTATCAGTTAATGAGGAGGTTTTGCCACGCAGCCTCCTGCTCTGGGAATCCTTTTATTCCAGGGAACACAGGGCATCAGACTGGCACATCAGAGACTCAGATTCTTCCTAGATGTGCCACCAATTTGTTGGTGACCTGGATGAGCCTCTTCATCTTCCTATGAGACCATTTTTCCTGCAGCAAAATAAGCCTTGTGGTGCTTTTTTTCTTTCAGGAGGTGTGTAGTGAGCCCTGTTCAGTGCCCTATAGTGTTCTTATTCGGTCATAAGAAGATAAACCTTTTATTTTGAAAGCAGATGTCCGTTGTTGATCCCTTGCTGTGAATGCCTTTGCCAGGCCATTAACACAGATGGGCATCAGCAGCAAACAATTAATAGGATTAATTACCACTGCAGTTACATCATATCATGTGAGGAATCACAATTAATCAAAGGCAAACTTCTCAGTATCTGGGGTAGGGTGAGTTTTGACCCCTCATTTTCCCACTTCCAGGTCTTCGCCAGTATTTTGGGATGTCTGCAATCCAACAGTGTTGCCTGTTGCTAAACCTTGTTGTGCTCGGAGGTGTTTCAGACAGAGACTCACTGAACTGAGTAGAAAAGATATTGAAAAATTGCAAATCAGATTGTTTTCAACCTCATCAAAAATGCAACAACTCATTTTGCCCTGTAGCCTTTCTGAGGGCCGAGGAGATCAAAGTGACAATTGGAATTTTAACAAACAACCAAAATGCAGTCATACTTTCCATGGAGTTTTGTAATGAAATGAGACGTGCACTTAATTATACGATCCCAATGGCAATACCCGAAGTAATCAGATTTCTATTTGGGTCTCTTCTTATTCCTCCCTGCCACTTTCCTTGTGTAATTCCTAATCTCACAACAATAATTTTTAAATTATTCTTCATTTAATGCATAAATCAGGATATGAAGAGGGCTAGAACATTACCAACATAGTCTTTCTTACATGTTGTAAAAATACTTTCCTGAAAGTCACATAACTAGTCCTTCCAAGTTTTTAAAACATGGAAAATAAATCAAAAAAATGAAGAAATGTCTTATCATTTAGAGGAGCAAAATGATTAAGGTTTTTTGTGTTTTGATGGTGTTGTTTTGATTTTTTTTTTTATTTCTGTAAATGAGCAATTATCCCTCAGTAAATTGTGGCACAATGGATTAGACATGCTTGTCAATACCCTGTGAAAATCAAGCCCTTGAGATTACCTGTGTTTAAATTACTTTACAAAGGACTACAAACTATTATGAACCACAAGATTAGGTTCCAAAACTGTCTTTTCCCCTTAAAAGTATTCAAGAAATAATGACTGTTGGCTGTGTACGTCATCTGCATCCACCCAATTTGCTGACTTTTACATGCCAATCAGCATTTCTAATCCCTGGAAAGTTGGGGGACTTAAAATCTTCTGGTATTTAAGACTTCATACTTGAAATCATTTTGAAAAACACAAAACCTTTATGGATCTGTGCCTAATTTCTATAGTTCACTTTGTGTTCTCAGCAATTTTGCATGTCTAGTGCAACCAAAAGGTTCTTGTATTCAGGCCTGGTAAGAAGAGGATTAACTTTCTCCCTTTCTGGAAATTTTCCTCTCCTTTCCTCCCATGAGGCTGAAAATGGACCTGCAAGGGCTATCACATACTATACTTGGTATATCAAAGGTGGTTTAGTATTAAAAATGCAAGTCAGAAGTTTTGAATAGTATGTATTAATATTTTAAAGATATATTTTAAAAAGTTAGAAAGTTACGTCTAGGAACTTGTGGGTTTATTTGAGAATTTTTTTGTTAAAAGGTTAAGCATTTTTTGGTGTCAAAATGAAGAATTCTTTGTAAATATCACCCCTCTGACTTCAAATCTCCTTTGGATTTAATATTGTATAATTCATGCTAAATATTTAATTTTGTTTTTTATAATGTATTCTGCTCTGAAGCTTGCATGTCTCGGATCTGATTCAGATTGATCATTCTGACTTCAAATCAGGGATATTTTATTTAAAATTCTGTGGAGAATGGGCAGCTTGAGAACTGTTTTATTATGGAAAACTCATCTCCAATAATCCACTATATGAAAAACATCTCTATTCCCCAGCCTGTGCAAAATGTAGCAAAGAGAGAAAAAGAGAAGGAACATGAAAATATAAGGATGAAGATGGAACAGAATTGCTAAGCAAGGAAAAGGTGCTTTGAGCTCACAGTTTCAGATCTGTTGTTCTTGTCAGTGAAAAAGTGGCTGTTTAATTTGTACTAAAACTGAATATCAGCTGCTTCTCATGGCAAAACTTCCAAAATTGCTGGAAGAAACAGCTTGCAAGAGAATAGAAAATAAAATGAAGGAAGCCTTTAAAGAGTAGCTGAACACTTAGCCTGTGAAAATTGTGTTTACCACAGACTCCCATTTCCCCTGGTTGGCAGCAGCTGAGCTCTTGGTCATGTTGATCAGCTTCATGTTGATCCCCATCCCCATTGTCAGCTGGTAGCCCTTCATCTCTTGAATTTCTCTCTGTTGCTGCCATGAGCAGCCACCTGTTTACAACTGCTGTGCACTAAATTTTTGAGGATGGGAATTTTGGTGACAGCACATACTGTGCTTTTAATACAGATATACAAGCCTTGACCCTCACTGTTTTTACCCAAAGTGAGTTCAAGAAATATTCTTCTCCCAACATCCATCAAAAGCACTAACAGTCTTAGAAAAGTGATTTCTTCTATACCGATGCCACATGGCAATCAATACAGACACTTATTAAATTATATCAATTAAGAATTAAGAAATAGATGGTCCTTAAATTATGCAAATTTTGGAGTAGCAATTTTTTCAATTAATGCCTTCTCAAGAAAAGATGAATATATGTCATGTCCCTAGTAAAAGAACATTATTCCTCCCCTTAGATAAGATATTGGGAAAATCCTATTATCAGGGATGTGGGGGCTTTTAGCATAATGAAGAACAGAAATATTCTATTTAAACTTGGCAGGTCTAGTAAAGTTTGCAGACAAATGCATCACAAAGTGAACTTTGCATTTGTTGATGGATAGAAAAATCCCCTTGCTCCACAGAGGGAGATCAACAGGTTTGCTTTGTATTCAACCTCTGGTCAGCATATTCATAATTTAGGAAAACCTGGAAGCTGGATGGGTAGGCTACAGTGGGATGCAGCACAAGAAGCACTTGCTCTGGGCTGTAGTTACAGGAATTATCAAAACTGAAGCCAAAGTTCCGCTGTAATTTTAATGAAACAAAGTGCTTTTGTCAGAATTGAAGATTTGGTTTAAATTGGAATTTGTTTAATTGTTTCATAAGGAAAAAAAAAAAGTAAAATGCTTCCATATGACAATATTTGGAAATAAAGGTTTCTTACTCTCACAATTTATGTCCTGTTAAGAATGCCAGTCATGAAATACATTATTGTAAATACATCCTGATGGAATGGCTTCAAACTGAATACATTTCATCCTTCCTGATCTCCCGGGAGTCCTACTCTGCAGAGGAGAAAAATGGAAAAACTGAAATCATCCCTAGTATTTGTGGTGCAGGAACACAGCGACTCCTTTATGGCAGAGGTTCAAGGGAAGAATCCGAAAATGTTTTGCAAGAGGTACATTTTCTACAGTAAGAAAATCCAACTTAATGCCATAGGTTTTAAATTCCCCAGACACACAGCACACTGGAAAAATCTGACTTCTTAAATTACCTTATACAGTGTTGTTTTGAAAAGTTATTTCAATATAAGCTTGTCTTGAGAAAGCTGTGGTCAGATGCTTCCAAATATTATTCGTGGGGAAAAAATCCCTACATATTTGAGCAATCTTGCAAATTTAAGTTGAGAGATGCATGTCTTACAGTTCTGCTCTATGACCCCACGGTGAGGGAAGTGAAAAAAAGGTATAAAGTCTCCAGTAGTTTTTAGTTTCTGTTTTTTCCCAGCGCTGATGGGGTCATTTTAGGCAAGCTTAATGAGGCCTGGGAGAACACCATGTATCCCTTTAGAAGTCCTGCATTTCATCATAATTCCCACTTGAGCACAACTCATATTTCTGAGGTATGAGATGTCTTTCACTGATCATACTCCTAAAAAGAATTCTGTGCCAGCTCCTGAAGCGCTGGGGGTTGGGGTTTGTTGGGATTGTTCTAGTTTGTGTCTGTGGTTTGTTGTTGTTGTTGGGGTTTTCTTTCTAATCTGCCTTTGTTTTTCTTGTGCTGAAGAAAGTGAGAAATTGAAAAGGTGAATAAAAAGTATGTAAAATCAAGTATGGGAATATTGCCACAGTGTAGAGGGCCCTAAAGTCAATTTATCACGTGGCTGAAACCAGTCGAAGTCCCTCTTGCAAATATGAGAACGGACTAAAACAGCAGGTACTATTATTCCTCTGACATCCACTGCATGTTGGAAGAGCAATTTCACATTTTAAAGAATCCTCTTTAAAGAAGAGGATGTGACCATTTTAGAAAATCACCAGTAAAGCAAAGGTACAACCACTTTCACTGAAGGGGAAAAAACCAGATGGATACTGCTGATGTCACACAACATAAACCAACATCTACAGCTCAAACAGGACTACAAGGAAATCATGGCTAGGCTTCGCGAACGAAGATTTGGGAAGGGCTCTACCCACGCTTGCTGCAAGCGCGCTGATGGCTAAAGAGGCCGATGCGAGATAGACAAGTCCGGTTGCAAAAGGCACAGCAGAAAGTCTCCATAGGTGGTGTTGGCGAAATACGTTTCTTTTATTCATGGTTGGTGAGGCAGGGATCTGATCTCTACTAGAATGCCTCTTTTTGTTTAAATGGACTTTTCAGAGGAGGATTTTCATATATATGGATACATGGCATTTATCTGTTAATAGATGCAGTATTTCAGCCAAGTCATTTCCTATCCTGAAGACACTTAAAAGAACAGGACACTTAATATGTCAAATGTGATGGGTCTTATGAGGATTTTTACTTCTACGTTACCTTTATCAATGATCATAAAACTTGCTTTTTCGGCACTATTTCCAAGTCAGATTAAATATTTATTGTACTTATGGGAAACATTTACATAAGCTCTTTAAAACCTGCAATCTGAACAGCAACACATCACCACAGAAAAGGCATTACGACTTATTTGAAGCAGTTTGAAGTGTGACAAACCGCCCTGGCAGGAGCCAGCCTTACTGAAGAAACCCTTGTGAGGTGCCTGCAGTCCACTGAGCACATATCCTTCTCTTGGCCATGGTTCCCAGACTCCTAACTGCTGTCAGCTCCCACTTCTTTCCACTTATCCTGCACGGGATGTTCCTGCAGAGGTGCCATCCACCTCCTCCGGGCAGTCTGTGCCACAGAGAGGCAATTCCCCTCTGAGGTACAGGGCCATTCAAGCTGCACAGCTTCCCACAGCCCCGAGCTTTGGGACTCCTCCAAACTGGATTGCTTTCAGAGTCCTTTCTGCAGTCATCTTTCATCCTTTAACAAAATTTTGAATGCCATTTGCTGCTCTTTCCTCCAGGATAGGCCATGTCCTTCCCCTGCATGCCCAAGAACCACAACCTGTAAAGCATCATCAGTGAACCAACTTCTGGAGCTGATTTTTAAAATATTTTTATTTAATATTTGGATTCCAGCAGCTGTGTAGGATTACACTTTCTGTGACACAAATCTGTGTATTTTTGTCTGATGACAACATACAGATTGCACAGATGATAATTTTGTTCTGCCAGACTGCTGCATGATTTTCTGGTTCTTACAGACTGGTTCCTAGGTGATCATTCTTTGTTTTATTTAAACTGGAAAAGTGGAAAATCACAAATCAACTTGACTGGGAACCCTGGTGCACTTAAACCTTGTGTTCCAAAAATGACATCTTTTCTTCCTGCCTATGATCAATTTGTAATTACTCCAGAGGAAAAAGAAATCATGCACAGCTAGAGGGAAGTCCCAGGTCATCGCTGTGCTAAGAGGGAAATCAAGTTCTGTGCATCATTTTCCCTGAATTTTCCTGGAACTTCTATGTTTTGCTTGTTTACCTGCATGGCTTTGATCCTTCACCTAATATTTATCAGTAGATCAAAGAGATCAGAATATTTTCTGGGACACACTACAAAAAAAGAGCAGTGAGGTTCAATGAAGAACCCAAATTCCACAGCAAAACATTGTGTAACACTCTCAAAATTTATTTTATTATAAAAAAGTGCAATTATAAAGCCGTTTTTGGCATTGAACATGTAATGCCTTCTCAGAAACTACTACCTAAAGCTGCTGATACCTCTCAGAGGGACTGGAGGGAATACATTCATAACCTGCTACAGCAGTGGTCACCTACAGTGTCCACTGAGAGCCAAAGAACTGCCAGGAGGAACATCCAGTGTGGGGAACAAAATCTTACTTTAATGTCAATGTCTGCTTGCTAATGCCCTTTGTGTCCACACAGGGACTGTATCTTTCACAGGCCATCTTAGCCTTGTATTTGATTCTTTATATTGTATTATCAGAGCAAGCTTTAAGCACCCTTCATTGCCCTTGAGTTTATAAGAGACTCAAAGCTCCACAATACCACTTAGTCATAAACTGAATTCACACCCACTTTGGGAAGGAGAGACACTGGAGAAGGAATTGTCACGGTTCAGGTGGTTGATGTGCCAGGCTGTCCTATCCCTTGGCACATGCAGATTGTACTGCCACATGTTGGAGTCCATCTGAAGCCTTGAAGCAGGGCCACACTTTGACATTGACTGCCAAACTTCACCAGACATTGGAACCAAACAAGTCTTAATATATAGTTTTCCAAAGAATCTGAAAACTATTTAATCTTACACATCATGAAATAATTACAGTTGATGCTCTCATAGGAACAATTTTTGGCTGTATTCAACCTTAAATATTAATGTGTGGGATATATTACATGCAGAAATTAATAACACTTCACTGGCTATTTGTGGTTACCATGGTTTCTTGACATTTAAATTTTTGAACTTCGTTTAAAGAAACCTACACAGCCCAAAACATTAATAACATGGATTAAAACTTTCTTGTTCCATTTAATACACAATACATATGTGAGGACACTGCTTTCTCAATATGCACTTTATCAAATTCAGTAAATTACTGTGTTTGCATTTTCATTAGCTGTAGTCATGGAGTTGCTGATGGCCCTAAAATCAGTCTTTACTTCATTTTTCATTATTTTTTCATTAAGCATGTTGTCTTAGAGATTTCCCCCTCCTTAAACATTTATGTCATGGAAGCTCAGGTTGTCAGGAACACGGATTGATTTATCAGTGTTGAGTATTCTGCATTGTTTCACATAGATTTCAAATCCCAACTTGACATCACTGTCACTCCTACTGTGTACCTCAGAGCAGAATGCACTGATGGTGATAAATTACTTATTAGCTACAAAAAAAAATACTACTTTACTACATACCTAATAAAATAATAAGCAAATGCTTTCTCAGGTTGCTGCAACATTCCCAAAGCTCTGAAATACTTCAAACTTCTCCACTTTAACCCATGGGTATTTATTTCAGAGTGTCCACCATCTCTCCACACGTGCACAAGAACTGGAGTCTGAGCTCTAGTAATAGTCACCTCGGGGTTCTGTTAGTGGAAATTTTGATTTCCCTTCTCAGGAAAACCCCCAAATTTTTGAAGTCCAAATCAGTCCAACGGGCACTGGATATGGATATCTGGGATCAGCATTCTCATTCCCTTTGTGTCTGACTAATCACATGTACTTCAGATCTATGTCTGTTAATCTGCTGTATTTCTCAAGGGATTTTTGTCAGTGCACAGGATATTAGAGGATTGATGGATACACTGTTATTCCTTTGCCTTACTATATTCATGTAGGGCCTCTAGGCTGCAGTGAAACTCAGAACTCCCCTGAGTTCTGGGAACAAGGCACTGTCCAACTGCAGAGTAACAGACTAACCCTGTCTCAAGACCACATAAACTGAACAGGCAAGAGAGAAGAGGAATTAAAAAAAAAAGCTTCCTTTTCACATACTGGGTGGGACACAATACAGAGTTGTAGATGCTGATGAACTCACTCCCCCTGGGTACTGTTTAATGCACGGGACTGCATCAGTCAGCATGAGATAAGGTAGGACAGTTTAAGGACTGGCAAGTAGTTGTTAGAACTAGACTGAGCTCACTGTCATCCTCATCAGCCCTTCTCTGATGCTGTTTCATAGAATTATAAAATAGTTTGAGTTGGAAGAGACCTTAAAGATCATCTAGTTCCAATCCCCCTTCTATGAACACCGGACCTTGGACACTTCAGGGATCCAGGGGCAGCCACAGCTTCCCTGGGCACCCTGTGCCAGGGCCTGCCCACCCTCACAGGGAAGAATTTCTTCCTAAAACCCAATCTAAATCTGCCCTCTTTTTGTTTGAAGCCATTCCCCTTGTCCTGTCATTCCAGGCCCTCTTCAAAAGTCCCTTTCCAGCTCTCTTGGAGCCCCTTTAGGCACTGGAAAGGGCTCTAAGGCCTCCCCAAAACCTTCTCTCCCCCAGGCTGAACAACCCCAGCCCTCTCACACTGTGTTCATAGCAGAGGTGTGATCTTTGTGATCATCTTTGTGACCTCCTCTGAACTCATTCCAACAGGTCCGTGTTCTTTTTGTATTGGGGACCCCAGAGCTGGATGAAATCAGAAAGCAATGGCAGAAAACTGGCACCACAGAAAAATTAAGTCTAATAAGGGAGTCAAACAATAATTTGTTCTATGTTTCATCATCTTTTTGGATCCTTCAGGAAAGTGAAATGCTTTAGGCTAAGAAAAATATTTGCAGAAAAAAAACCAAAACAGCAGAGCACTTGAGATGTTTTTCCTTGTTCAAAACAAAATGAGCCTGCGGGCAAGTCATTAGAGCTCTTCACAGCTTGCACCACCACCTTGGAGAGTTTAAATTTACATGACCAGCAATTTCAGTGGAACTGGATTAGACCATACATGCTCACTTGGAGGAGAGTTTCTGGATAATTTTAAACTTTTGAGCTGAAAACATTTGGGAAGGGAGACAAGTATCCAAGTTTTTGATTAAAGCCATCTGGTTTTGCATCAAGCTGATAGAGTTCTAGGTGCTAAATATTCCACACTCTGAAATTCGTATATTGATTTTATTTCTATGTTAATTTTAGCAGAACTCTGAAGCCCCAGAAATAGAATCTCTTTCATCAAATCCACTTATTTAATCTTTTTCTGAAAATACAACATGGAATTTAAAGATCCCTATTAGGATTATAAAGTTAGACTGATTAAATGAATCTTGACTTTAGATACAGCCCCTTTGCCAAAAAAAAAAAAGAACCTTTCAGTCCCTTGGTTTTAAATAACAAAGTCCTGACACAGAGAATGGCACCAGGTCTCAATTCTGTGCATAGTTTTTAGCCCCCACTCACCCACGGACACTCATCTAGCAGAAAACTTAAGAAGCTTTAAATGCACGGAGTAGAAATGATAACACTAAGGCAATAGCAGCATAATTTGTAAGGCAAATATAACCATGCCCCATAGCATGTATGAATTGGTTATATACCCTGATTTCAAACTGGGGTTTGTATAATGGAATGCAACACTGCACAGTCCCAGAGTGTCGTGGTTCACTGGTGGAACCAAGGAGCTCCTGGAGCTGACTTTAGGGCATGGAAATTAAAGAGCTCCCAGAAGCTTTCACAGGATTAGTCCTGCAGTAATTATTATATAAAAGAGAAACCTAAAAGAGGGAGATTGTACACAGCTCTCTACTTTGGTTCTGCTTCTGGTTCAAACTCACAGAAAAATTATTTACAAACATGAGCCAAAAGCTATGCAAAATCATGGTTCTCACTGATTTAATCATTAATTTATTAACATGTTTTTTATGATCACCCACAACTTTATTCTGCATACATACTTTGTAAAGATTATTGGAGCTCAAGCTGTCTGGAATGAAGTCTCTCACACCGGCTTTAATAACTTGGATACTTGATAGTCCCAGCGGTTTTAGTAGGTTTAACAGTATTTCTGACAGATCATGTTGTCCTGAAAGGGTAACAAAAAAAAAAAAAGGGAATAAAAAAGCTCTTTACTTCTCCAAACAGTGACTTCTCAGTTTTAAGAATAAAGAGAGATCTTTTTGGGTGAGACGGTTTTGAGAAATTAGTTCCAATGTTAAAGTGACCCGAAAATGGTATTGAGGAAGGTACTGTTTCAAGAAGAGTTGGAAAAGGTGTGAGCTACAGGTTGTTTCTTGAGTTCCCACTTTCACAAATTCAATTTTGAGTAGAATGAAAAGAGAAAAAAATTAGGATCAGCATTACTGAATCTTCAGTGACAAAGTGACACTGCATCATTTAAAAATGCGTAGCTGGCATTACATTCTTGCCATCTTTGGCCATCTAGTGGCATCTTTTTCTCTAAAAAATATAGCAAATAAACAATTATTATTTTGAAGAGAAACAAACCCCCCAACAGTTTCTGTATGTTAAATTGTTTTGGAAGCTTCACAGAATCACAGGATCAATTAGGTTGGAAAACACCTTTGAGATCACTGAGTCCAGCCCCAGTGCTCTGCAGCCTGGTGTGCTCCAGGGCAAACGCCCAGTATTCTTGCTGAGGGGTGTGTTATCCCAGGGGCAGCAGTGGCAGCTCGGGGACAGCTGGAGGACAGGTTGCTTAGGCAGGGCTTGGTGCCCCGTGGCGCTGCTGCATCCCTGCTATTGGGGGGCTCTGGCTGTGGGTACTGCAGCATCCAAACAGCTGGAGGTGGGACAGGGAGCCCTGCTCCTGGTGAAGTGTCTCAGGTGCACAAGTGTCCCTGGTTAGCTGAGAGAAGTTTAAGCGTAGAGAAGGTTGGGAGGGGGGTCTCATTAATGCACATAAGGATCTCAAAGGTGGGTGTCAGAGGATGGCGCCAGACTCCTTTGGGTGGTGTCCAGTGACAGGATGAGGAGCAATGGCCATAAACTAAAACACAAAGTTCCGCCTCAGCGTGAAGAAGAACTTCTTTCCATTGAGGGTGGCAGAGCACTGGAACAGCTGCCCAGCGAGGGCGTGGAGTCTCCCCCCAGGAGACATCCCAAACCCACCTGGACATGTTCCTGTGTCACCAGCTCCAGGTGATCCTGCCTTGGCAGGGGATTGGACTGGATGAGCTCCAGAGGCCCCTTCCAACGATGATTATTGTGCGATTCTGTGAGGTATGGTGGGGCAGGCTGGAAGCAGGCACCACAGATACCCCTCACACCCCACAGACACCCTAAAAACCCTGAAACCGCCACACACACCACAAACACTCCCGGACACACCTCACAACCCCGGAGCATCTCACAGACACCCCACACACCCCCTGAACACCCCACAGCCCCATAACTCCTCCTGGACACCACTCACATCCTGGACACCCCTCACACACACCACAGACACCCCACACACCCCCTGAACATCCCACAGCCCCATAACTCCTCCTGGACACCACTCACACCCTGGACACCCCTCACACACACCACAGACACCCCACACACCCCCTGAACATCCCACAGCCCCATAACTCCTCCTGGACACCACTCACACCCTGGACACCCCTCACACACACCACAGACACCCCACACACCCCCTGAACATCCCACAGCCCCATAACTCCTCCTGGACACCACTCACACCCTGGACACCCCTCACACACACCACAGACACCCCACACACCCCCTGAACATCCCACAGCCCCATAACTCCTCCTGGACACCACTCACACCCTGGACACCCCTCACACACACCACAGACACCCCACACACCCCCTGAACATCCCACAGCCCCATAACTCCTCCNACACCCCATACAACCCTCGGACACCCCTCACACCCCCCGGACACCCCTCACACATCCCTGAACATCTCTCACACCACCTGAACACTCCGGACACCCCTCACACCACCTGAGCACCCCTCATACCTCAAACACCCTCCTCACACCCCACCCGGCCCCGGAACGGCGGTTCGCGAGCCGCGGGCCCC
>VWZG01000657.1:0-87129 GCA_013396735.1 Grallaria varia | reverse complement strand
CTTCCTGCGGGGCGGGGCCGGGCCTGGGGCCGGGCAGGGCCGCTCAGCTGCGGCTGCCGGGGCTGGGGCGGCCCCGCCGGGCTCCGCTCGGGGGCTCCCCGCCTTCGCCATGCAGCGCTTCACCGTCAACATCAAGCTGCCGGCGCGGACCCTCACGGGCGCCCTCAGCGCGGCCAACCGGGGCGCGGCGGACTGGTGAGGGGCCGCGGTGCGGAGGGAAGCGGGTTCCGGGTCGGCCCGTCGGGCTCGGCGCTGCCCGCCGGCCCCGCCGTGTCCGCACGGCCCCTCCGGGCCCCCCGGAGCTGCTGCTGTGTCGGGCTCGGGGCAGGAACAAAGCCGTGGCCCAGCCCCTCCCGGCAGCCGCCTGTGGGTCGGGATGGAACAGAGCAGGGTTGGATTGGGTGTTAGGAGGGAATTCCTGGCTGAGAGGGTGGGCAGGCCCTGGCACAGGGTGGGCAGAGAAGCTGTGGCTGTCCCTGGATCCCTGGGAGTGTCCAAGGCCAGGTTGGACAGGGCTTGGAGCAACCTGGGCTGGTGGAAGGTGTCCCTGTCCATGGCAGGGGGTTGGAATGGGGTGATCCTCAAGGTACCTTCTAACTCAAGCCATTCTGTGGTTTCCTTCTGTGATTTCTTTCTGTGCGTGGAGATCTTGTGGATGTAGTGGACTGTAGAGATCAGAGCAGCTTCTTCTGGTTTCCCTTTGTGTCATCTGTGAGACTTGGTGCACAGAGTCAGCACATACACTTTTATATCCATTGCTCTGAGTTCACCCAGCTGCGCTGTAATTCATTACCCCAACACTGCTGAGGCCTAAGCAGGAAAATGGGCTGGACCAAGGCATGGTTTAAAACTGTAGCCTTTAGGTTTGTCAGCTTGCAAAGCAGTGAACATCAAAGTACTCAGAAGTGCTTGGTTCAAAACTTTTTCTCCTTTGACTGTTGCCACTTGCTTGGTGTTCAGCAAAGCTTGTAAGTGTCTGGTTACCTGGAGGGAGTCTGCAGGAGAGCTGGAGAGGGGACTTTTCCTTTAGGGCAAAGGGGAATGGCTTCAAACTGAAAGGGTGTAGGTTTAGATTAGATATTAGAAGTAGTTCTTCCCTGTGAGGGTGGGCAGGCCCCGGCACAGGGTGCCCAGAGAAGCTGTGGCTGCCCCTGGATCCCTGGAAGTGTCCAAGGCCAGGCTGGACGGGGGTTGGAGCGACCTGGGCTGGTGGAAAGCTGTCCCTACCCGTGGCAGGGGGTAAAATGAGATGGTCTTCACAGTCCTTTCTAACCCAAACCATTCTGTGATTCTGTGGTTAACTTCTGAAGTCAGACAGGCCTCAGCAGATTTTTGCTGTTACTGTGGTAGTTGTTTGCATGCTCCTTTTTACTCTCTAAATAAACAAAGAAATGCAATTCACTATATAATGCCAAATGTATTTCTTACCTGCGTTCTTCTGTATAAAATTTAGGAATGGTCTTCATGAATTCCTGTGCAATGTCTTAAATTTACAGAAGAGGATTTTTACAGAGGAGCACAAAGAGGTGCTTTGTGATGGCTGCAAATGGTTTAGCAGACAGTGCAATGACATTTTACAGTGCTTTTGTGTTTTTAAATAGTATTTACCATCTGATAAACATCAAATACTGTGTGCAGTAACATGTATTCAACTTACCAGAAAAAAAAAAGAAGTCTCATAGTTGATGTGAAGAGCTGTGGTTCTTTTTTGCTTGTTGATGGTGATATGTCCTTTTCCAGGGGCTGGCAAGGTTTGATTGCATATGGATGTCATTCTCTTGTGCTGATAGTGGATGCCAATACTGCTCAGACTTTACAGGTTTTGGAAAGACACAAAGCTAGTGTTGTCAAGGTGAGAAGTACACTTTTTAAAGTATATGACTTGATTCTGGTGTATATGTTGTTCTTCTAAATCACTATAGATACTTTGACGCGATACTGACCTTGATTTTCATATAAAATATGTTGTAAAATACCCATATTTTATATGATCTGTTTTACATCTGATTCAAACTGTACATGCTGAAATTTGAGCTGAGGTCGATGATATATCTTCATAGAATATATGAAGGTTATAGAACATCTAGAAAAACTTCTTAGTATTACTGAACACATAAATGCTTCTAGGAAACCTTTTAACCTGAGAGAATTTCCATTGAACGTTACAAAATATCACAATGAAGGTCTTTGTTGATGCCCTTTCTGGTCTACCCTGTTGTGGGAAGTGCACCATTCCTCCAGAAAGTTACTTTTAAGCTTTTTCTTCTCTTCCTACCTAGAGAAAAGGAACAATAGCAGACAAAAATGAACATTTATTTTAGCAATATAAAATGGCTAAAATTTAAATTCAAGTGTAGGGTACCTGTACTTTCCTTTGATTGTCCTTGACTTGAAATTGCAGAGTTTGACTTTGAGCCAAGTGTGCAACAGGATGTATTTCTTTGAGACATCATTTCTTTGATTGTGGACAAATGACAGATCTATTTAGCGTTTAGAGGAATGTTTGTCTGGCAGATATAATGTTTGATACTCCTTGGCACAAATGCTATATTAGAAGGCAGTCAGTAATGTATGAAGAATAATAGTTTCCTAAATGGTGGGATTTTGGTGTGAGTTTTTTGTAGTAAAAGAAAAAGGTTGAATGTGCCTTCTGGAAATCACACACTTATTTTTTTCATCTATACTTTTCTTTAAATAGTCCATCATCATATAGATAGACTAGTACTATATCAGATATGGCCACTCTGGTATTTTAAAATTAAACAGAATTATTTTGTCTTTGGGTTTGATAATTTACTGACTTCTATAAATGCTGACATGTTTTAGAATGTATATAAAAATTGGATGATAATTTTTCCACTTCCATTTGGAAGTCAGTGGGTATGTGTTTGTGGATGCCCACAGAACCTTAAAGATTGTCACTTAGTTTCCTCTAAATATTTGAGTGAACTCTTTATATACATAGCATATGTATTTGTAGTTACCTTCAGGAACAAGGCTTACTGATTTATGTAATTTGAGAATAGCAGCCATGCAGTCATGCAGCAAAGTTGTGACCTACCTTAAATTTGCACAAGTGATAGAAGCTTAAAGGTATGTTACACAAGTGCTGTTGACATTAACTACTACGATGCTTTTCCTTGAGTTAATTGTTATTTGCTTATCCATCTGAAAAAATATAAAGTGTGGTGTCTGTGCTATGTATGTTTGTCTCCTTTGACCAGTTTCTATCTGTGTCTTCAGGTGAAATGGGCCAAAGAAAATTACCATCACAACATTGGCTCTCCATATTCCTTACGTTTGGCTTCTGCTGATGCTACAGGAAAAATCATCGTATGGGATGTGGCAACAGGAACAGCTCATTGTGAAATACAAGAACATTCAAAACCAATTCAAGGTAATGATGGTGCATCATGTTTATATGGAGGCTATTTTGTGGAGCATTTTGTTTGCAAATCCATCACCTACATTTTATAAACTATGCTCAGTTCTGACAGTGAATTTTACTGTTGGGATTACCAGCCTTCTGTATATTCGCTTGCTCTTTTTGTGAGTAAATGTAAGATTTACTGTCTCCCAGAGGAATGCTGTGAGATTTAATTCGTTATGGTAATATTTTCCAAGATTTTGTGACAAAAAGTTTTAACATTTACAGTGCCAAGTACATCTTCCTGCTTTTCAGTTGGGGTTTTAGTACAGTTTGCATTGCACCCGAGTGCTACTGTCATCTTTGGGGGTTGTAGTGCTTTAACAGTATTACATTTGTATCAGTTAAAGGTTTTGATTGTGCACATGTATTTTGACATTTGTTTAGATAGCTCACTGTATAGCTACTTCTGTTCAAATATATCAGCATGAGAACACACATTTGTCATGTAAGCAGAGAGAGAAGGGTTTTTTTGAGCATTTCAACTATTTTAAAACCCAATGATGCTTATGTTATACCTGGTAAGTTTTTAAAATTCTGTTATGTGAAAGCCCACTTATGAAAAGAGGTTGTTTGTTTTTTCTTATTATTCTGGTTTTATAAATCCCGTGAAAGAAGATATAATATTGTAAGTCTGATAGTGGGCCATGGAAAATTTTTTCTATTGATTGCAGTTTTATTAGTTTTATTACTTTTTATTTGTGTGTGCATTATGAGTTGAGTTTTATTTACTCCTGACACCAATTCACTGAGTATTTGGTGGAGTTTTGGTGGAGTAGTTTGGAGATTTCTCCATTTTTTCAGACCAGTGAAGGCTTTTCAAGCTTCTGAGCAAGGAAAAAGGCTAATAAGCAACAGAATTAAAATTCTGTTTTGTCCTCAGTCCCTGATTTGATTCAGCAATAACCTCTAACAAAAGCAACTTTTTTTCCTTTCCTTCTGTTTCCGACTTTCTCCAAGCCTGTAGAAAGCAGTGCAAATACAGAATGATATGCTGGTTCTCTGTGTTATCTACAGGAGTTTTGTGGGATAACAGCTGAAGCCTCCCTGTTTCAGGGAGGAGAAAAGTGGTGCATCAGTGTAAGGCACTCTCCTTTTATTTGATCCAGACTTTGCATTCAGCTGAGAAGGAGTTAAACCTTTCTGTTAGCTCACAGTGTAACAGATTTGGGCACACACAGCTGCTTTTTTTTTTTTTCTTCTTTTTCTCTTTTGTTTTCTGAGAAACCCAGGGAAAACCACTACCTAGCTCTGAAAAAGGTGAACTGATAAAACAGAAGAACAGCTGAGGAGGGAAGGGTTGGGTTTTTTTTGACATCTTAATATACATGACCTGTAGAGAAGCTGTGACTTGGTGAAGTCATGTATTGAGTGGTAGGAGCTGCACCTTCATCCATTGCCTACCTGACCCATTCTTTTCTAAACCACTGCCCCATGGAGCGTGTAGGGAGCTCTAATACAGCTTCTTTCAAGAAACTGAGATGTCTCTCTGTTTTTATTGACAGGAAACAGTCTTTTATGTCCATTAATCTTGAATGTTCAAATGGTGCCCAGCTGTGATCATGGGCCATCATACCCCTTCAGGAATCCTGTTATTTAAGCACTGTGATTTGGTTCTTGATTGTCACAGTCAGTTTCTTTTTACTCTTGAACTTAAGACTCTGATTAGAAACTGTTTGAAGTGGAGAAGGCATCTGTTTCCAGATCCAATCCTGATACCAACTCAAACAGGAATTTCAGATGGTCTTATGGCTCATGGTGTCTTCCCAGATATTAATGGGAATGGTGTATGGTTCTTTTCATTTTGACTCTACAGTGGTTCTGTACAGTCAGATGTGTTGTTTCAGATAAAAATTCAGTGGCTGAAAAGTTGTGACTTCTTCGGGTAGGATGAGGATTTTGTGCCCCTGTGTAGACATGTGCAACCCAGTTTGTTGCTGATTGTTAAAAACATAAATTCAGGCTATGATGTGAACTTAGTTTTTAGAATTGTGAAACAGAAACAACTTGTTGCTAACAAGCCACTATTAATTTATTTCAAGATGAGGTACAGAAGAATAGCTTTAAAACAGAACAGCCTTTTTTAAAGTAATTTCACTGTTCTTCCTTCTTTCTTTTGACAGACATGCAGTGGTTGTGGAATCAAGATGCTTCTAGAGATTTGCTGCTTGCAGTTCATCCACCCAACTATATTGTACTGTGGAATGCAGACACAGGCACCAAACTTTGGAAGAAAAGTTACGCTGAAAATATCTTGTCTTTTTCCTTCGACCCCTTTGATCCATCACACTTAGCTTGTAAGTTTATCTGTATAAAATGGTGTGGCCTGATTGCATGTGACGAGGAAAAGTGTTAAACTAGAATGTTAATACTTAGATTAAAAGCAGTGGATTGGAGGGAATAAAGTCATAAATACCATGAAGAAACCTCAAAGAAAAGACAGGGAGTCTTTGGTGGGTGTGGAATCTTCTGAAATAAGAACTTAGAGACCTGAAAAGAAATGTTGGAGACTTTACAAAGAAAGTGTAAAGTGTGTGGACTGGGAGCTGGAGTGAGACAGGTACAGAGAGCCCTGCGAAACATAAAAAGCTATAAAAGAATGGCTGCTGAGGGAGAATCCAGGGAGATAAGTAGACCAGGAGTAAATATTATTTTCAACAGAAAGGATTTTCTTTTTGAGGAATACAATGTGATCATCAGCTTCAGAAGCAATTCAGATGTCAAGGGGGATGTATGACAGATTTGTTCATTTTAGCAGAAAGAAACAGAGAGAAATGAGTCGCCATTTTATTCTTGAATTTGGCTCCATCACTCCTGATCAGTAATGAGAAAGCACAGTTTGAGGCTTTGTAGTTTGGGGATTTTTTTTTATCTGCCATACCATTCAACATTCTAGGAACACCTTGGCTGTGCATCTGAGTCAAAACTTTGTGCTGCAACATAAATAATGTGAGTTAATGATTCCTTGAGCCATGCTCTGCATAAGAACAAAATATGGTGATACAGCCAGTGTGCACAACCCTGTCTTCTGTTTACATTGTGAAGCTTAAAGGAAAACAGTTGATGAGAGGGAATAACTGAGTTTCAGCCAGTAATACAGTAATTTTTAGTATAAACTTAGTTTTGAAAATTGAGTTTTGTGGATATTAATTAATTGTAATGTGCCATCTGCTGCTTTTTTAGTAGAAGGTGCTGGTTGTTTGGAATTGAGTTTTCTACCTGATAAAGTGTTAACATTTTTCCTCACTAAAATGTCATTAAACTGGAATGCCACAATTAAATTGCAGATTGAATTTTGCCTTTTTTTTTTTTTTCCCCTTGGTGCAGTGCTCACCAGTGAAGGAATAGTGTTCATCTCTGACTTCTCTCCTTCCAAAGCTCCTGCCAGCTCAGGGAAGAAAGTTTACATCTCTAGTCCCCATTCCAGTCCTTCTCACAACAAGCTGGCTGCTGCTACTGGAGCCAAAAAGGCCCTTGATAAAGTAAAAATCTTAATCAGTAATGAAAAACCAAGGTAGGTTGCAAATATTTCTTCTCAGATAGTGTTTTGTATACCTATATATTTTATAGATGTAAATATACTAAAGCTTACAAGGTAATTAGTTTTTAAAAAAGAAAACTCACTGGGGTAGGCAGATAAATGGATATCCTATGTGAGGATAATATTTAGGAATATAGCACTGACATCCAGTTCTGCTCATAAAAACAGCCTTATTGTCCCAGCATGTTTTATATAAAGCAGTGGCATATTTTTCTCCCTTTACTAACAGATTTTTATGCAGGTATAAATTCAGAAACATCTTTCTTAGTGGAAAAAGATGAAAATGGGATACTGTAATTAATTTTGATTGAGGAGTGATACAGTAAGAGAATAAAAATTATGCAAGTACTGATACCTCAGAAAAGTTGTCATTCTAATGTTGTACATGAGCAGTACATGTTGTACATGTTGTACTGCAGCAGTAGGCATTTTTTAAATGATTAGTGTATAAATAAAACTGAAATTTTTGCATATCTATTTGGGTATTTTGTGCCCGTCCAAAACTTAAGTTGTTGCATTTTGAGGTAGTTTTTTTGGTTAGAAATTCTCTAGGCCACTTTCTTGTGCTGTCCGATCATCTTTTTTTATTCCTTTTGTGTTTTCTATTTGTGTATTAAAAGTATTTCTCAAACCTACAGCAAATGTGAGAATGCACTAATCAGACTGCATTATCAGTTAGAAATTTATACTCTGTTTTAATAGCTTGTTTAAATTGCAAACTGAGGAGAAGGCTTGACGCCTCCTCTGGTAATAATTTGAAAAATTGTGATTTTATTTTATGAAGTTACCGGGCATGATCTTGTCATTTTGTGTTCTGTAGTGGCCTGATTTGTGCTGCATCAAAGATAACACCTGATTTGCAAATACCAAGGCAATACATAGGCTGCTGCAGCCTTGTGCATGCTCTGTATTAGCAGCAAATCAACCAGAAGACCATTTTTATGCTTTCTCTTGATTGCATTTTAATTTATATATGAATATTGCCAAAGGTGTAACTGGCTTCTCTTTTCTCCCTCCTTTTCAATTCAGAACGTCTGAAAAGACTAGAATGAGAAAGAAAAGAAAAAAAAAAAAAAAGGAAAAATTGTAAGAGCAATGATTTATGGGTTTTTGTATGAACTTGGAGGAAAGAAGGGCAGGAGATTGTCAGGACAGTGCAGACAAAAAGGGACCCACAGTCCCAAAGGAAGGAATGAGATGCAGGAAGTGTGTGAGGAGGGTTTACTGTAGGATGGAATGAGGAGTTTAAAAACAACCCCTCGAAGGGATCATACATAAAATGAGTTCAGAGGCTTTGAAAACTGAGCACTGTATGAGGATGATTTCCTTCCCCATGGCCAGAGTTCACTGGATTCCATGTACCTAAGGAGCCTCTTGCCCTTGCAGCCAGTCTCCTGTTTACATTTCATAAAATGATGAACCTGCTTGCTATTTGCTACTTTCTCTGAGTTTTGGAGTCTGGGATTCTTGATAGAGTGATTCAGTTCATTTCAAAATAAAGTAACGTGCATAACAATATAAAAATTGGACTAAGCAGAATGTTTAAGGGTAATTTCCCATGAATGTCAGTAAATGTCAGGGCAGCCGGTGCTGCTCCCGAGTGAGTTGTTTTGCATGTGAGATGTGCAAGAATTACACTGGTTCCATTTGAATGAACTGCTATCTTTAAAATTACTCTATAATCTTATTTAGACAAAAGCCATCAGATTGTGGGTTTGGAACTCAGTAATGCTCTGCACTGCTGTAACAGTTAAATGGAAATCTGCAGTTGTCTCGTGATCAAAATAGGGATTACTTGAAAAAAACACAGCAGCAGGAAAAATTATGCTGTTAATTTTATTGTGACACAAACTGATAAAAGCTTCTGTCTGACATTTTACAGTGCTGAATCTGTAACACTCAATGACTGTCTGCAGTTGTCATATTTGCCTTCAAAAAGAAACTACATGCTGTTATTGTATCCCAGAGAAATTTTGATTCTTGACTTGGAAGTGAATCAGACAGTGGGTGTGATTGCAATTGAAAGAACCGGTGTGCCTTTCATACAGGTAATGAAGATTTGATTGGGTTTTATCATTGAAATAATTTAATGAAATCCTGTTTAAGTTTGTGACCCACTGGTAGTTGTTTGTGGTTAGTTCTAGAGAATGAAAATAAGTCAGTTCTTCAGGGGGGAAAACTGTCCTCTGAACCAGCAAACAATCCAAAGAGAACCTTTCAATGAATTTTTCTAATTAATTGACCTCCTCAGTCACAAGTCCTGTGGCTAAAGAAATGCATGGAGATGTTGCATTAACGGTCACATTTTAATGACTTGCTTATACATGAGGAATTGTATGTTCATTTGCAAGTGCCCTTTGCAGAGGTAAAAATGTTGATAATGCAGTGGAATGTCTGTCTCTCTGTGTAGGTAATTCCTTGTTTCCAGCGGGATGGGTTATTTTGCCTCCATGAAAATGGCTGTATAACTTTAAGAGTTCGCAGATCGAACTGCAGCATTACTGGAACTCCAAATGAGGAGCCAGGTAAGTTTTGTGTCCAAAACATCCTGAAATGAACTCTGATGCATTTTAATTAGTAATTAACACCGATATTAACTGTCATGCCTCATACAGGATGGTGAATTACAGCTCTTCTAGTATTTGTCCCCTTATACATTTAGTTTAAATTTAAATTCGTGCTGCATTTTCCCAAAATGGGTTTTGACTTCTCTGATGTTAAGTGCAAAATAGATTATATTAATATCCTGAAAATCCTTTTATCACTAAATAATACTTAAGTAGTGGCTTAGCAGTCACACATACAAGTATGTTATACATAAAAGATAAGTATAAGATAAGATAAGGTTTGTTTTATCTTCAAGAAAGAATGTATTTTTCAGGCAAACACAAGGTTTTGGAAGTCATTTGGTCAATTGGAAGAATTTATTTTAGAACTAAGATATGGGCTTAAATTTAGATTAAAATCTAAATTATTAAACCTCTGTCTTTTTTATGAAATGTTACTAAGAATGGTATAATGGAGGAGATTGGAAGAAAGGGAAAACATATTTCTGTAAATGTAAATAAGAGACTTTTTTTTTTGGTTGGTTGGTTGGGTGATTTGGTTTGGCTAATTTCTAGGGAGCTACATTACTGGCTTCCAGGTCTACCAATAAACATGGAGTTCTGGATTGTGCAAAGCAGATGCACTTTCTGCCCAGATACGAAACAGTTATTTTTCAGGTTTTGCAAGATTCACATGGAACAAGGTATTTTAAAGGCGAAGTTACATTTTGGAGAGCTTTTCAGAGCTATGTTGTGTGCACCAAGATCAGCAGTATGTAGTTTTTGATTGCTTTTCGAAACTGTTGCACAGGAAATGTGGACTTCAAAGAGCTCAGCCCTGCTTCAAATGTACCTCTGTTGACTGATGGCATTGTATGTTTTTCCCTCTAATTGTTTGTCCTCTGTGGGACATTGATGTTACAGATCCAGACCCGGTTCAGGAGCTGATTTATGATTTAAGAAGTCAGTGTGATGCAATCAGGGTAACAAAAACAGTTCGACCCTTCAGTATGGTGTGTTGCCCAGTGAATGAGAATTCTGCTGCTCTCATAGTCAGTGATGGCAGGGTGATGATCTGGGAACTAAAATCCAGTGTTTCTGGCAGAAATGCACGCAACAGGTAACGGGATTTACTTTTCTTACCAAAGTTTCAATCTGTTGCATTTACAAGGGGTGTGTAGTATTTCATTATATTCTAAAAGCAGTTGTGATGTCCTTCTTTGTGTGGTAGTGTGACATGTGCTGTACATGTGTGTGAACGAAAGGAAGAGGAACAAAGTGTGTCATCCAATTAGATTAGTTCACTTTCCTTGGGGGAGTGAAGGAACCACATTTACTCTTCCTCCTTTAAAAGATAATTCCATTCTAAGTGGTTGGAGTAAGGAAACAAAAGGTAGAATGAATATTCACATTTTTTGGGGGGGAACAATTTCCTCTCATTTAACTTCATTTAGACCTTATGTATTTCCCAATGAATGGATCCCTCACTTTGAGTCCCATGTAAGGACTTCAAAGTGAGTCTGTAAAGAGCTAAATTTCATGTGTGGGAAGGGTTTTCTGCTAGATTTGTGTGAATTTGACACTGAGCAATATGAAGCAGGTGACTGGAATATAGGTGGTATAAACAGTGTTTTTATGTACAAAGCCTCTAGAATTGTGGATTTTGAGCAGTCTCTACAAATACTGTGTGAAGTAATACAGTTCTTTGAACATTCAAGGTCGTTCTGCTGCAATAACCCTTTAAAGTACTATTTAAAAAAAATAAGTAACTTAGTGCCATAAAAGAAATAGAATTCCTAATAGTCTGTCAAATGTCAATAGTACCGGATTTTCAACGTAGATCCTTTTGTTGCTCATCAGTGATTTAATGTTTTTATTCTTGGCGTTCTCAAAAATACTGCTAGATGGATTCCTTGTGCTGCACATCCAGGAAAGCTGTTCAGAATCCATATGTTCCTGGGTTTTACTTCTTGTGTCCCAAGAGTCATTTCCAAAGCATTGATCTTTGTCATGATTATAAAACCCGAAAAAATGTAATATAATATTATAAGAGCCACTGAGCCTTGAGGATTGTGGATATGGTTGGATTGTACTGAAAAGTAAAGCATATTTAAAGTTGGCACAGTTTTTAATGGATTTTGAAGGAGTCTTCCTTCATTAGCTCTTGATCCTGCTGGATTTTCTGGTCGTAATGAAAATTTGAACTGAAAGTATTTTCCAGTGAGTTTTTAAAGAAGAACATTTTGTATTATATGTGCTTTAAACTGCATTTTCACATCCAGCTTGGAGCAGTCAGTAGTCTTTGGTCTTTGCTTATGATATTGATCTGCCTTCAGCCCAGCAGGACATGATTCCAAGGCTGCAGGGGCTGGTTGAGCCCTTTAGATGAAGATTGTGTTTGCATGGGGATTTTTTTTAATTTCTTTTACAGCAGTTCAGGTGCATCACCTTTGTACTCCCCAGTCTCCTTTTGTGGGATTCCTGTAGGAGCATTCCAAAATAAACTTCCAGACCTCTCATTAGACAACATGATTGGTAAGAATTTCTTTCATTAATATTACAGGTTTTTGAATTATTTTGAATCTTAGCTTGAGAACTACATTTGCTAGAATTATTTTCTATGCAATTTAAATAGTAACTCTGAAATAAAAGAATTCCTGTTTGCTAAAGGAATTTTCACACGAATCCATTTAAGGACCAATGTTGAGGATCAATTTTTCAAGTTCATTTTCTCTGAGGAAAAGAAAAATTGTATTAAAATGGAATTTGGCCAAAATGCTTTCATTTTTTGATGTTAATCTTGCAAGGTTGAAGCCAATCTGTCCAATCTACCTGAAATCTAGGTAGTAACCAGCACTTCAATGTTGAGAAGTTTTCCATTAAGTTGGTTACCTTTCTGTTTTAAAACTAATTTTTGTTGGAATAATGACTAGTGCTGCCCAGAGATACAGAGGTGCAGATTGGGAATTGCTTTTAGTGAAAGGTGTCTGGATGAGCAGGTGTAGGTGCCTTAACACTGTGGGAGGTTCTTTTGCACTTTATCTCATGTGTTTAAAGATGCCATTTAGGGCATGGATTTTTGAGTCCGGGCTGGAAGGGGCTCTGGGTACCCTGGTCTAGTGGAAGGTGTCCCTGCCCATGGCAAGATGAACAAGATGAACTTTAAAGTCCCTTCCAACCAAAACCATTGTGTGATTCTGTGATTTTTCTTTTGCCTGCATTTCCTGTAGTTGTGGACATCACAGCTAATGTTATTTTTGTACCTGACAGCATTTAGGCTGGTACAGCTGACTGCAGAAGGTGTGCAGCAGTGGAATTACATCTTTTTTGTGCCTGTCTTTATTGCTGTTTTTGAGCCAATTCACTGTATTACTAGAGGCAAACTGTACTCTGTTTTTACTGTTTGAGTTGAATTCTGGAAGAGGACTCAATTTATTGCACTTGCTTTCTTTCCTTACTTTTTTTTTTTTTATGTCCTGCTTAGTGTTAGGAAAGAAAGTTAGTACTGGAAAATTAGAAGAAGTGCAGTGTTCCAGAAAGTTTCATTCCACAAAGCTAAACAGGAAGAAATGTGTCTTGTGCGTTATCTGTAATTTTTTATTATATAAATTTCTGTGTTTGATAACTTTGCATGACAACTCTGATTAAAACAATACTAACAAGTGCTTTAATTTTTAAGCAGGGCAAGGTGCAAGTGCTGGAGAAGAGCAGTTAAGGAGCTCCTTTCTGCAAGAAGTGCACCTCAAATTTCTGCTGACTGGACTTCTTTCAGGGCTCCCTTTGCCTCCGTTTGCCATCCGCATGTGCCCACCTCTTACAACAAAGAACATTAAACAGTATGAGCCAATCCTCGCTGTTGGTAAGTGCCTTCAATAGGTTATTCATTGCTCTGAAGAGAATGTATTGAATACAAATGTAGTTGTTACTACAGAAGAAAAAAATCTGTCTTTTGATGCTGTGTAACTAGTTAAAGTTATCGACCCTTGTATTGGTTTACATCTGTGATAGTCTTTGGATTTTCTTTTCCTGCCTTGGGTTTAAGCAATCCTGTCTGAAAAATTGCAATACAGTAACAAGTTTGTATTTATCCTTTCTTTTACTGTGTTACTGGTCTTTAGGTGTCCGTTGTTGTATTTTATGAAAGTGATAAGAGTATAAAGAAGTGCCTAATAGAATATTATAACTTTCAGTATTTTGGAAGGCTTTTGATATAATTAAAGCTAATAGCTACCAAGTTATTGCTTTCTAATTTGAAAGAGGTCATTATTTCAGGGATGAGAAAGCAGAATTGCTGTAATGATGCAGTAAAATCTACCCATGATTCTCCCCTAGCATTAGTGGTGGGTAACAGTTAATACATTTCCTTGAGGCATTTACCCATCTTCAGTAATCAAAACAAAAAGGAACATTCCTTTCTTCTGCAGCTGGGTGGGTATGTTGTGAAAATGCAAGAAGAATGAAGAAATTTTCTAC
This sequence comes from Grallaria varia, assembly GCA_013396735.1. Taxonomy (NCBI): domain Eukaryota; kingdom Metazoa; phylum Chordata; class Aves; order Passeriformes; family Formicariidae; genus Grallaria; species Grallaria varia. The sequence continues at coordinate 73,142 of VWZG01000657.1, read as the reverse complement.
AGGCTCTACAAAGAGGCTCAGAAAAAGTCTTCATCCGAATGGATATCACTGAAAGGTTTAATATTTGGGATCTAAGTGATAGAAATCAAAGTACCTTTTTTAAAATTTTAAAATGTGATAGTTACAGGTATTTTTAAAGAATGAAAGAGAGAGAAATAGCTGTAAACTCTGCATTTCCACTGAAGTAAGGAAGAGAAGAATGTATGTCTATATTTTTGTAATCAATTTTTACAGGTACGAGTAATGGCTCTGTCCTGGTGTTTCATCTTACAAGCGGAGTCTTACACAAAGAGTTAAGCATCCATTCCTGTGAAGTCAAGTAAGATTTTCATTTTAATTCCTAGTATAATCCTTCTAGAAAACAAATACTAAAACATCTGACTCACGTTGTAGCAGCAGTGTCGATGTCCTGCCTTGCTAATGACCCTCGAGGAAATTGGCTGTCGAGACTCTACCCCAACAGCTTTGCTGTGTATAAGCTGTAACACAGTGACAAAATTGGAGTGAGAATGACATTGAAACAAATATCTGAATTGTATCTCTGCCTGCTGATCTGGGATGCATATTAACTCATTCCAGTCTCTTTAGTCACTGCGGTACAAAGAAGTCTTTTTAGGACAAGAAACTTTATTTCAGGGTCTTATTTATATAACAGTTGGGACTTAGGGATTGTGTCCTTTGAAATAATTTTGGTTTTTATGTCAGGCTTTATTTACTTTGTCCCCTTGAGGTCAAAATAGCTGTTGAGACAATCCTAGTCCTAACTGAAGTAGAAGTTGATTTAAAGACTGAATATAGGAATCAGTATTTGTGTTTGTGTGTACACAATGGTATAAGTTTTTGGATAACTAATGGCAAAGAAATGCAAGGTGGTGCCTGCTGGATGCATATTTTCAGGCAGAATTAAGCTTGAAAATGAAATATTTCTAGTACTAATATTAATAAGAATTATATCAGAATTGTGTCATGAGGTCTTTATCTGGTTAAGGTTTGCATTTTACTGTGCATTCTACAAAAAGTTAAGAAAAGTACAGGTGACTGAGAACAGGTAGGTAGCTCTGAGAGTTCACTATGGAAACTTGCTTGGAATCTACCACAAAAATTGGAGAAGTTTATTTGTGTTTGTGGTGTGATTAGTTGGCATGGTAAGAACAGAATGTCCCTTTCTGTTCTGAACCATTTGAATCTTTTGGTTTCGTACCATTAGTTACTTATGAGATTATTTTCATTTTATTTTCTGTTATGCAGCACAAGAGGATAGTCCTTTTTTTATTAAAGTGATTATAGAACTCAAAATAAAAACCACTACTAACGTTTCACAGATCAAAAAAAAAAAACCAAGATGAGAGGGAAGAGGAAATAAATACACTTTTGAAAAAAAAGCTTTGTGTATTATTAAAAGTATTGTTAGTTTGAGCTTTTCAATTTGTCATAAGTTTGCGGCTTTTAAGAAACTTCAAGGCTACATTTTCTTTCTAGCTACTGTCCTCAACAAGTGGTTTTTTTAGAACTAAAATAAAATGTTTGTGGATTCTATTTAACTATAACCTGTTGTCGGGGTAAGTCTTTTAAATATTTGTTAAAATTTCCTCAATCCTGGCCTTAATGGTCTGAATTACTTTCTACAAAGTTTTTCCAAGTTCAAGGGAATGCTTCCAGCAATTTAGACTAAGGCATGGGGATTCTTTTTTATTTTAATTATTTTTCATGGAGTGCAACAGGTTTTCTTTCAGTGGGAATTCTTACTTTGGCTCTAAAATGCAGATAGATTGGATAGTGCCTCTATATCTGAAAATATACCTTCAGGGAACATGATTATTTTAGTTTGTAATTGAGAATACCCTGAAATTATAACTTCAGGCCAGCAGCATTTTCAGTGCTCTGTAGTTTAAGAAGAGAGTGTAATAAAGGTAAGGCAATTGTCCTTTACAAATCAAGTGTGCTGAAATAATGGCCACTGAGTTGAGGGGTAGCAGCTTTGTTTTTGGTTTTTTTTCAGATTTAAATGTTCTTTTCTAGAAGCTACATATGTAGTCACATGCTGATTTTGTTTCGCTTTGTTTGTTTGGGATTTTGTTTTCATTTAAACTTTGAAATGCTGTGTTGTGATTGGGAGGAGGAAGAATTGTCTTTCTGTCCTTTTAAGACAGTTCACACTTGTGAACAACCTTGAGTATTTATTTTATCCATGATTATTACTTAGTTGTTCCACTGTTTGTTGAGAACTATGTAAGTAAGTACTTTTCTGTTGAGTTTAGTTTTATTTTTATAAGGAGATTGAGACAAGAAGCAGCAGAAATGCTTCAGAGCACACAAAGGGAAAGTCAATCAGGCCACTGCTAGGAGCATAAGTGAGGGGTAAGAACAAGAAGGAGGCTGTAGCCTGTGTGCTGGCTGAAAGGAGCTGTGAGCACATCAGTCCTTCCTCCTTCAGGAGAGAGAGGATTGCAAATAATTCTTACTACTAAGAGGAGTCAGAAGAGCCCTGAAATACCTGAGTCTGATCCCTGTTTACATGGACCAGCCTAAGCTGTTGTGGCAAGACAGGAGATGATAATCCATCTTCAATGCAGAGAAGAACATACTTGAGACGTGGAAATAAAAAGCCTCCAATATACTTCCAGTTCAGTGGCACGTTTGCACCTCTCACTGCTCCTTTTGCTCGTTCTGGTAGAGACATTGCTGTGACTGCAGCAGTGCTGCTCCTGCTTTTTCACAGAAGCTCAGCAAGTTCAAGGCTGTACCAGCTTTTCTTTTTAAAATTAAAATCTCACTGACTGTAACAAGGATACTTACAGCCTGCAGGCAAAACTTGGCAATTACATCCCAGATTTTTAGCAGTTGAATTGAAGCTGGTTTAGGATTTGAATTTAAGCTGAGTGCCCTTTGGGAAACTTTGCAAACATTTATCACCTCCTTAAAAAAACTTCCCTTCAAAAGAGAAATTAGAATGAAAAATATCTACTACCACTTTGGGTTTATTTCCAATTTTACCTTTCTCTTTTTACTATAATCCTTAAGTAGCAGCTGCTGTGTCACAAGGCCACAACAATCCATTCCCAATGTGTTTTTAGCTGCTTCAGTACCCTCTGTAATTTGTTTACATTGGAAACATTCATGAAAACAGCTGAGTCTTACCCCTGAAGTAACTGGGATGAGTTGAATGTATAGAATCCCTGAATTTTATATTTCAAAAGAGTGGATTCGGTCTGAGCAATAGTTGACAGCTGAATGTAACCCTTAATTCTGGTAGGCAAAGATGTCCTTTATGAGGAAATTTTGCAAATGGAGCTGTTTCAATAGGGAAGGCATTCCTTGTTTCCTTCATTAGAATTTAAACCACTGTCTTCAGAGTCTCGATTTATAGTTATGACAGTAACAAAAACAATATTGTTTCAGGTGCAAGCAGTTAGCCAAGCTAAGGTTGCCTTTTGATCATGAGTGTTTTGGGTTTCTGTACATTTTTATTGGTATTGACAGATGGCGAGGCAGCAGCAGAGAAAAAAGACTTGCCCTGTTAAATCTGAGATGATGAAAGAAGTGTAGAAAATGCTTCTGGTCTTTGAAAGAGAAGGGTGTATAACTACCAGCAGTAACAATGCATTGTCAGTGCCTGGGCTTTGTCCAAAAAACATAGTAGAGTAATAGATAAAAAATGGAAAGGTGTCAGAATTCCCATTTCTTCCATTTCAGAAAGCTCCCTGTATTTATGACCCCTTGGAGACTTGCAATGTCACACATTACTGCAATTGCAGATTTCTATTCAATCATTCCTGTAATGTTTCAATTAATCATTGAGTACTTCTTATTTTGATTGAAATGACTGGTTGAACTTTCATAGGTCCTGCTGGGAAAAAGACTGAGTCTTAAATTTTTAACTTTTCCTGGGGACTTAGGAATAAAGCTTCCCAGATTTTTAAAGCTTGAACTAAAATAAATATGGCTGTAAATTATAGATGAAAAATATTATGGGAGTGTTTTTTGTTTTCATCCATCTACATTGCATTTAGGAAACTTCTGCTTAATGCAACATGAGATGGATTTACTGACATTAAATCATAAATACTGTTATTAATCTTTCTCGTATTTCACATTTATTCTGGCAAAGCATACCATGATTTTACGATTGAAGTAACAGAATACTCAGTTGTCCTGGAAACAAATAATCTGTGTTTGAAGAATTTGAGGGAAACCTAAATCCTTTTATTAATGTTAAAAATGAAATTGGGCATATGTATTTGTTAGAGCAGTCTCAATTTTCTTTTAGATTAGTCCCTCGATTTATTTCCCAGATAAAGCACTCTGCAATTTCTGCAGGCACAAGGGAGGTGTGTGTGAAATGGGGATGGAGGACAATCTCCTTTTGGAACAGTACCCCCTAGTGCCACTTTCTGCCCTTTTTTGCTCTGTGATGTATTTCAAGAATTTGCTTAGAATCCATCTGTGCTGACAGTATGTTGTGTGCAGTGGAACTTCACCCTTGCTGCACTTCAAGGGAATTTGGTTGGGAGCTGCCTTGGAATGATCTAAAAGATCAAAAAGAATCATCAGGGTTTCAGTTCTTTAGTGATAGCCTTTAAAATCACTTCAGGGCCTTTCTTTTTTTTTAATAATCTTTATTTCTCCTCTCTCTGGACTTAAAGAATAACTTCATTCTTTCACTCTACTCACCCTGCTATCCCTCTAAGTATTTTTCTGTACGCTGGCAAATGTGAGTTGTTTGGTAGTAGCCGCTGATTTAATCAGGGCAGTGTTTTAGTCCACTCTTGAGCTGAGTGTGAGGGATTTTTGCTGAAATTTTTGTTTTAACTCAAGAAGTAGTGTGCTCTTAAAAGAAAGCTGCTCTTTAATTTGGTAACTTTATATTTATATCACAGTTGTAAATGCTACCTTATTTTTATGATTAAACATAACATTCCCATAAAGTATAGAAAATTACTTTTGTGCTGATTTTTTTGAAGAATATGAACAAAAAAAAAGAATAATTGTACTTCAGGCTGTTTTCTAGCCATTCAAATATTTTGGCTAACATGCTCCTCATACTCCTTTCTGCTCGCAGGGGAATTGAGTGGATAAGCTTGACTGGGTTCATTTCCTTTGCCACATCAACACCCAACAATCTGGGACTAGTAAGAAATGAGCTGCAGCTGGTGGACCTCCCAACAGGTAAGTGCTTCCTGAGGAATCTGCCCCAGAAGCTGACAGATTTGCTGGGCTGTGACAGGATAAGTTCTTACAACTCAGTTGTTGTATTTCCAGGATGTTGCACGAAGAGGTTATTATTGTAACGTGACAGCATTTTATTTTTTTTCCATATAATGTCTTTTGCTCATCTGTTTAGAACCAAAACCAAAAAGGTAGCACATGTGAAATTGATATCATTTAAAACTGGCGTTTACTTGTTCACTCAGCTTGTAAATCAGTATTGAACACTTATAAACAGAAGTGATAAAAGGTCCAGTATTTCCATAGGCAACCAAGTTTCAAGTAAATGTGAATACCTGAAACCTTAGCATATGTTTTGCTTAAAAAATGTTACGTTTCCTCTTTTAAAGCTTTCAAGAAAGGCCTAGCAATTTTACAGTTTGACTGTAGCTTCTTCCATCACTTGTGTGCCCAGCTTTCCATTTCAGGGCTAGGAAAACTGTGCTGATTAGTATTTTCTTTAGAAACACTTGGGCAAAATTCACATTTACATTTCTGAATAAAAAAATGGAAGAAAATTCCTGAGGTGTTTCATCACTAGTGAGGAAAATAGAGCTGAAGGTTTCCTGTAGCCTGGACTCTAACATGAGAGCTCTAACCAGCATCCTTGATAACAATTATTCACATAATTGACACAAGTAATTTAGCTACAAGTAGCCACAAGAGCGGCTAAAGTTTAAAAGCTTGAATGTTCCTTGAAAGCTGAGGAGAATGGAACTTGAAGAGGAGATGCTGTGGTACCCCTGTGTTTGTACATCGTGACTTATTTTAGTGATGTGTGTAACATCTGTAACTCTGCCACACTTTGTACAAGTGGTTGGATGTTTTGTTGGGCTTAAGATTATAAATTCTTCGGGTTCTTTTAACTGGAAAGAAAGAGAAGCAAAACTTAACAATGACAAGAGTAATGTAAGATATGGCAGCTTACTTGGTGATGTTCTGGTTTGGTTTGTAAGCTATTTCTGTTTGCAAACAGAATAGTTTATAAGCTATTGCTGTGTTTATATTTAGTTTGGTAACCATGTCTGTTTTCCCCCTTGTTGTGTTTGTGTTCCAGGCAGGAGCGTTGCCTTCCGTGGGGAGCGAGGCAATGATGAGCCAGCCATTGAAATGATAAAGGTGTCTCATTTGAAGTGAGTGGGCAGTTTTTGTCAACTTGGATTTTGTTTTAACTCTCTCTTCTATTTACTAAAACTGGGAAGTTTGACATTAAAAATTAGATCATTTTTCAGGTTTTGCTAAGTATTTCACACCTTTATAATAATTGTCTACTGGAAAACCAGATGTGAGATGTAGTTGTTTGAAAAGTCAGCTGATAAACAACTAAGCTGTTTCCTGTCAAGTCCTCTTTATTTTGAGCTCAGGCCTGTGACAGAAGGCCCTGGTCTTCATATTATCAAAAATAATAATAGTAGTGCTCTGGGAGATTACTTCCCTTTCCTGTCTAAGTGGAAGTAGTGTTGAATTTAATAAGGCATCACCTCTAAATCTTAAAAGTTTTTTCTTTACAGTGGAGGAAAAAATTAATGTCCTCTAGCTTGAATTGCAATATTTTCAGAAGTGTATACACATTTCAGAGAATTTGAAAGAGTTCAAGCATATAATGGTCTTATTAACACATTAAAAATTAAGAACAGCCGTGGGCTTAAATGAAGAGACCAGAGAGCACTGAGTGAGAAGGAAAAGTTAATTTGCACAGAGATAATTGCAGTGGCAGACAGTACATAGTCTGCACAGCCTCTGTTTTCAAGTTAAATGTGAAAAATGGTAGATTAAAGGTGCTATACTCACGTAGTTCCACCGATGAACAGTCTGAAGATGTACCTGACAAGTCTAAGTGTAAGATGATTTTGTGTCCATTTATTCCTGAATTAGGAAGTGGCCTGAGTCTGGAGTAGAGATAAAAATATGTCCAGCCTACACTCTTGGTGTGTCTTTCTGGTATCTTGTACAGTCACCAGCTCAGGCTGGACACAGCCAAATTAGAGGGGCTGCTGCTTTCTCTGAAATACTTCCTTGTCTCCTTTACAGTAATTGAGCAGAACCACCTGACAGAAGTTTCTGTTACCTTTGAGGAGAACTCTTTTTTTCAGACATGCTTTTGCTCTTCAGAGGGGCATTTAAGCCAAATTAATTTGCTCTGATTCCTCTTGGGTTTTGAGAGCTTCCAGAGTGCTGATATGAACAAATGAAAATGGAATAATTCCTTTTGCTGTAGTAAATTCTCATTTGTTTTAGGCAGTACCTAGCTGTGGTGTTTAAAGACAAACCACTGGAGATCTGGGATGTCAGAACATGCACTCTCCTCAGAGAGATGTCTAAAAACTTCCCTACAGCAACTGCTTTGGTAAGGAATACATTCTGTGGCTTGCTGTTTATTAAATGCAGTAAGTTGAGATAGTATAAAAATCTATGGACAGTTTTGTATCAAAATGTGAGTGTATCTGCAGAATATACACGTAAGGGCTTTAACATTTCACCCGTCACCATTTTCATCTGCCATCATATAGAGGCAAGAGGAAAAGGAGGCACTGGTGAAAAAATGTGGTCTGCTCCTTGGGTGATGGAGGGAGGTATCATAGAAAGCAGTCTTCTTGGAAATCATTTTAAATCCCCAGTGAGTCCAGGGAATAAACATTTGTCTTTTCTGTTTTTCCTGGACTATTTTTCACAGGAATGGTCACCTTCCCATAACTTAAAAAGCCTGAGGAAGAAGCAGTTGGCAGCCCGGGAGGCCATGGCCCGGCAGACAGTGGCGTCCGACACTGAAGTGTCCAGCGTAGAATCCTCTGTCATCAGGTATCTCTCACTCTGAGTTGATGCTGTTCTACACCACTTATTTTTCCAGCCTCTGCCACTGTTCCATGGAACAGAATGTTTTGGAACTGATTCTTGAGTTTGTAGCTGGCAGAGCAACTTTATTGCCCTCCCTTTAGTTTTTATATGTGGGATTTTGATGTCCATTGATGTACCTGTCTCTCTCAGGTGTGTCTGTAGCCCCTTGGTCACCTGGTTCTTACAGTAAAACTGTTATTTGGCTCTAGACATTTCCACTGTTTCTTCTAGATAAACTGTGCTTTTTTTTGGTGTTGCCTCTCTGCATGAAGTAGAATTTGCCTTGTAATTTTAATTTCAGGAAAGAAAGAATTGTGTCTCATTGTGTTCTTTTTAAAGCTTGTTACAGGAAGCTGAAAGTAAATCAGAGCTGAGCCAGAACATTTCTGCCAGAGAGCACTTTGTGTTTACAGGTGCTGATGGGCAGGTTTATCATCTCACAGTAGAAGGAAACTCAGTAAAAGACAGTGCAAGAATTCCACCAGATGTGAGTTCAAATTTCCTGTATCATTGATGCTTTAATTTTTTTCTTAGCTATGAGTGCCTGAAAAAAAAAGTTCTGTGGGTTGAAATGTTTATTCATATGTTTGTCTCTATTAATCACAAGATGTTGTTTTTAAATATTTTCAGGGAAGTATGGGTAGCATTACATGTATTGCCTGGAAAGGGGATATACTGGTTCTTGGAGATGTTGATGGAAACTTAAACTTCTGGGATTTGAAAGCTAGAGTATCCAGGTAGGAATACAAATCAAGTCTGTCAAACGTGAGATAATGAGTGTTAGAATGTAGGCTTTTTTCATCGTTCCTCATTTTTGTTCTTCACTGTACGAGGTGTTTGAGGGATAAAATGCAAGTATTTTGAAATAAAAATTCAGAAAATGTCTACTGTGTTACAGTTCTCTACATTTCATCATTTTGTTTTCTGAAGAATTAATCAAAGTTTTAAAACCAGTTAGGTATCTTTTTTTACATTAAATCTGTGGTGGCTTCTGATAAAATGTTAAGTATTGTAGTATTTATTTCAAGCATTTAATCATTTTAGCTTTAACAATCTGTATAGCCATTTGTAGTGTATATATATAGGGAGAGATTCTTCTCCTCCTTAATCTGTGCAATATCAGGATCTGCAAAGTTCATGGAAAGGATTTAGTTGCCCTCAATACCAGGTGGAGAATGACTGGTGCTTGTGTTGCACTTCCCGTTTCTCAGGGGGATCCCTACACACCGAAGTTGGGTGAAAAAGATCCGCTTTGCCCCAGGGAAAGGAAATCAAAAGCTTCTCACAATGTACAACGATGGAGCAGAGATTTGGGATTCAAAAGAGGTGAGTGCCTGTGGGTCTGATATGCACTTATTTTCAAAGCACACATTACTTCTGAAAATCAGGCCAAGTGCGGGATTAAGTTTTACTGAATCATGATTTCTTGCTGACAGTTGTGTGATAAACTCGTATGGCTTTTCTCAGAAGACTTTCACTTCCTATAAAGCATTTTTAAGCTGCCATCAATGAAAAGTACCTTTCACTCATAAAGCTGACAATGTGTCTGAGATCCTCTTTGTCATCCTTTTGTAATGGTTTTCAGGCAGACCTCGAAAATTGAAAGGATAGTCTCCAGTTTTAGAATCTAATCTGTCGACAAAAGATTACTTTTATGACATTTTTCTTAACTTCTCTGCATAGCCAAGAGTAGATTTAGTTTGTTAGGGAATACCAGAAAACTAGGTATCTTGTTAATATAATTAATGTCAATTACTCAGAAATTCTATAGTTGCGTTCACAAATTTTTCTATGTTTGCTTCATAGGTATTTCAGGGAATTATAGTACCATGGGGAAGGAAAGAGAATTGTATTGTTTTAACTTAGCCCCCTGCACTAAGTTCAGGCTATGAGGGTATGAAACAGGAATTTTATTTTTTGTTGGCTATGTAATGAGCTCCAGCTCCAGACTCAGACACCTAATTAGTGCACCACGAAACTCTGGTGGTGTTAAGAGTTGGACAGCTGATATGAGCAACTGCTGTGAGTTACCTAAGCAGAGTAGAATGTTATCCCATCAGTCTCTCCTTGAAGCACATATGAATAGTTTTGATGTTGTAAGATGCTCCTCCTGTTGCTGTTCTCTCTTTTTTCCCTAGGACAAAGATGTTTCCTACATGAAAGCATTTAAAATTGAAATCACATTTTCAGCTGAAAATCCTTCAGAAATCTGTAGTAATATTTTATAGTCTCAGTCCTATTATACATGTAATCCTCTCCTTAAAACTTCAGCTTTTGCCTACAACCAGTCCTAATTCTTTCACTGATGAAAATAATCATGCCCTAGAGCTGTTGTACCTTACATCTCTCTAACACTGTGCTTTGCTCTGGAACAGTGAAAGGAAACAGCAGAATGTTGATTGCAGTGGAATTTTTGGTACTATTTCCTTATATTAACAACTGTAATGTTCTGTGATGCTGCAGAAGGGTTACCAAACATCCAGGGGTTAAAACACAGTTTGGAGTGTTTTGTTTACCTCTCTTTTGTTTGGACAATGAAACATCCCATTGCCATAAAGTTACATTAATACTGTGTCTAAATGTATTTCTAGGCAGGTTCAGTATTTACCAAGCAGGTCTATGTTTATGAAAAGCATGAGTTAGTTAAGGAGAACCTCACTTTGGCCTTGGTGCACATATGCTGGATTAGGGGACTGGAATTAAGGAGGGAATGTAGATTTCCCCCAGTTCACCATGGAAATTTTATGTCAGAGAAGATAACAAAAAGGCAGCTGTACAGCTCAAAAGGATCTTTCCTCACTTCAGAACTGGGAAAATTATTGTTTCAGGGCAACCATGTGACCTACTCTAAGCTTAGTTTCTAAATTCCCTACTCTCCAGAAAAGACCATTATTAAAATGATTTATAACTAACTTCACCTTTTATTGTGAATTTTGGGCTGTGCCTCATGGGTGTGTGACAGAGCCTTACACAGGGTGATGGAGAGCCTACTAAAAATGACAAATAACTTTCCAAGGTACAAATGGTGAGCAGTTTAAGAAGCGGAAGGAACGTGAATTTCCGGATCCTGGATGTGGACTGGTGCACGTCTGACAAAGTGGTCCTGGCATCAGATGATGGATGCATTCGAGTGCTGGACTTGTCCATGAAACCCTCGTGCTTCAGGATGGATGAACAGGACCTCATAGGTATGGGGGGTTCTGTTGTGCTCTCAGCTGGTAGATACTTCTGCACTTACATTTTGAAAGGGGACCATGAAAATGTTCAGCACTCCTGTTAGAACAGGGGATTTTCACATGTCAAATTTTGATGCCTCTATAGTGGTTTTCATAGACACAGAGGAATTTTTTAGGCTTAGATAATATAGATGGTTTTTTTGGCGTATACCTTTTAGTATCTTAATTAGAATAAAAATGAACAAAATAAGAGCTTTTTGTGCAGATAATCTAGGAAGTTGTCTTAAAAACATCAGTACCTACATCAGTGGTATTCGTTACATGATTTTGAAACATTTCTTAATGTATGTAAATGTCTTTTTTGGTTTTTTTTTTCAGATATCAAAGCCAGTTTGTAGACTGAGTCATTGCTTTTCAAACTGAGCTTTAAAATAGTAATATTAATGCTGCTTAACTTTTTTTTGCTATATGTTTAAGAGGGAAATTTAAGTATTTAACTGGTAAACTAAGCTACATTTATTATTTTTATTGCTGGTGTTCCAAATAACTGCTTTTGTTGTCGTCTTTGAAGTCAATCCTACCTTTACTCATACAATTTCCTTAAAACACTGGATTTCCTTAAAACACTGTAGACTAACTAAGACATCTTTGGAAAAATGTGATGTGGGGAGCTGTGGTGTGGGATGTTTGAGGAAACGTGATTTATCACAGCCATTTTTACTATCAAATGAATGTTCTGTAATATTAAGTTCTAAAGATTAATGTTGTAAAACCAAGCACAGTTGAATTAGGATATGCCTGTGATTTGTATGTCCTTGTACATACAAGATTACTCTGGTAGTCTTTTAATTACAGAATCAGATGTACAAGATCCCTACATCATTTGAAGTACGGGAATTTCTGAATATTTAATAATTTATCTGCTTGGTGCTTGTTTTACTCCTCAGTCACTGGGTAGCATTTACTGCACATCACCCAAACCTTGTACTAAATACAGTGTCACTGACTTTTAAATTTGTGTGGCAGCAGTTAATCCTGTAATTTATATCTTACTTCTTTGCTAACATAGACATATTAAACTTCCCAACATCCTTTCCAGATGATGGATGTTAATCCTTGTACTGTACTGTAGAAACCACAAAACTAACCGTGCATTATGATGCATTTGGGTGTAGCTTTGCTTATTTTCCGGCATGCCCTTGTAGTAGCAGTAATCATTGTATACAGCTCTACTTAATGCCAGTGTAATGCATTCCAGGTGTCTGTGGCTCAATTCAATATGGAATGTCCTGAAATTCTCATTAGAGCGTGGTTGATAACCCTGTACCTTCTCCAAAATGTTTTTGCCTGAGTGTAGAGATAAGCTTTTCTATCTGCTAACCTGAGCTGGGTATATGGGCAGCCTGTTATTTATGATTTTCTTCTGGTGCTTGCAAACAAGGTGGTACATTTTCTGTTTCCTGAGCACAGGGTTATTGCATGTTAACCACTCGAAAATTAATCTTCTCCTTTTGTTTCAGAACCTGCATGGTGTCCCTATCTGCTTGTTCCAAGGGCTTCATTAGCTCTAAAAGCATTCCTGCTGCATCAGCCATGGGAGGAGAAATACTCTCTAGATATAATGGATGTGTAAGAAGAAAGATTTATCTATACATAACATTATTATTGTTTTGAATCCTACATCTTTTATTGGTCTTTCTTTGCAAATAACTGACAGATATGTTTCCTCACTCCTTAAGACAGTCAAAATGGTAATTGGTTCACTGTTGATTGCTAGGAGTACTAAATAGAAAAGGCTTTAAGGTCAAGTATTTATTTCTTCTGGGTTTCAGTAGCACTTGGCTATTGAAAACTGCTGTCTGCTGTAAGGTACTGGCAATATTTTTTATTTCACCTTACAGGTTATATTACTTCTGAGGACAACTGTGTGTTCTCTTTGTTCTAGAACTGAATGGGATGGTCAGAGTTTGTTCCTAAAGTGTAACTGAAAGTGATACTCAGAGTCTGATAGAGCTCCCTCACCGCTCAGTGAGACATCTTCACATCATCATAGGAGCACGTCCCTCTGTCCTTGTTGTGTTTGGGTGCTGCTCGTGGACACAGAATGATGCTCTTGGCATTGATATTTTCATGAATTTTAAGGTTAATGAGTAAAAGAAAAATGGGGAAAGAAAGATTGGCACTAGCTCTGAGGTTGAGAGAAAGCAAAACTAATTTTTCATTACTAGTAACCAGACAAAGAATATTTCTTGAATGGTTTACCTTAAGACTTGTGAAAGATGTCCATTTGTGTTCTTATGTTTTTCTACTCCAAGTAGTACTCTTCTATTTCAGATAACTGTCATTTTGGTAATATAAGAAATCTTTTTTGGTTTTTGTTTGTTTGGTTTTTTGTTTTTGTTTTGGGTTTTTTGGTTTTTGGGTTTTTTTTTATTTTGTTTTTTACTGTAGTGATTATCCAGAGAATGAAAATATGAAAAACCTTCTTCAAGAGCAGCTGAATTCATTGTCCAAGTAAGCATTTTCCTGTTATTACTTGAGTAAGGTACAGAATTCTAAGAAGGCAAAAAAACTGCAGTTTGTGGCAATTCACATCTTAGTGAAGAAAGAGTGCTTTTTGCCTCTCTAAAGATAAGCTTGAGTAATGACAGCTTTTATTTTAAACAAAGTTAATTTTTATGTAACTCTTAAAAATGGTGCTTTAAAGATACTGATTAGGGTCAGTATATATTGGGAACTAACTAGTGAGCATTTGGAATTTTTTAAGCAGTACTTCCAAGGGATGTATGGTTCTTTGATGTTGGTCCAGACACTGCTACTTAAATACTCTGAGGAAGAGAAGACAAACAATTCTAAAAATCCTTTATTGAAGATATAATGTCAGAATAATGTTCATGCACATTGCTGGGCTTAAACAGAAAAGAGATTTTGACATTCCATTTAACCATGAAAATTATAGATAAAGCTTCCTGTCATAGGATGGAGAAGGTAACAGCATATTTTTATCAGTCTGAAACACACATAGAAAATCTAAATTCTTGCATGTGTATCCTTTACGCTATGACATGACATAGTTGTGAAACTATTTGTAATTGAATTAATACTGTAATTAGTAGAATTACTGCAGACTAATGTATAGCTTTGTATACACCCTTGTGGCGTTTCCCTTTATTGCAAGGACAAGGAGTTCCTCTTGGACTCACTGGACCTTTTCCCTGAGATCAGTTATATTTCAAATTATATATAATTGTTTTCATAGATGCATTTTTTCATTTCAGAAAAGAAATTGTGGATTCTGAGGTGCGATTTTTTTTTTTTCCAGTTTGGATGTGATATATCCTGTTTGGGTTTAAAACCAACCAACCGAAAAAACTTGCACAACATTTTATTGATTATTTGTGGCCTTTTCTTTTGCAGTGACATAAAGAAACTTTTGCTTGATCCGGATTTTACCCTCTTGCAAAGATGTCTCCTCGTTGCCAGGTAGAGATTCAGATAACTCTGGCAAATGTTTCCTACTAAAATCTTGGTGCTGTTAATGCATATCAATGAGCTGAAGTTTAGATACTCAGCCAATTCTCCTTTTACTCTGTGCAGTTCCTAAACTACTTCATAATCCATGTATGAGAGAGTTTTTAGGACCAAGAATGGAAATTTTACCTCACTGAAACACAGTTTTATTTGCTTACTGGATAGAGAGAATTTCCCTCAGTATTGGTGATACTTTTATAAATACAGTTCTGCCAACTATGTTACATTTACTTGTACAAGGCCCAAAAATGTAAATGAAAACTTCATAATAGATTGTATACAAACAGGGGAATGCTGGTTTTTCATTTCAAATGTGTTTATTCTGTGTGATTCTTCTGCCTAAACTAAGCTAATTTTAGTCTGTCTGTATTGAAAGGTGTTTTTCAAATTTAGTAACTTGTGGTTCAAAGAGGGTATTAGTGCTTAAGTGTAAAATAATAATAAATATGAATTTCTACATATGCTGATCATTCACCGAGTTTAATTGCTATCATAACTTAACTTATCTTCTCTTGTAGTTTGTCCCGTTGATAATGCAGAGTACTTGTGGTGTCCACAGGAGTGCATGGTCTTTGTAAAAACTGAAATGTGTCATGTTTTTATGTGGCATATGAAAAACTACAAACCTATTTCACATCCTGATTTGTATCTTCTCAGACTGTATGGGGATGAATCCGAACTGCATTTCTGGACTATTGCTGCCCACTATTTGCACAGCCTGTGTCAGGAAAAGCCTGCAAAACCAACAGACACAGCTGTCCCCCCAGAACAGTTGGTTAATCCTTTGGATATATGCTATGACATCCTGTGTGAAAATTCTTACTTCCAGGTATTTCAAAGAGTTCAAAACTGAATTTAATAGGGATGTCATCAGCACAAGGAACACTTAGCATTGCAACCTTCTTATCTTAGAGCATTCCCCTGCACATATTTCACTTTTATTAGTCACATACCACTCTGGATTAAATCATTCCCTGTTACTTAAAAATACAGGGTGCTACAAAAACTCTCAAAATACTTGCATATCTTTTAAATGAACATTTATGTACCTTTTAAAAGCTTAATTTTATTTCTTACGGCAGACTTACGTTTGAAATATTTTTTTTCTTCATCCAGAAATTCCAGCTTGAAAGGGTGAATCTCCAGGAAGTGAAGAGATCAACGTATGATCATACCAGGAAATGTGCTGATCAGCTTCTTCTCTTGGGCCAGGTTTGTGGGTAATATTTGAATTTTTTATTCTTCTTCCCTGTGTTTTATGTAGTTGACCTATTCAAGTATAGTTTTTTCTAACTTTTTTTTGGTGTTTCATACTTTTATCAACCCAATGCATAGTTTTTGCATTCTTAGCATGTTATGGCACTGCAGACTCCGTGTAATGACATGGTATCTGATAATGTTTGATGTTACCTGCTTCAGACTATTACATTTTTGTGGGAAGCCTATGAAAATTTTTCCATCTTGTGACTGGGAAAAAAACCCCCTACATTTTCGGTTTCCCAGAAATAAATAAAACATCTTTGGGACAACTCAGTGCTCTCCTTTGGGTAACAAGGATGTGTCTGTGGCAGATCTGTACTGAGCAGTGAGACACTGGACAGAGCTGGTCGCTGAGTCCCTGATAAGGCTATTGCTGGAATTGTACAGTGTGGATCATGAACTATTCCCTGCTAATGCAGTTGTGCTGAATCCATTTCCAGAAGTAACTTTGGTATTATTGCCTTGAACTTAAATGATTTCTGTGCTACTTTGCTTGTGAGCATGTCAACAAATCCATGATATTTTTGGGGTCCTGGCCAGACCCGTTCATGCATCTTTACAATTTTATTTCTTCTCTGCCTATTTAGATGTTTCTCTTCATTTTTTAATTCTGCAAAAGTTTATGTAAACAAGGAAGTACATGTTCTGAATTATTTTTCATTTATTTAGTCATTAATTTACATTATATTAAGGATGGGTTAAAATGCTATCCTTATTTCAAATGAAATAGAATCTTAGTCATTACTGTACTGGTAGATATTTTTATAGCCTGTTTTAGAATAACTTTCATTTACTCTATGTCTTAAAAAGGGTAAAAATAGATAGACTTTTAAACAAAAGTGAATATGGTATAGTCAGTATTCTGTTTTTTCTCTTGCCAGACTGACAGAGCAGTGCAACTGTTGTTAGAAACCAGTCCAGAGAATGCACATTATTATTGTGATTCCCTCAAAGCTTGTTTGGTCACAACTGTCACCTCATCAGGTCCATCTCAAAGTACCATTAAACTGGTAGCAACCAACATGATAGCCAATGGAAAGCTTGCAGGTAAAATAACACTTTGTTTGCTTATAAACTAGTAATTCTGCTCATTATTAAGGCTTCCAGTGGAGATGGGAGAGGAGAAAGTGCTGTTGTAATAGACCCTGTATGTTGCATGTGTTATGATATTCACTACCTATAGCAGTCAACACAAAAATAGTCAGTAACTCAGTCATGAAGTTCGACTAGTTCTGATTCATTTTCATTGGAAAAGTTACTTCTGGAGTAAATATTTTGGCAACTGTTTGCAGAAAAGGAGCTGAGCACATAAAGATGCGTGTTTCCCACTTTTCTAATTAAAGAATGATTTAAAATTTAGTGTCCTGTTACAAAGATGAAATATGGACTTAGTTCCCTTTTAGTTCAGTCCTTGTTTCAAAACATGCTGTCTTATATGTACGGGTTAATTTTCTTTATTGCAAGAGTCATTCAGCATGTAACAATTGACTGAAATACTCAGACATGCAGAGAAAGTACAAATGTCTGTATTTGCCTGGAAAAATACTTCCCACCCTGTAGACAAGTGACACTTCACTGTCAATAATTACATTATGGACAACATTAAATTACAATAAAGATTACCTATGAAATCTATTTATTTGATTTACACAGCGTATTATCTCTTTATAGTGAGAAATCCTGTGAACTCCTTGTCATTTGTATTTAAAACAAAGATAAATGAGAGCTTTGTGTGCTGCTCTGTAGCTTGGGAAAAAGATCTAATAACAGATACCCAGAAATTAGGAGTTTTCAACATTTTCACGTGCTAAGAAGGATACAGGGGTCCTTTTTTGGGGTGGAAGAATGACCTGACCATGATTTTTTTCCCCTTAACTTGCTATATGGAGTGTTTTTGTTCTCCAGAGGGTGTGCAGCTGCTGTGTCTGATCGATAAGGCTGCCGACGCCTGTCGCTACCTACAGACCTACGGCGAGTGGAATCGTGCAGCTTGGCTGGCTAAGGTGTGTCATTCCCCAGTTTCCAGTTTGCCAGCATAAACTACTCACTTAGAATATGTAGGTGTGTGAAGGCTGATGAGGGTGCTGAAGTTCTCCAAAATTAAGTAACTGAAACATCAATTTGAAATACCGTCATCAGTTCTTCCCACATCTTAAGCTGCAACAAGCCAATCCATTGAATCAGCATTGGCAGGTTCTTCAGGCTTTTGACTACACTGGTCTGTCCTGGTTGACCAGATTACAGGCTTGGGGCCTAAAAATGGTTGGAATACTCAGTTTTCTAATTTTTGAGCAGTGGTTTGTGAAATTGCATATAGCTGCAGCAGTACAAAGTTTGTAATGGGCTACAAAATTCACTCCTGGAAGCAGGTAAGTAACTGGG
The DNA here is from genome assembly GCA_013396735.1 of Grallaria varia. Classification (NCBI taxonomy): domain Eukaryota; kingdom Metazoa; phylum Chordata; class Aves; order Passeriformes; family Formicariidae; genus Grallaria; species Grallaria varia. The sequence continues at coordinate 54,753 of VWZG01000657.1, read as the reverse complement.
CAGTGACTTCGTGCTGAGCTCCATGTGCAATGTGTGCTGATTTCAACATTAGCACCACTCACATAAATTTGCATCACCTTCTGTTTTGGCGTGCAGACATAATTACTGTAAAACTACCTGGACACAGCACTAATTCTCCACATTGTAATGGGCAGGGGTCAGTAAGGATTTCTTGGTGTCCAAGTAAAGTTTCTGTTATGTTTCCTGAGGAAAGCATGGAATCTAAATAATTTTGCTTGTTAAAAAATGGAGGTGTTTTGTCCCTAGGCCTTCAGTAAAGGATGAAGATTTCTAAGTTCTTCAAACTTCGAAAAAAACTTGAAAAGCTTGGGGCAAAAATAATATTGATCACATGTAAAAATGGAATGACTGGAGCGGACTATTTTTGTACCTAGATATTTTCTCAATTTCCCTTATGTCATATTAACTCAAGGGATATGTGTACTTTTTATTAAAAACTGATAATTTCAGATGCTTTTCCTGCTCCCCAGTGTGTTGCACTGAAAAGAATGAAACAGGAGCAGAGTGGTCTGCTTAGCGACAGCTGAGAATTCACATGTGGCTTTCCCATCTCCCACAGGTCCGGTTGAACTCGGAGGAATGTGCTGATGTGTTGAAGCGTTGGGTGGATCACCTTTGCTCTCCACAAGTCAACCAGAAGTCCAAGGCCATTCTTGTCCTCCTGTCACTTGGATGCTTCACCAAAGTTGCAGAGATGTTGCACAGGTAAAGATGAAACAGCACAACGCGTATTTTCTCTTGTCCAAAACCGGACAAGATTTAGTGACTCGGAAGGCAAGGGCGAGGAAGGGGCTCTGCAGTTTCTGACATTTGTTTCGACTTTAGCATGTTTTTCTTGTGTGGACTTCAACCTCAGCAGTGCATCACTTCTGTAGGTTGCAGCTGCAGGCTTTAAGATTGCAAGCACCCAGTGACCAAGCAGCAATGATTTATAGTAACTGTGATTTTTTTCTCAGTAACTTGAACCTTAATGTTTCAAACAATTTGCATCAAATGTCAGTCCTCTGAGTGCAAGGAGGAAGGGGAGATGTAAGAAAGTTATAGAAAACCTCTGTGCGAATGTTTTGGTGCAATGTCCTGGAATACTTTGCTGGTTTGTATTCTAACAAATGATTCTCTCTTTTTTTTCCATTTAACAGCATGAGGTACTTCGATAGAGCAGCTTTATTTGTAGAAGCTTGTCTGAAGTACAGAGCATTTGAAGTTAATGATGATACACATATCCTTTTTTTGGAAATTTTGTCTTTGCATCTGTGTAGTCATACACAGTCAGTGTGTGTGAGCCACTGCTGGATGGATTAGTCTGCAGGGAAATAGGAGTTCCTGCTTTTAGTTTCCAGGTTGTGTAGTTTGAGGGAAGTGTACGGAAACAAATAAAAAGGAATCATTTGCATAAATCCATCTTCTTACCTCGTCCTGATGCTCTGTGAGGTCTGTGACACTGGAATACAAACTAAACTTGAAATAAATACAGTTCTAGGAGAGAAAAGAAAGGATGATAAAGTGTTCTTGGAAATTATTTCTGCAACCAGTGTAGTGAAATCAGTGGTTCAGTTATCTTTTAAACATTGTATGTTCAGGAAAAAAAATCCCTTTATTGAACTCCTTTGTACACTGTCATATTATTTTAGTGACTGATGTCCTTTATGAAGAAGTCTGTTCTAAGACAATGCAAACAAAGAAACTAAAGGTCCATACCTGACCTGATACAGATGAACTGAAAATGCAGCAAGTATCTTAAAGTTATCTAAAGTATTGCTCACTAAAATCTGCACATCTGACCTGGCGTTCTGGAAACTGAGCAGTTGCTCTGACTTTTGTATTTCATACAATAGATAATAATAATGCATACATAAATAATACCTGATCCTGTTTTATGGTCATCCCTGATGGCAGCTTGAAAATAAAAAAGGCCACTAATAAGTCATGTAGAGAACTGAAGGTCTAATTAACAAGCAAAACTTATAGTGGAACCTTAACTTTTTTCAAATTTCTGTTACAAGTGATGCTATTATATAGGTATTTATGCATCTCTGGAATGTATCTGTTTTAGTTTATATCACTCTGTATATTGCCTGATATGCTAATATGCATTCAACAGTAGGATTTAAAGCAACTTTTTTCTCTTTATTTGTGCTGAAAAATACTGGATTAACACAATTGGCAGCAATGTTCAGCATTTTCACCTTGGGAGAGCTAAGGTGTAAGAAGGAAAAGATTGTGAGCTTTTTCATTTTGCTATTAATTTGGTTTTCCTTAATGCTTCATTTACATAAATTGATCCATGCTGTATATGCAGATTATGCCAGAGGCTTGAAGCTCCTGGGCTTTAAACAGGGAGCTATTCACTTTGCCTCGAAAGCAGGAGAAGCTGGTAAAGAGTTACTGACTGAACTCAGACAGCTTAAGGAGGAGGTGACACAGGAGTAGGAACTTCATGTTCATGAGCTGGTTTGGGTTGTCTGTCTGACTGGGATTCCATTGTGTGAAAATACATTTTTCTCTTGGATCACTGTAATAGCTGATTTGTGTGATTTGAGAAAATACCGTTAAATGTGTTTGAAGTCAGAATTAAGAACTGTGTTATGTTTCTTTTTGTTAAAATTGTCTTCACTTTGACAAGAGGGGAAAGAATACAGTTATACAAGAATATTTCAACTTTTTCAGCTGTAGCTGGAATCAAATTTTAAAGTGTGCTGAAAGAGTTCCATACCTGTGTAAAAGTTGTAAAAGTCTAGTCCATTTACTTCTACAAATCAGATCTTTATAGTACGTCAGTACTGTTGTATTTATATGTATAAATGATTGAGTCTGTACTATAAAATTATAAATATATTTAAAAAATAAATACACATCACAAAGCACGCGGTTCTTTCCTGGAACATCGTGTTTTCTCAGTCCAGTTTTTCAATTTAAAATTACTGTTCTTTTCAATTGGCTCACTGTAATGTCATTTCAGAACTGTCTGGAATGGAATCTTTAACTTACAAACATCAGTCTCCTGACATTCCAGAAATCCATGAAACGTCCTTTTTTTCAAATAAGATGTTGTTATTTTCCATGTAATTTTTAAGTGCACACCCTGGGGATTAAATTCTGCCTTGTGTTGCCTGGTTCGTGGGATCAAGGGATGGGAGAGGATGGTATCCCAGAAGCAGCAGGGTGAGTTACTGCAGGACAGGCAGGGCACTGCTGGTGCTGTCTCCAGTTACTGTTTTGTTTGTTATTTGTGTGATTAACAGTAGGTTGAAAAAAGCCAAAATTCTGGCTTTTTCATTAGATACTTTTTATTCTAGCACGTCTTACGGTCCAGATACTCAAGGATGCCACCAAAATCATAGCCCCTCATTTTGGTGCCAGTATTTCAGTATTTAAGTACATGTTTGCATTATTGTTTCTTTTGTCAGATATGTTTTTTCTGTGTATTACTGATGAGAACTTTTACAGCTGGGATGTGGATGCTGATGTTGCATTGCCCTTGCAAACCGAAGACTGTGGCATGGGCAAATTAGTCTTGGCTAAAAAATTAAATTCTTCTTGTTCCCAGCTTGTTGGAGCTACTGAAGTTTAGTATGTTGTAGTGAAAAGAATCATATAAAATGTCTCTCATTCGAATGTAATTTGTGGCTTATTTATTTACAGTGCATTGGATTCTCCTTACGTTTGAGTATTTGTGGGCAGGTATTCTACGCTCCTTCCTGGAGGAGCATCAGCTTTGGGATATCTCTAACTGCATAAACCTTTTGGTCCAAATCTAAAATAACATTTCCAGTAGAATTGGAAAGGTCAGACTTGTCAGTAATCTTGGCGAATATAAACTGAAAATGTGAGTTTCATCATTCTAAGTATAAAAGCAAGAGTTATAATTGCAATGTATCTTACTTCTTCCTGCCGCATCTTACATAGTTTATAAAATACTTTGTTCAATGTTTGGTGAATGATGCTTACATAGTCCGTTTAGCTTGGGAAAACAAATATATAAGGAAATTCACCTTAAGTATTAACTGTTGAGAAACAGAATTAAGGAAAATTTAACTGTCATTAACAGTGGCCTGAATTCTGTCTCACATTGACTACTATGACACTCCTCAATTCCTGCTCTTATTTTTGGAAGCAGTAACCCAGGACAGAGTTAATGTAAGCACACACACACTTGTTCTTTGACAGATCACATAGAATTGTTTGTCAGTGAGTCTCTGGAATAAATCTGCTTTAATATACACTTAGATTTGTAACTCTAATGTTTTTAAAGAAACACATTTTAAAGGCCTTTTAATACTAAGTGTGCAGGCTGCAGAATACTGTGTGGCATTCCCAACTGAAACCTTGATGATGAAAATAGTGTAAAGTGATTGAAAAGTTTATTTAGGTAATGTTGCAATCTCATTACAATAATAAAAAGATTTTTAAAAATCTCTGTGTGTCTTCATTTAACACAAAACTGTCGTCTCTTGCCCTGGCATTGAATGCTGGTTGTGTAACCCTTGTCATTGTGCCTTCTGGACAGGAACAGTGCTCCAGGCTGGGTTTAATAGAGGAAGTGATTATCCTTTGTACATCTGAGTCACATTTTCCATATTAGTACTACTGAAACATTGTGTTTGAGTAGTATTAATTTCCAGACTTTACTAGCAAACAAAATTTGTGTGGGTTAAATTAAAGCAGGACATGGTCTGGACATCCTGATTTTTGAAAAGTGCAAAAATAAGCGATGAAAGAAAACCCTTCCATTTCTGTTTTTATGCTACTCCACAAACAATAGTCAGAGTCAAGGAGTGGTTTGGGTTGGAAGAGACCTTATGGATTATATATTCCACCCCCTGCCACGGGCAGGGACACCTCCCACCAGCCCAGGTTGCTCCAAGCCCCATCCAACCTGGCCTTGGACACTTCCAGGGATCCAGGGGCAGCCACAGCTTCTCTGGGCACCCTGGGCCAGGGCCTGCCCACCCTCACAGGGGAGAATTTCTTCCTAATATCTAATTTAAACCTACTCTCTCTCAGTTTAAAGCCATTTTCGCCCTGTCCTGTCACTACATGCTCTTGTAAAGTCTTTCTTGTAAGGCCCCTTTATGGACTGAAAGGCTCTTAGGATGCTTTTGTCACTTTGGCTTAGAAATTGTTTTAAAAAAAGCCAGTTGACTGTCTGATATACAACTGGCTTGTACAGAATCAAATGTAGGAATCTTCTCACTTATGTGTTTGAAGGACAAGCCTGAGAGTTTGGAACTTAGAAAAGGAACTGAATGGTGTTTTTTTAAAGTTTTCAAAAGATATAACTTTAACTCCTTTAAATCCCTTTGAGAAATCTTTCCTCAGAGCACTGTGAATGGCTCAAGTAGTCACAGAGATCTATAATCTGTATTTTCTAGGTTTTGCATTTGGAAGTGAAGGCTGTAATGAGGCCTTAATTCTGGAACCATGAACCATGACCTTCCTGGGCAACGAGGAAATGGTAGAGGAACTGGGTTTGCGAGCCAATGCATTGAGATTCCTTATGCATGTGTCTTTGAACATGAGTCTTGTATTAATTAACCATGATGCTTGATTATCAGAGCAGAGTATTTGGTAACTGTTTGAAGATTGATTTGCAAAAGGCCAGGACCTTTACCTGTAAATAAGGAGTTTTTTTGGCATTTAGCTTGTCTAGATGAAGAACTTCTAGTTGGAGAACATCTTGCAGTATAACTAGTGATGGTTACCCCTTTCAGTGTCTTATATGAATGATTTTGGACTTCCATGACCAACAAAAAAAATGCATAGGATTGATTCTGCAGGGATGTGTAAGCTGTTTTCAGTTCAGGTGTGTGGTCCCCCCAGTCCCCCTGCCTAGTGCAGGAAAGGAAGTTTAAATGTGCTTTCAGTCATGATAATCTTAGATAAGTCATGATTATGTGATACTGGGTTTATTTCCATGCTATTCATTGAAATTGTTGGCCCCCCTTTCATAGGTTAAACTTCCCTCTCCTCCTTCCCTGTAAATGCAGCAGCAGAATATGGGATCAGGGATGAGGGAGAGGAGCAGCAGGTGGTGAAGGCAAGGATGTCAAATACTTCTTCAGTGTGACTTCATTGGCCCAAATTACAGATTTTCTTTCTGGGAATCAGATCCCCAGGTTGAAAATTCCTTTTTTCTGTGTCAGTGTCACCGCTACCTCATTTAGCAAATGCTGACTCCAGGTCAGTGCTGTTCCCACTGGCAAACTCCGTTTCAGTGGCTGCTTTCCAGAGGGTTATTGAGTGATAACATTACACATTGTTCAAACCAGATGCCAACAGGTGGTGGTTTTTTTTTTTTTTAAAAAGACAGTGTTTTTACTTTTCACCCCGGTATAGCAGGAGATAATAGAGTTATATTAGACTTGTCTGGCTCCTATTTCACTTGCTGCAACTAATAAAAAGCTACAGGCAACAAATTTCAGTTGCAAGAAGGGTTGTCTTTGTGCCCTTTTTTTTTTTTTTTTATTGCGAATGGTCATTTTTTTCAAACAATTGTTTCATTGTTATGGCCCTCGTGAGTTAAACTGTTTTTGCTGTGAGCCTGCTTTTTGAACCCAAGCACAGATTCATGAATAACAGTGCATTTTGGTAACCCTTTGAAAATATCACAGCACCAAGCCTGACGCTTCAGGAAGGACATCGAGGGGCTGGAGCGGGTCCAGAGATGGGCAACGAGGCTGGTGAAGGGTCTGGAGCAAAAGTCCTGTGAGGAGCAGCTGAGGGAGCTGGAGGTGTTCAGTCTGGAGAACGCTCAGAGGTGACCTCAGCACTCTCTACAACACCCTGACAGGAAGGTGAGCCAAGTGGGGTCAGGCTCTTCTCCCACCAACCAGCAATAGGACAAGAGGGCACAGCCTTAGACAGTACCAAGGAAGGTTTAGGTTGGCCATCAGGAAAAAGTTATTTACAGAAAGAGTGATTGGGCATTGGAAGGGGCTGCCTGGGGAGGTGGTGGAGTCCCCGTCCCTGGAGGTGTTTAAGGAAAGACTGGATGTGACACTTGGTGTCCTGGTGTAGTAGACAAGGTGGTGTCAGGTAACAGGTTGGACTTGATGAACTCGGAGTTCTTTTCCAACCTAATTGATTCTGTGATTCTGTGACCCCACCTGGCTTTACCCTCCTCTCAGGGAGTTGTAGAGATCAACAAGGTCTCCCCTGAGCCTTCCTTTCTCCAGGCTAAGCCCCCCCAGACTCCTCAGGGTTTTCTACTATTGAGACATTTATTTTTTTTTAATACATCAGCTAATGGTAATTGTCAAATACTCATGTTCTCTTGCTCAAAGTTTCTACATCTGCCACTTTTATACACACATTTCTTTTCACCTGGTTTCTGTCTCTGGTAATACTTTACTTAAGCAGCAAGTTCATCTGGTGTTTTATGCAACTTGCAGAACTAGCATGTAGTCTTTATATCCAAGCTATGTCAGAATGTTTTGGTGATAGTTTCCATGGAATGCATCTTCTCCAGGCTCTGTATCTCATCTGGGTTTAGTGTGTAATTATTTTCTATTGCTTCAACTCTAGCATGTCTTTGTGGTAGGGAAAACTAGCAAGATTGCTGCTGCAAGATGTCATTTTCCAAGACCAGCTTTTGATCTTATCTTCTTGTCTCCTAAATGAACGTTCTCCTGGTGTACTACTTGGTGGTTTGGTAACCAGCTGTTTTTCTTTTGGGGAATAAAATTCCCTTTGGAGCGAGAGAACAAGTATTGAAGCAATGGACTGAATGTTTGGAGAACAACTGGGGATCTTTGGGGGTGGAAAATATGGTTTAGTTAATAACGATGATGATGATGATAGTAGTAGTTGTTGTTGTTATTTTTATTACTGTCCTCTTTAACAGAATTCCATTTGTCTGAGAAAATCCATGCCAAGTAGCTATTCCAAATGAATTTCTGAGGCATGAGGGCATCCTGGCCACTGGTATGCACCCATTAATACAGCAGTTTAGATACTCCTTGTTGCCCAAGAATTTCACTCCTTTTCCTGCCAGATAAAGTGTCTTTGTAACCAGAGAATTATGAATGTTGAAAGTCATGTGAACACAAGTTCATATTTTAAGAATAATTTGATCTTTCTTCATAGTCCAAAGAACCCTTAGAACTTCTGCATTATTTTTGGCCTTTGTTGACTGAGAAGAAAATCAGAAAGCCTTTTCTTGGCCTCTCAGGATGACCAGGCAGAGGTTTTTCTAAATCAGGAGGTCAGTGGCTTTTGATGCTTCTCTTGCTCTGCTCCCTGTTCTGGGGCTGCAGACAGAGAAGGCCGAGCTGTGCTCTTGGCACATGTTTTCTGGCTGGTGAGAGGAGACTTGGCTGGACTGCCCTGGTTGGAAGGGTTTCGACCAAAAGCCGAAGCCACGTGCTGAAGGAAGGTTTCTCTGAGCTTCCCCATCTCTGCTGAGCCAAGATCACCCCATCATCTACTCTACTGTTTCTTCTGAACAGGTTGAGATATGTCAGTTCTCTCAAATATGAATAGTATTTATTATTTTTTTACCCTTGACTAACAGAAGAATTCCCCCAAATGCCTTTTTCTGCTCTTAATTATTTGAATAATCTGGCACATCTTTGTGGCTTTTTGGCTGTATCTAATGTCTTTTTTTTTTTGACTAAAGGAGCATGTCCTGTCCATCCTCTCAGCTGGAGGTGGTGTAACCAGATGTCCGTGGTGTGTGCCATCAGTAGGTGGAAATCATTGAAAGGAAAAACATAATCCCAAAATGCACACACACACACAAAAACCCAATGAAAAAGACCAAACCAAACAACAACAAAAGAGCAGGACGTTGCGAATATCTGAGTTTTTTTCTGTCTTATCGTGTTCTATTCCAGTAATTTCTTGCATCTGAAGTTTTAGGTGGTACCTCCAGGGAGGGCAATGCTGTACCTTGACGTCTCCTTGCTTGCCTGGAATCCCTCCCTGGCACACAGAACAGCTCATGGGTTTGGAGTACTTGCTTGCTTGTTTCTAAATTCCTGACACACCAGTAATTATCTTTCCACAGTTTGAGAGGATTGATTTGCAAATTGTCAGCACTGGTCTTTTGCTTTTTCTCTGTTGCACAAATAGGAGCTGCTGCATCAAAACTCTATCCAAACCAGCTTCACTGGGCAAAAGAAGGCATAGCCTGCCTTTCCAAATTGGAACAAAACGGAGTATTTTCTTTCTCCCTTCCCCCCAGAAAAGTAGTCCTTAAATACTTATCAAGCCAAGGAGACTTTCTGACTGGTTCTTCCAGTTCTACTCTGTGGTTTCCTTCAGCATCTGCTTTCTTTTTCCACGGCAAAGTTAAGCCTGGCTTTGATTAAAATCCAGCTGAAAGGCAGATTAATGCATTGCAAGGAAAAGCAGCCTTGCTAATGTGAAAAGAGAGCAGGAAGGTGATTTGTCAGGGGTCACCTGGTCCGGGATGGGATGTTTGCTGGTAGCAGCTTTTTCTCCTGGCAGTTCTAAGCCAATGTCCAGGGAGTTTGTTATTATTCTGTGCCACAACCATCTCATCAAAAAGCCAAGGCACATTCTTTGAACTGGACTGAAATAATCTGTTTATCCTTTCTGACTGCTTTGCAGGCAAATTCCTTGGCCAGGGGATTATTTCCAAAGTACGTTTTTCTCTTTCCCTTCCCACCACCTTTTCGCATTTGATGAACTTTTGTAGTGTTTGTGTTTCTGTGAAATTCCAGGGCTTGGTGTTAATATCTTCTGTGCCTTCAGGAACACGGGTCCTATGAGGAGCAGCTGAGGGAGCTGCTGTTCAGTCTGGAGAAAAGGAGGCTCAGGAGACACTTTGGGACCTTCTACAACTCCCTGGCAGGAGGTGGTGGCCAGGTGGGTGTCCAGCTCCGCTCCCAGGTAGCAGGGATAGGACAAGGGCAAACAGCTTCAAGCTGCACCAGGGGAGATTCAGGTTGGATTTTAGGGAAAATTTCTGCACTGAAAGAATGGTTAAGCATTGGAACAGAGGCCTCAGTGAAGGGGTGGAGTCACCATCCCTGGAAGTGTTTGAAAAACTAGGGGATGTGGCACTTTGCAATACCGTTTATTGGGCACGGTGGGATCAGCTCAAAGGCTGGACTTGATCTTGGAGGTCTTTCCTCGACCTTAATGATTCTACGGTTATTTAATTTCTTACCATTATTCTTAGTATTTTTATTATAATTACTGTTATTCTCATTATTTTGCCCCTTTACTGCGTTCAGTGAGCTGCCCATGAGCACCTTCCCTTTCCAGCTTCACTTTCCCCTAATCCTTCGACTCCTGCCCCGTCCCCTCGGGGTTTAAACAGCTTACCATTAACAGCCTTAATAAGGCGTTAATTCCTTCAAATGCTGGGAGGGGAGTTTCCAGCTGCTGCAGGAGAGGGCAGCAGAGACCTGCAGATGGAGGCGTTTGGGGCCAGCCACTTAGCCAGGGAGAGACACTGAACCAAGGGCTCGAGTTTGCTCTTTCCTCATGCTCAGTCCTTAAGGAGTGGCAGTTCCAGGCACCAGCCGAGCAGAAGCAACCTCAGATATGTTGGGAGAGGAGAGGAGGGCATTGAGGGTGTTCAGTTTTCACAGAAGTAGGAGCTCAGGTCATTATTAAACACGAGCACTTGAAATCTGTTCTGATTTAACACATAAAAAATGCTTGAAAATCCATGAATAAGTACGAATTAAAGCATTATTTTACATCTAATGCCAGAAGGGTGAGGTTTGCTTTAGAACTTGGTGGCTGGTTGTGGTCAGGTGTAGTAAACTAAAAAGTACTGGGAGTGCACCAGGCCAGAGGCATTGGTGTGGTTTGGACAGCAGATATGCTGAAATAGTCTTTTATTGTTGTTCTTAAAGCTTGTAACTCTTGATTGACACCAAACTCTCCTCCATCAGCCCCACAGCATCCCCTCTGAGGGGATACCAACCTGAATAATTTCTCTTTCCATGTGTACTTGTCGTGGTGCTTAAAGCCCTACTTGAGATAATTCTGAGCCCGGAGCGGTTTCAGTTCAGCATGAAGCAATCTCTTAATTTCCATCTGGAAAACAAACACAGGAAAAAGTTTAATGTTTTTGGTAGAAGCATCTAATATTTACAACTAGAGGCAAGAGTCTGGAGTAGTCCCAGTTCTTGAAATCCAGCTCTGCAAAGGCCATGGTTTTATTCACATTGTCAGTGTGTCCCCGTGGAGCTTTAGGTGAAGGACAGGTACAAGGAGCTTTGCTCTTGTGCTTCCAGCAAAGCATCTCACTTGCTGCACCCACTTCTTCAGCCAGCACGGTCAGAGGGGGCAGGAAAACAAGGAGAGCAGTGACTCTGATATTAAAAGGACCCTGAATTTTACCCTGACAGCACCTCCAAGGAGCAAGACACTGGGACATTTTGCCCAGAGAAGCTGTGGCTGCCCCTGGGTCCCTGGAAGGTCCAAGGCCAGGCTGGACAGGGCTTGAAGCAACCTGGGCTGGTGGAAGGTGTCCCTGCCCATGGCAGGGGGGTTGGAACAAGATGATTTTTAAGGTCCCTTCCAACCCAAACCATTCTATAATTCTATGATCCTCTCACCTCCCCAGAACCTCCTCATTTCCTTACCCTTTTTGTGTTGCAGGCTCATGGATTTTATGAGTTTGAGGACCATGCAGGTATATTTGTACCTTGCACATCATTCACACCATTTCTCAAAAAAGAGCACAGCTTGTCAGGAAGAAGATGCCCCAAAAAACCTCAGGACAGACACTGTACAGCGCCTTTACAAAAGAGGGGTTTGTGACAAACAGGAAGGTAAGTACTGGCTGATGCTTTCTTCGAATACAGATGATGTGTTTTAGGAAGCAAGTCATTTTATTTTAAAGCACAGCCCTGCTCGTGCTCAGACTCGGAATCTAGGGATTTAAAAAGTGATTATATATAAGGAGCTCTTAGTCCTTATGGAATTGGCCCCCTCCCAGTTCTTAATAGACTCTGGGCTCCTGTTTGGTGCCTGCCCAAGGACTGGGGGCTGGCATCCCCATGGGCTTGGGGGCTGCTTTGCCTCGGTTCTTGGGAGCTGTTCTCCCTTTGGGCTTGTTCTCCTGGGGTTCTGAGCAGGGAGTGAGGTGCTCTGAGTAATGAGTGTCACTGGAGCTTCCACTCGCAGGTCTGCCTCCAGGCCAGCTCAGGCTGACAGCAGCTGAACCCCAGGAGAGTGATAAGCTCTGCCAGGGGAAATTTAGGTAGGATATTCGAAAGAAATTCTTTACAGAGAGAGCGATCAGGCTTTGGAATGGCCTGCCCAGAGAGGGGGGGGATTCACCATCCCTGGAGGGTTTTAAGGTGAGACTGGACATGGCACTGAGTGCCATGATCTGGGAATCACAGTGGAGTTGGATCAAGGGTTGGACTTGATGATTTCAGAGGTCTCTTCCAACCCAGTTGATTCTGTGATTCTGTGATTGGTGGGAACTTCTAAAGAGGCCTTTTGGTAGATTCATTCACAGGTAAGCAAAAATGTCAGTTCATCCTTGGCTGCTGGAAAGGCCAAAAAGCTGGTACATGCTGGTAGTCAAACATCCTGTCTCTTTGGGTAGGTTTCAGAAAGGGTCTATGCATGGACAATGTGTGCGATTCGTTTGTTATGATGTGCAATGCATGGCATTAAAATAATGATAATTACTCCCAGAATATACCTTGAGATAACATCCTGGATACTAAAAGTCAGCAAAATGAAAAAAAAAAAAATCATCGATCTTGTCTATATTGTATTTAATGTTTGCCTTAGTAGAGTAGGAATGTTTTTCAGGGGAACTAAATGTAACTTTTGGAGAACTACCCCTCAGTATATTAAATATTTATGTGACTTGTAAAGTATAAAATTAGACTTGATGAGAAAAAAATGAAGACACTCCCCACACATCCCCAAATTGTTTGATTTCAATTTTTCAACAATTGCATTTGTTACAGAGATGTTTGACTAACTTTCATTCATTCATTCATGGCTAGGCTTCGGGAACGAAGATTTGGAAAGGGCTCTACCCACGCTTGCTTTTGACTAACTAAACAGCTGTTAAAAACATTTAAAAATATATCAACAAAATGACCCTTGCTGAGTATATCCCTTTGCCATATAGAATGTTCAGTAAAAGCATGTCAAAGCCATCTTTAGTTGAACACAGATAGGAATAAATCATCAGTAGGGAAGGACCACAGAGCATGGACTGGAGGGTTTTCCTGGGACAGCTGTTGGCACAACACCCACAACTGATGGACATCACTTTTGGGGGGCTTGTAACAATACTGCTGGTGAGGAAAAGAGACTTTGAATCCTTGTAAGTGTATTTATTTGTCAGTCTAAAGCTTCTTAGCCAGTACACACTGGGTGAGAAAGTGATTGAAGATGCTGGCCGACCTTGTTTGTGTTAAAAGCACATGCTGTTTCCCCACCAACACAAACCAAAGCCAGCGTTTATGGAGCACAACTATGGCAGGGGCAGGGCACTGCTGGGCCCCAAGGGTGGCTGTCATCTTTGGGCACCTGCCAAAATAAGCACGACTGGAGCAAAGGACGGTGACAATTGTCATGTTGCATATCTCAGAAACTGGGGGAGCTGGAAAGAATAGAGGAATCCCAACAGGAGACTTTTAGATGACAGCACTTCATGCACTGTAAGTAAGAAATGTTGTGATTTAACCACCTGTATTGCTGATAATTGTCTCAACTGCTTTTCAAGATCCAATTTGTTGCTATTAACTTTTTTTACCCACTGTTCTCTTATTTATAAGAGGAATTGGTTTTCCTCTAGCAAATCTTCCCCAACCTTTTCCTCTTTCAGTCTCTTATAAATGATAACATGTTTTCACAGAGGAATGACTTACACTGAAAGGCCTGATTCCCTCCAAAACCTTTCCTCTTTTCACATCTCTGCAGGATCTCATCCTTGCCAGGTCTTCTCCCAGGTTCCATGCTGCTTACGTATGGAACTTTTGAAGGCAGTTTGCTAGGCAGTGGCTCTGTGGCAGAAGGTTCTATGGCAGTAATTATCTCTGAATGAATACTTTGTTGGGGTTAAAGATTTCAGTTAATGTCCTTTTGGCTTTTTGTTTGTTTGTTGTTTGATATATTTTTTTCTAATTTTCTGTGTGCAAATCATGGGCCACTCTTTATTTTGTCTCCCAAACTTTTAATTATTTAAAGTTTTCCTCTGTTTCCTTCAACTGATAGTGTTACAGGTTCCCTGTGGGAGTCCAGCTCAGGATTCAGTAATAAAACCCAGTGAAGAGTTAATTGCTTGGGCTCTATCCCATCCTATTGTCTGTCCTCTGGCTTAATAGCCAAAATCCTTAAAATGCCATGACTGGTGGGAACAGTTGCATTCACAAGAGGTGAATAATCTCCAAGAGAGCTTTTCAAGTTCTCAGTGATGCATCTTCAGGATGTATCTGAGCTCTGCTTTTCTGAAGCCGATTGCACACCAGCTGAGGGTCTGCCCAAAAATGTCCTTGCGTACCACGCCTTCACTAAACTCATTCAAGCTATTTAAAGAGAGTCAAATGACAGTGGATGGAAGAAAAAAAATAATGATAAAAAGGATCAACAAAGAGAAGGCATATTTGCTTTGAAAGTTTGTAGAAAAGGGTTGGATTCTTTTCTGCAAGTTTGGCAGGTTCTGATTCAGCTCTGGCAGTAATTATTCAGAGGAGAGATGGGTTCTGTATGAGAGAGAGAGAGAAAACACATATAATTCCCAGGGAGTCTTGACAGTCTATGCAATTATACTGATTTCTGACATCTCTGGACAGTGGGAGAGGATAAAAATGAAGTTCACATTTGATATACATGAATTCTTAAGGCAGGAAAGCCAGCTGGTCTCCTGAGAAGCCACGCGATGTGCCCCACGGTTTCTGGAGAGGCGGGAGGTCAGCTCTTAGATGTCCTCTCCCGATTCCGAGTCTCATTTCAAATTCCAACTTCTGCTGCGTTTCCACACCCAACTGGCCTAACTTCAGCTTTTAGCCATTCATCGTGGGGGCAGGCTGGGGGTGTTTCTGTGTCCCTGCTGCCTGTCTGAGAGCCGAGCACAGATCTTATTGCGAGCAGATTTCAGTGCCTGAAAACCCTTTCTGAGCTTCCCAGCAGTAACGATTCCTTCAGCAAGGGCTTTAATCAAGCAGCCTTTTGTAATATCAGGCAAGTTACCTACCTAAAGTAGAAAAAAGCCACACATGGATGTGCTAAAAACATTTCCCATGCTGTTAATGGATCCCTAGTCACACATTCCAGTGGCATTTCTATACAAAAATAAGTGCTTGATCTGTTCTTTTTAATGTTCTTTTTAATGGGCATCAGTGGTTATTATAAAGCTAAATTCATCTATAGCATTGCTATTTCTGCGTGGTCTCCTAGAACGATGTTCAGGGGCAGCAACTGGCACTGCTCCCTTCTATGAGGCAACAGATACGGTGTTCAACACCACTGGTCACAGAGTAAAACAAAATTCCAGTGGCAGCTGTGACTGCAATAAGGAAGATGATTCACTTTAGATATTGTTTACAGATCACTTAACGCAGAGTCGAAAGCGCACGTGGCGTGATGCTGCGAGGACTCGCTTTGTCCCGTGCTATCAAGTGAAATCCAGGCATGAATTCAAATTGAGTGGAAACATTGTATGATCATTAGTGTTTGTTGATGGATTTGCTCGGTTGGTTGGCTTGTTTGTTTGTTTTGAAGCAGAAGCTGTCATCTTTTCTAGCTGGTAAATCAGCAACTTTTATTAGCTATCGTTTTTTTCCCATTATGTACCCAGCAAAATCTTTTTACCATGACCATTTTGCAAATTAAACTTTAATATTACAGGAAAGTTGTAACGCATATTTTAAGCCAGTCAGATATGAAGCTCTAACAGAAGAGGAATGCTGCTGGAGCAGTGCTTGGTTTCTGCTAAGGCACAGAGCAAGTTCAGCTGAAAGCTGGACTGACCTCTCTGCATTATATGTAACAGGAGAGGAGCTAAAGTGAGGTAAAGCTGAGCCAATACAATAAATTTGTTAATTTACCATAGGAAGGCTTCTTCTTGGGACTGTTGACTGTATCATCTCAAAAGCGATGCCCCAGCCTTTTCTGGCAGGAGGTTTGGATCCTACACCTTTCTCTGCCCCTGAGCTACCCTGTGGGAAGGTCACTTGCTTATTTTTTTCTCCCATGCAAGAGAAAAGAAAGTGAAGATGATTTCTGTCTTCCTATAGCAAACTCTCTGAAACCAGCAGGTTAAAAAGTGCCACCTAACAGACTAGGGGTTTATAGAATCCTTGTGCAGATTGAGCCCTGAAAAGGCTAACAAAGCAGGTGGAAAATCATATCATGTATTTTATTGTATATTCAGTTGTTATTATTGCAAAAACGTGGGTTGAGAAAAGACTGCAGGGGTTGTGCTTGCTGACCCTTGGCTGAGTCCTGCAGTGGCCATGGTGTGCTTGCTTCCACTGATTCACTCACAGGTTGCAAAGCAGACACTTAATTCTGCCTGAAACATCCCAAGGAGAAGAAATTAAGGTTTCATAACAGACTGCAACATAATAACATAATGTCAGCGGTCTCCCAATATATGACCGGGTAGTGGCAGGGGAGGGTTCCTGTGACCCAAGTGCCCAAAGCAGCTCAGATGAACTTTCCAAAGCAGGAGAGATCTTCTGGGAAGACTGCTCAGGCCCTTCCAGACTGACATAAAGCAGGTTGGCTTCCTGAAAAACACGATTTTGCTAAAAATAAGCAACAGGGTTCATCTTAGGACAAGGCAAATCGAGTAGTTGGAAGAACTCGCACGCATAAAATTGTCCTCACCCTGATTCTTCTAGTGTTGTCTGGCTCAACTTTGGTTAGAAAAATACAAATAATTCACAAAAATTTTGTGTGGCGCAAAAGCAGCGAAATAATTTTCCAGGAAAAAATTTCAGGTAGATGGGTCAGACGGGCCTGGGGAGTATTTTGATACATACAATTTAGGCCCACAGAGAATAATGTCAGCACTTGCTGTTCAGGGATTAACTACCCCTCTCAAACTCTTGAGGCTTTTGTTTAAGTCAGTCTGTGCTCATCATCACTAGTTCAGACATGGGCAAGTGCACAACAGTGCAATGATACTTATTTTAATATTGATGAAATGCAGAGATCGTATTTGGGAAAACACCTTGTTCTAAACCAGACCTGGTTTCCTTTATTAAGTTCCAATTTTTCCTTCTGTATGTGGAATTGTACTCATACAAAAAAAAAAAATATGTGAGTAGAACATAATACAATTGTCATGGATGATCTTAATAGAATTGATCTTATTGGGGGTCGCTGCTTATAATGTCCCTCTGGTAGCATTTTAAGCCCAAATTTAAAAGCCTCTAAACAAACTCAAATCATGAGCTACTTAAGGTGGTGACTGCTCTAGATTCCTTTTGATTCTTCTGCCTAATTTAAAGAATCTGTTAAGACATTTCAGTTCTTTGTTGATTTTTTTTTTTTTTTTTCTGAAAAGGTAGCAGACTGGAATTTAAAAAAAAAACAGTACAAAATTAAAAAAGAAGCCATGATGCTACTTTTTTCCTTATAAATCCATTCAGATATACAGCAGTGTCACAAAATAAACAGGCAGAAAAAGATTAATTAGAAGCAATGACCTCAAGTCGCACCATGGGAGGTTTCGGTCGGATATTGGAACTGGCTGCCCAGGGAGGTGGTGAAAGTGAATGAGACTCTGTGGTATGCCAGCCTTCCCTGTCACATGAGGAAACACAAATAACCTCTCCTGCTTTCCATTCATTATGGGAGCTGCAGGATTGAGGGGTGATGTCTGCCATCTGCAGGTGTTTGATTTACAGCGGTGTTTTATACTTCATCTGCTAAATTGAAGCAGGACAGAAGTTGCATGACCTTCAGAAAGTTCCTGGCCCACAGCACACCAAGAGTTTTGTAGAGGTCTGTTTGACCAAAAAGGGCCTTCTCAGTCTGCTAAAGCCCTGCAAATTTATTTATTGTCTTCTGAAAACAAGTTTACCTCTTACACTCTGTCCTGAAAAGTATTCCTAACTTCGGATCAGTCCACGAGCCTGCATTCTCTTGACAGGTGTTTGTTTGATGCTGTGGACCAGATAAAGAAGTGCCTTTGCTGTAGCCAAACCCCACCTGGGTCCAGTCTCAGAAGGTAAAACCTGAATAAAAGGTTTCGTTTTCCCTATAAAATGCAATTTGTTAGGACTGAAATTTTCATAGTATGGCCTGGGTTGGATGGGACCTTAAGGATTGTATTTTCTGCCCCCTGCCATTGGCAGGGACACCTCCCACCAGCCCAGGTTGCTCCAAGCCCTGTCCAACCTGGCCTTGGACACTTCCAGGGATTCAGGGGCAGCCACAGCTTCTCTGGGCACCCTGTGCCAGGGCCTGCCCACCCTCCCAGGGAAGAGTTTTTTCCTACTATCTAATCTAAACCTGGTCTCTCTCGGTTTAAAGCCATTCCCCCTTGTCCTGTCACTATATGCCTCTGTAAAAAGTCCCTCTCCGTTTTTCCTGTATGTTTCCTTCAGCATCTTATTCCAAAAGCAAATCTTACAGTTAAGATTGTCATGTCTAGGAAGGAACTTGGTCACCAAGGACCTCAGGGTCGAGTCAGCACCCTGAAGGTCCCACATCCCTGTTAAATCTCCCAAAGGGTTTGCTTCCCACTGCATTTTGGGGGGCAAAAATTTACGGGCAACCTTTTGTTTTTCGAAGCTGAATTGCTGTTGTCTTGTCACTCCCAACTCAACATTCCTCCCTGACCTCTCTCTCCTGACTCCCATTTCCTCCAACAGCCCCTCTGCAGCTGGGATGGTGACTCAGGCTCAAGACCTCACCAAGAGCTCTGCGGCGTCTGGTTGTCATCGTGCAATAAGGTAACCAGCTCACCACAGCGTCGGGCCAGCAAGTCAAGGTAGGGAGCACAAGGCATTGGCCAATTCTGCTGCCATCATCTCCAAAAAAATTCCCTCTGAAGTGCTTTATTCCCGCTTCAAATCGGAGGAAGCCAAAAAGGGAGTGCTGGCTTGAAGGCATACACAGTGTATTCTTATTAAAAAGAAGGTTTCAAGAGAGGAATGTGTGAGCTAATGCAGTCCTAGAGCAACGGCAACTCATGTTTCCACAAGTCATGTGCATTTTTTGTGTCTGTGGCTGATCACTTGCCCCTGCTTGTCAATGCTAATGATCTCCTGCTAAATTAATGTTCAGCTCTTAGTGGTCAAGAGATTCAACACTTAAACAAACAAATCCCAAGCTGTCAGAGAATAGGTTTCCTCACACCTATGGGCCGGGGAGGTGGCATGTAAATGCATTTATTTAGCACAAGGTTGATTGGTGTCCAAGCTCCTGTTGGAGTGTGTACATATGACAGGGGAAAAAAAAATAAATAAAAAATCAGAGCAAAAGCAAGACACACTTCAAACAGCAAGAACCAGAACCACCAGAGCATGTTATAATGTCCTGGTCATTTAATATCTTGAATCAAAAATTGCCGAGGGAGGTTTTTGAATCTGTACCAGCCAAGTTTTATTTTTAATGAAACCAAGGTGCATGTGTGCTAGGAACAGCACAGATCGATCATCCAAGGGCAGAAGGTTAAGTGACTGGCATCTCATGGTCTCTCACACTCTAGTTTTATGTCTGCAAAATACATTTTCACTGCCTGTATAAATTACACTCTGTAGTTTATCTTAAGAGACGTTGCCTTTTGAGTTTCCATTGGCATCCAGGTATTCCAACATGTTCAGCCATAAACTCCTCCACACAGATCACGCGTCTGAACTATTGAAAGCCTTTGTTGAGAGGGGGGGAAAAAGGTACACTCCCGAGCTATTGGCAAGTTCAGGAGGTGAAAAACATTTCCTGCTTCTATAAACGACACATTTGAAAATCAAGTGTTTCATTATAATGGTAATTTGGAAGCTGCAGCTGGCAGCTCTCGCTCGGGTGGGGGGAAAATGGTTGTGGCTTTGACAGGAGCGAAGCAGCAGTGAGGGAACGTGTGAGATAGCTGACAGTGTTCATAAAGACCTGGTTCTCCCTCAAACCCAGCTTTTAATTTGGTGTCAGCAGACTCTCTGAAGAAAATATTAAGGCACCAATGAAAATATTTCTAGAGAAAGCTTGATTTTAGGACAGAAGGAGTACTAGGGAGGGAGGGAGAACGATTTTCAGGGTAATTCGGGCTGGAAAGGACCTCAGGAGAACTCTAGTCCAACCTTCTGCTCTGAGAGGGTCAGTTCTGGGATCACACCAGGTTGGGCAGGGCTTCCCGGTCTGCTCTTGGAAAGCACAAAGGATGGAGAGTCGCAGCTTCTTGGGGCAACCTACTCCACTGGCTGTATGAGGGAGAGATTCCTGTCAGTGCGTTCAGCCACTTGGTTCTGGATATTTGAAACTATGAGACAGCATGACAAGTCTTTGAGACAATTCTCTTTCTATGAAGAGACAGGAATTTACACCTACGGTTTTTGGGGGGCAAAACTTGGTCACCAGACCGCTCGGCTTTGGGAGAATATTTATCCAATCTGTCCCGAGGGAGCTACTCCAGCCAAAGTGAGAGATCTCTGGGAGGTAAAGCAAGTGGGAGTCTGTTGGTTGGACCCTCACAGGAAGACAGCAGAGAGGAATTCCTGCTGGGGTTTTTCTTTGCAGTATTTCACGTGGTGTCTTACATGGCAGGGGTGTTACTGCCTGTTGGAGTCCACCAGGTAGGGAAGGGGAAAAGAGGAGTTGGCTCATAGCGCCAGATGGAGTTGAAGAACTTTCTGAGGGGTTTCAGATGCCTTCACCACCTCAGAGCAGCTGATCAGGGTGTCCCAGGCTTTATGTCTGGCCTTTCCATGAGCTGAGAGTTTTTGGGATGGGTCTTGCACCCCACAGGGCTCAACAGAGGAGAGGTTCCCCATTTATCTCACTTCCCGAGCTACAAAAATGCATCAAAGGACAGAAACCACACCCGGGTTCCAACTTCAAACACTGAAAAGAGCCAAAGGGCAGCAAAATGATGGTCTGGAGTAGCAATCTCAGGTCTTTGGCACAGAGTTACAGGGTGTTCCAGCACAGCTCCTCGCACTGAACAGGTCAGGGTGTTCCAGCACTGCTCTTCACACAGGTCAGGGTGTTCCAGCACAGCTCCTCGCACAGTTCAGGGTGTTCCAGCACAGCTCCTCGCACTGAACAGGTCAGGGTGTTCCAGCACAGCTGCTCACACAATTCAGGGTGTTCCAGCACAGCTCCTCACACAGTTCAGGGTGTTCCAGCACAGTTCAGGGTGTTCCAGCACAGCTCCTTGCACAGTTCAGGGTGTTCCAGCACAGCTGCTCACACAGTTCAGGGTGTTCCAGCACAGCTGCTCACACAGGTCAGGGTGTTCCAGCACAGTTCAGGGTGTTCCAGCACAGCTCCTTGCACAGTTCAGGGTGTTCCAGCACAGCTCCTCGCGTTCCAGCACAGCTCCTCGCACACTCCAGTTTAAGCATCTCTTTAACCATTTGGGTGACCAAAGCCAAGAACTCCGGACGTTGCATAATCACATCTCGTGTTGGTACCTGTTAAAATATGTGTGTGTGTGTGTGTGTGTGTTATTAATACTGGATATCTGGAAGTAATTTGAGCTGTGTTGATAAGTCCCCCAGGGTTTTCTTTTTTTCCGCTCTTTATTTATGCTTCTCTTCGAATTTAACTTAAGAGATTGTACATAAATATCAATGTTTATTTGTCCATGGGAATGTGGGAGGTAGGAATTTTGATTTTATTTACTTGTTGTTACTGGCATCTTGGGGCTTTAGAAGTGGCCTATATGCATCCAAAATAATATTTTAATACCTAGCAGTAATTAGATTTTATGGCTATTAAATAAATTCTTTGAGGGGGTATTCTTAACATAAAGTGTCACAATGTGATGGTTTATTTTGATGCTCATTTCTATGCATAGTAAATACTGATTTTAATGACTGATAATGCAAAAACTGGGGTTTTTTTGAAGACTTTTAGAAAGTCTATTGAAAAATCGGAATACTTATCAAGGTAAAAGCTGGATTTGTGATTGATTTTTATCTGTAAAGTTTGACCTGCTTGGAACTGAGACTGACATTTAAAAATATATTTTTCATACAAAATGTTACTGTAAATGGAAAATTTTAATTTTAAACCACTTAAGAGAATTACAGCAGGTTCTAAAAATGTTTATTCAACCGAGTGGTCTTTACCCAGACAATCCAGTTACTATGGATGAGACCTCTCATATGACTGAAGGTTGCAAGACTGGATCCAGAGTAAATACTTTATTTAGTGGGAGAATATTCTAAGTGCTTTGAAATGTTATTGAAGATATCCTAAAGTGTATTTATAATTTACTGGAAATGTTTGCTGTTCTCAACTTGTTTTCCTTTCTCTAGTGGTAGTATTTGATGTGTACTTACTGTAGCTTGTAATACCCCACTGTATAACAGGTATTTTCCAGTTCCTTTGAACACTGTCAGGTTAAGTAACTATAGGTTAGAATATATTCTTTTTAACAAAAACAAACCCCAAACTTTTTCAGCTTCTTTCATCCTAAAGAGAAGGCTAAGTTCTCCAGATGAAATATAAAATAAAAATTACTGAAGTTTAGTCTAAGCCATCAAATGGGTTCTAATATGTTTATAATCGTATTTCCAAGCAGTTATTTTGGAGTCTCTTGAAATTCTCCCAGAACTGTGCAGATCTCTCCAGGCTCTGGACTCTTCTGTGCCGAGGTATCACCCACCTCTCTCGTGGAATGTGGGTTATTGTGCAGCCGGGAGCACAAACCTCCTACAGCTGAGAAAGGGGGAGGCAGGCAGGGCTGTGGCCAAGGAGACACTTCTTTGGTCCCCATCATGGTTGGTTCTGTCAGGTGAAGCCTTAGAATCATGGAATGGTTTGGGTTGGAAGGGACCTGAAAGATCATCCAGTTTCAATTCCCAGGCCATGGGCAGGGACACCTCCCACCAGCCCAGGTTGCTCCAAGCCCCATCCAACCTGGCTTTGGACACTCCCAGGGATCCAGGGGCAGCCACAGCTTCTCTGGACACCCTGTGCCAGGGCCTGCCCACCCTCCCAGGGCAGAATATTTCCCTACTATCTAATCTAAATGTGCCCTCTTTTCATTTGAACTCATTCCCCCTTGTCCTGTCACTCCAGGTCCTTGTCCAAAGTACCCCTCCATCTCTCTGGGAGCCCCTTTAGGCACTGGAAGGGGCTCTCAGGTCTCCCCAAAACCTTCTCTTCTCCAGCTTTCCATCCTGTCTCCATAGCAATGGTGCTCCAGCCCTCTGAGCATCTTTGTGGTCTCCTGGGGATTTGCTCCAGCAGGTCCATATCAGCTCTCCTAGGACTCTTCCAAAGGATGCAACCGTCGTGAACTAGGTGAGTTTGGTAACAACAGTTTAGACACAGTATGGAGATCTCTGTGCTCTGCAACCATTGCTGCAGATGTAGCTCCTGAACCCTGTGCTTGCTCTCACTTTTACTAGTGAGTAAAACCTATATATTTATATTTTCTAATAGCATATTAACACAACTTACTTGGTACTTGTCTTCCTAAAAAAATTGTTCAAGAAACTCATTCCTTACAGATCCATTTTAGGACACTTCCCTGAACTATTTCCTTCATTGATAATATTTCAATTTTTATTTAAAGGTCAATGGTTCTGAGGGAACCAGTGCTGGGCCCATGCATGAATGCAAACACATGTCCAGCCAGCATTTTTTTGTCTATCCATGTGATTAATGTGCTTGGGATATTTCTGCTCTAAACTAGACTCAACCTGAGCTGACATATATTTCAAGCAGACTTATCAAAGCACAGAGGAACCTGGTGCGGGGGAGAAGGCACAAGATCAGACCCTTTGCCTTCACCTACCTCACAGAACCTTCCAGAGATTTATTTTATTTTGACTGTGATGGTGAAAACATTCGCAGCACATGCAGGTTGAGATCTTATCAGACAAACCTTAGTGCAAAGCACATTTTACAGTCAAGCCATGAATGCTTGAAAACAGAGGCTTATAAGGACATTGCTGACAAAGTTTGGTGTTGCAGTAGAGTTGATGCCAACATGGTTGGCGAAAATGATCTTGTTTTTAAGGTAAAGATTTGTGTTTGGTTTTACACAGTAATGCCCCAAAAAGGGGGAAAAAAAAAAAAAAAAGAGGGAAAACATTACTTAGGATGAGTCATAAAAATGCTTTAAAAATGCTATTAAGATTTAAGGCATAATGTAGATCCTATAAATCTACTCTGCATTCTTTCACCTAGGAATGACTGACTTTTATGAAAACTAGAGATTGTAAATCAAGGACCTAAATAAGGGGGGATTTTGACATGTAAATATAGATTATACATTAGCTGAGCCCAGACTTGACTGCCTCCTGGTTCCATGGGGGCCACACAAAGCAAGCATTTATTCTCCTGAGCAACAGTTTCGCCTTGTAAAAGCTGGTAGGCAAAAGTATAGTTTATCATGGCTCTGGGGAGAAACATTTTTCCTGGTGACTGGGGAAGGGGTTTTGCTTGCTCTCTGGCTCAGCCCTGCCTTCCTGCCTCCATGTTCATTCGTTTCTTGTTCAGGGCTCTGTGTGTGTGTGTTTTGAGGAGATGGCATTACTTCTGAAAGCACTCCTGAGCACAAATGTTAACTAGAAGGATAAACCCACCTAGACGGATAAACCCACCTAGAAGGATAAACCCACCTAGAAGGACAAACCCACCTAGAGGGATAAACCCCCATAGAAGGATAATTCTATCCAGAAGGATAAACCTACCTAGAAGGAGAAACTTATCCAGAAGGACAAACCCACCTAGAAGGACAAACCCATCTAGAGGGATAAACCCACCTAGAAGGACAAACCCACCTAGAGAGATAAACCCACCTGGAGGGATAAACCAGCCTAGAAGGATAAAACCCTCACACACACACCACCTCCTTTTCAGTCTACACAGGCGGATTTTGCTGTTCCTGAAGCTGCTCTAAGAAGCAGCTTCCAGGCTAAACAACCTCTGAAAATCCATTTCACCATCCTTAGGAAATGCCAACAGCCTTCCATGGCGTTATCACAAATATTTTTGACCGTTTGCATGGCTGGCCCCAGATTAATCTGTTTTTGCCCCTTCCGTGTGTCTCCACGCCGTAACTCATCTGGTGGGATCGTGCACATGGAGCTCTGCCGTGTCCCTGCAGCTGCTCAGGGGAGCTGAGCGTGGAGCTGGCACTCACACAGCAGCCAGATTACTTAACCTTATCTGCTTTGAGCTGCTATATTTAAACAAGGAGGGCTCTTTGTCGCTGAACTAATAGAAAACATAACTTGACTGGATGCCTGGCTCTTAAAGAAAGGGCATCTATCACTTTTATGTGGCATTTCAAAGAAGAAGGGATTTAATAAGGCTGCGAGACAAAGGAGGGAGTCTGTCTTAATGTACAACTCGCCAGCTAATGATTAACTTCTCCTAATACTTAATAGGTTTATGGTAGAAAAAAAAAGACCCAACAAGCCCAGCGCCATGGTGTGGCTCGGTGTTGTGTGAAGGAGTTTGCTGAGCTGTCCAAAGTGGTATGAAACCTCTGTGTGCAGCTGGTGGGCAAGATTATAGGATAGACTTCAAAAAAACCCCAAAAAACAACAAACCCAACAAAAAACATGCAAGTGATACTGAAAAGCCTTTTAAACAGGAGGCTGAGGAGGGCAGCAGGAAGAGCCTCCAGCCTGCACGAGGGAGCAGTGGCTCAGACCATGCTGAAATGAAGGTGTAGACTGAAAGGCAGTAAGTTTAGATAAGCTACCAGGAAGGAATTCTGCCCTGGGAGGGTGGGCAGGCCCTGGCACAGGGTGCCCAGAGAAGCTGTGGCTGCCCCTGGATCCCTGGGAGTGTCCAAGAGCAGGTCGGACAGGGCTTGGAGCAACCTGGGCTGGTGGGAGGTGTCCCTGCCCATGGCCTGGGAATTGGAACTGGATGATCTTTCAGGTCCCTTCCAACCCAAACTTAGTCTGTGTTTGTGAAAAGAACCTGCCAAACATGTCCCCCTCTCAGATTAAAACAGAGGTAAACTCTTCATCCTCACTCCTCCTCCAGTGGAAAAATTCCTTCATATGTCCAGTTTCCTTTTATGAAGGAAAATGAGGGAGAAAAATGTGTTTTGACTTGCCAGGGCATTTCCAGAGATTTGAAAGCCCCTAAGCTGACTTCTCATGAGGATAGTCGTTGTATTTATTCTCAAAGAGAATTACTTAAAAGCAAGTTAATTGTGGTCAAAAGTCTTTTTTTTTGGTCACAGTTGTGCCTGCTTACAATAACAGTGATACTCATCATGCACCTAGGGATGTAGTCACAGTCCTGGAAATTCTGGATGCACTGCCCCCTCAAACAGAATGAAAAGCTTGGAGTGCTCCTGGATAGAGATCCTTCAGTGGTGGTCTGAAGGGATGTTCCTCTGGGCACCTTCTGAGCTCTGTTGGCCTCTGAAGTGCATTGCATGGGTCCCTCAGAGGGCACTTTGGACAAACTTGCTGTGGTTTTTCCCCGGAGGGAGTCCCAGCAGTGTGCAGTCCTTGCTGCCATCTGAACTTGCAGCTTTGCTCTGGCCTCCTTACATTTTGGCCTAAACCTCTCCAGAGGTGTGAACTCTCGTGAGCCCTGGCTGTGCTCAGGACACGGGGCTCTGATTATTAAACACTTTTTCAATGTCTGTAACAGCTTTCACCCGAAGACCTCCGGACACTTGACTGTACTCATGATTAACTGCACACCCCGCACTCTGTCCCTGTAGAAAACACCTGGGAAAGCCGTGTCAGCTCTGAATGGGCTTTCCCAACATGAGGACACAGTGGAGAGGGACCTGGACTGAAATCTCATTTAAAGTACCTCAGATGGCTCAGCAGCTCTGCTTTCCAGCTCTGCATTTTGAGTGGCCCTTGTCTATACCATGATTTAAAACATGCTGTGGAACCGCCACTTCCAAATTCAGGGAAAACACGGATGCCAGGTATATAAATACAACATAAAAAATCTGTTTGATGGTTATACAGATGAAGAACAGTCACAGGTTTGGGACCTTGGTATGATTTGAAGTCCTGGTTTCCAGCATTTACTTTTCCCATTATGGGATTTTGGAGGGAGAGATTAAACCAGTTCTGCCTCTCTGTCTCATACACATTTTTATTGCTTTATTAAGCTACTTGTGCCTGAAACAAAGTGGGTTTCTCATGCAGAAAAATGTACTAGAGAGCAAGCTCTCTCCCAGTGTCAGGCTCATGGTGGCCAGGTGGGTGGCGTGGACAACCCATGTTCAATCACTTCCATTGAACTGAGAGCCATGAGAGGGTACAGAGCCAGCCTTAGCTCCCTTGCCTTGCTTTAGGGACCTCCTGCAACACAAAAAAGCCTTTGCCGACCTTTTGAACCCTCTTTGTATCAGCCTCTCCTCCATACAGGTGCTGTTTAGAGGGAATTCGCTTGATTTTTCTCTATCTTTTATTGGCTTTTTATCAGTTGCATCTGCCCTACTGCCCAACCTGCAGGTGAGTTTGCCATCACCGTAACTGGGTTTTGTGTCTTTGCGTATCCTTGAAAGCAGCTGTCAATGCTGAGCTTTGAAAGCCTCCCACCTCCTTTCAGCCTTTCAGACACAGTTAAGCATAAAACCACAGAGCTGCATGGCCAAGGGCTTCTGCCAGTTTCCTTACGTGGCTGGGATTTGATGGCCGTGTCACCCTTAGGTGTGACTGACAATTCCTAAAGCCCCGGCAGCGGGAGGTGGAAAAGGCTGTTGGACCATGGGCTCCGTTCCCCTGCCAGGGTGGGATATGCCACACGTATTTCAGCTCAAAGGTGTAACCAAGTGCTCTGCCGGGGGAGGAGGGTTGTCATTAATTACAGCATTTGTGACCCTGGGACTAAACCCTGGTAGGTCTGAGTGCCACCCCCTTGCAGCACAGGACTCCCAATAGCCCAGTTCTTCCCAAACTTGGCACATTATGGTTGGAAACGTGATCTCCTGCGATTGCCCCTGTGATCCAGCACGGGGATGAACCGGGTTGGTCACACAGGGCAGAGTTTCTGCAGCTGGTGGCATTTAGGCAGTTTGCTGGTACCCACTCGGTGTGATAACTTAATCTGGCCTTGCCTGTTTTTAAATCAGGGAGGATTTTCATTCCACTGCAGGGTAGTTCATTCACAGTTAAATGTGTCCTTTCCTTCCTTAATAGTTTAGGACTGTGCAAATCACTAGGGCCTTTTATTATGATATTTTCTGCAATCATTTTTCAAGCTATTCATTACGAGAGAGATATAATTTTTCCTGAACTTGTAGAATTAGGGGTTTTCCTTATTTTTTTTCAAGTAAGAATGAAATGATTTTACTATTTTACAGGACTCTGAATGTATCTGACACAAAGAAAATAGAATTAAAGCACATAGTAACTGGGCTTTTACCACAATCCTGTTTGCTCTTTGATTGCACATCAACTGTTGACATTAACTAGCAGATATGCCACTTCCATGCCAAGGGTTTCATTCTTGGAACATGAGATCAGTCTGACTCCGTGAAAATAAATATTAAAGAAAACATGGTCATTAAAGTCCTCTGCTCATAAAGGCCCAGTGCTAAGAAATCTGGGCAGCTGCTGCCACCCCCACTGAGGCTGCTCAGCTCACAGCTCTCGCCCTCCAGAGCTGCATTACAGTTGTATTTTTGCAGGTAACCAACATGATTCCATTTCTGTTTGGAGTTACATGACTTCAGTCTCCCCCCAGCACTGTGTTTGGAATCAGTTCTTTTCTCCACACTGCCAGTATCAGTTCTTTTACTATTTTCCAGCTATTTCTGTATCATGATACCCTGGCTTGTTTTGTTCCAAAGCAGGAGACTTGTGTTTTTTTTAGAGTTGTTTCCTTCTCTTTTTGAGCTCCCCCAAGTTCCAGAAATGACCCCCTAGGGAGGTCCAGCCTGCTTCATCCCTACTCTTCCCTCACAGAGTCCTGTGCAGAAGTTAAATGTGGCACATGCTGTCCTTGCCTCATCTGCAGAAGATGTTGGGACACGAGAAACTTGTGTTAGTAGGACACTGACAGTGTTTCCCTTGACCTGACACTCTTGGTTGTAGAACAAAGACTAATTCTAGGTGAGGAAAGGAGTGACCAAACACAGCCTTTGGCTCTAGGTGGGGACAGTGACAGACAAGTTAATTCAGCTTTTGGTTATCACCTTTGGATATGTCCAGCCTTGATGGAGCAGTCCCCCTGTCTATTGCCCCTTCCTCTTCTCTCAAACCCCCCTCCTCCAAGGAACAGAGAAAGGCAGAAAGCCACTGAGTCCCCTACTGAGTAGAGTCAATTCTCACAGCGCTGAGAAGGTTAGAGGAGCCTGAGTGGTTGCTGAGGACTTCTGCCCCACAGCATCATATTATGAGTTTTAACTTTTATATTCCTATCTCTATAAGTGGTCCTGGGCAAGCAGACGCTCTGTGACACCACAGTGCTACATGCTCGTGAACACACTCCATCCTTTCTTTGAAGGTTTCCCAAATGCAGACCTGCCTTTCAAGGAGCTTCCCCACAGGTGGACCCTCTTTGCTGTCAGTGATGCTCTGTGACTGTCCTCTGAACTGGCTCCTTTCAAGGTCAAGGTCTGAGGAAAAACTAGATGAGAACAGGTAAATGAGTAAATATCTAATATGAAGGAAAAGGAGAGGGAAATCCGCTTCCCTGGAGTTGCATTTAAAGTTGAATAGGGAGTTCTGAGTCAAAAGGTGGAGAGAGAAATTATTTGTGTTTCAGGTGGAGCTCTTGTTGGAGGGAAGTGTTGAAATGAGAGAGCTTTGGGGTTAAGAAAGTTTTTATGCTCAAGTAAGTGGTGGCTGAGAAATTACTTTAAATAATTTCAGTAAAACTAGTGAGCAGGGAAATTAATTTCCTTTCAAAACGATGCGGTGGAAAGGCAAAGCCTTGGCTAACAGCTCAGACAAAAGGAAAAGGTAAATGCTTTCCATTACATTCCTTGGGCAGGTCATACTTCTGCAGACATCCCTGAAATTTATCGTGCAGATGCACTGGTTTGATGGACAAGCTCACCTCGCCTGACCTCTCCCGTAGGGCAGGTCCAGGTCTGACCCTGTAATTCCTGCAGCAGGCACCTCTCTCTCCGTTTGAGCTACAACACGTCGCTGAGATACCCATCTAGTCTTGACTGGGAGGCTGCAAATGAAGGCAACCCTTCCCGTCCTCCGGTAGCTGCGTTTAAATCACCCAGATAAGCGCACACATCTAAGGCTTCCCCTGCAGACAAGGCAGCAGCAAGCGTGTGCTGAGCAGGCCAGTGCCCGTGGGAGGGTGGGAACCTGCAGGTCCACACCACGTTCTCCTGGAGCTCAGAGACGGGGGAAAGGCAAAGTGCCGCCCGAGTTCCAATGCAACCATGTCCTAGGGAGGACTTAATGTGAGACAGGCTCCACAGAGTTAAAGGGCTTTGTTTTCTTAATTATTTGGTTTTCAAAGCTGGCCCTGATTGGGTGACCGGGCAGTGATGCTAAAGTGAGAACTAATTAAAGACTCTCTGGGAAAAGGGAGGCGACGCTGCCTGTGAAAACAATTCCATCTGGTTTTGCGCTGTCTGATTAGGGGTCATCTTTTTCTGTCCCAGCTCTTTCAAAAATTGTTTTAAAAGTATTTCACTTATAATTTTAGCATTTGGGAGCCAGATTTGCTGCCTATACAAAAGACAGCAGTGAAATTTAAGCCCAATTGAAAGAGAACAGAGTTGTCTGAAGTGAAATTACATGGAATAAACTTATTTCAAACTAATAACCTCCAAATTATGTTATTCCCTAGTAGTGCTAAACACAAACCCAAGTGTCAGTTCTGTTGTTCTTTTTGTCTATATAACTATATTCACAGTTTCTCAAACCTGAACATGAATTTTTGGCTGGGCTGATTCCAATAGCATTAGAGAATATAGTTTCTATATTATTTAAGCAATATAATTTTTACCAAAGCTGGAACACAGGTGCCAACTTAGGAGCCAGCCAACGAGTCTACATCTTTTTTTATAGAGATATGTTGATATGTTTTATCATACTAAGGTGGTTTCTTGTCTTTCTGTTCCCCCCCCCCCTCCTTTATGTACTATATCTTTACTGTAAGCCTGTGATGTTCTCACATTTTTGCTTCATTCCTTTTCCATCTCCCACTGTCCATAATACAGACCTCCTGTTGCTGGTGCCCATCAATCAAACTTTGAATCTTGGACAAAACCAACAGCCCGAGTGGCTCCTGAGTGCAGGTGGCACAGCCCAGAGCAGAAGGTGCTTTGTGCCTGGTGGACTCAGCAGGGGCTGGAGCACTTTGCTCCATTCCCACTGCATTTCCCTGAGCAGGGATCCTGGGAGGTGCACGGTCCTTCTGCAGAACAAGCCCGGAGTGTCTCAGTGAGAAATAACAACAGGACTTCCTCTGAGGTGACATGTGTGAAAATGTCCTTTTCAAGGACACCAGTGCCTTTGGATGCCTGACTTCACTTTATGTTTGAACAGCATTAGCTTGTGTGTTCCCATTCAGTTTTTTCATGCCTTTTATTTGTTGTTCCCCCAGTAAGATTTGTAGAGTTTAAAGCAAAAGATTTAAATCTGCAGCCCTTAGAGCAAAGTCACTTCCATCTTCTCTTACTAGGTTTGTTTTTAGCTGGGTTAGCCTTCCCACTGACACTTCTTTAGGGTCTTTGTCTTCTCTTTTTCCAATTACAGACATCAAAAGGACATTTTGAAATATTTCAGATGACTGAGGTTATGTCATTCCAAGTGTTTCTCTGTTCACTTACACCTCTTCAGCGTTAGGTTTGCTTTCATGCTGTAGAAAAAGCCACTCCACATTTTTATTCAATGACTTCACGGGCATCTAAAATCTGTTCTGGTTAATCTAACTACAGGAACCTTTCTGAAAATCAGTCAATGTCTTTCTAGGTTAACAAGACTCCCTCTGCCTCTTCTCAGAAAACCACTCAAACAGCCACCCTAGAGTGGTTTTTCTCCTCATAGAAGTCTCTCAAGAAGTGGAGGGAGTGGTTCATCACCAGGTCAAGAGCCTTTGGTTATGAACAGCCCCTTTCCTTTGCTGGAACAAAGGCACCCACACGGCCCCACACAGCGTTTGGGGCAGCCTCGTGTCACCAGTTGTCAGAAATGAGGTGACGTGTCTATGGATGGAGCCATCAAGCGTGTGGTTCTGGAGCTCAGAGTTTCATGCAGTGCTTTATTTCTCCCTCCCCATCCAGAATTTCGTTAACAGGGATACAAAACATCTTTATTAAGGAAGTAGAATGGGTTGGATTTGTTCAAGGGCAATTATTTTGAATGCAGTTGACCTGTACTTTGTAGGTAAAAGTACATTTTTAAGAAATCTAAACAAGGTATTAGAACAGTGCATTTGATCACTAAAACACCTACCATGTGTGAGATTAAAAAATATAAAAATAATAGAAGAAAGATGAAAACTGCTTGGCTACCTGTGGTACTAAGACCAAGGTATCTAAGGGGAAAAGATGAACAAGGCGGATATGAAAATAGAGTGTTATTCATTAATATATCACCATATATCCTTTCTTTGGACTTAAATTACTTGAGTTGTCTGAGGAGACACAGAATACTAAAGTATATAAGATCGTTTACCTTTCAGCTACATAATGTAATTAAGTAAATATATTTAGTTGGTAGCCTAATTTCAGGAATATGGACCAGACTCACCAGCCTTGATCAATTTAGCATGACTGGAAGGATTTTGTGTGCTTTCAGTTGCTCATATGCAACTCTTCTGAAATGTCTATTATTGCCACTACAATACTGGAAATGATAAAAGTCTTGGGGAATTTAGAACTCCTATGCATAACACATCAGTACACTAAAATTCACCATTCTCAAGTCTCGCTGCTGCTTAGAATTAACGCAACTGGAAGCGAAAGGCAGCCCATTTTTGCACGGAATAGCAGGAATGTGCTCTACAGAGTATTTGGCTACAAAGATGTGCACTTCAAGGAATCTATTGTACCAAAACCACAAAGAGTTTCCTTTTTTTTTTTAGCAGGCGATGAGGAAAAAGAAATGTGCAGATTGCTGATCTATGAAAACTTTAGAGAACTGCTCAAGGTCAGGAGCAGGCTGGTGGAGTTCTACAGTTACCATCTGGGTGAAACTTTTCTGTGAAAAAAAATTTTTAAGCTGCACAGTCGAGGTGGGATTTATTGCACTATCCATTAAATGTTTAAAAGTCAGGATCCTCTCCCAAACTGATTGTCTAGTTTGGGCAAAGACACTGGGTGGCTCTTCCAATGTGTTCATGTCTGGGTGCCCGATGAGGGGGTGGGTGCTCAAGCTCTCATTAATCTCCCTCCACGCTCGAGAAGCAGAGGACCTACCGTGTTGTGAGGCAGAGGGTTGGAAAGATGAAGTAAAATGTTGATTTTCCAAAAGCAATTAGGTGCGAGTGAGGTCCTGTCTGCTTTGGGCTCTGCTTCCAAAGGACTGGGCTAGAATTTGGCAAGTGCTGGCCTACCCACTGAACGACTGTACAAAAAAATAAAAGCATGAATTTTGCCAGGCAGCGTCCAAATAACTCTCTGTGGTTTCTAAACCATATCTTGAAGGAAAAAAAAAAAGCAACCTTATGCTACTACTATAATAAAATTAACGGAGTCAAGTGGTTTAGTACTGTCCAGTATAATCCTCTGACTTCCAGAACACTTTGAAAATTCAAATTAGTTGTTAAGAATTCTGAAGAAATTGCGTATAGCCTCCATTGACATTAGTCTATGTGTATTTTGGATCTGTTTTTCCATGCCCTCCTTTGATTGCTTCTTTTCTTTTGACTTCTTCATGGGATATCAGTAATTATTAGGGAAGCGAAATAAAAATAAACCAGAGTTTTTCCAACAGGTTGTAGGAAGTATGGACTCAGAGCCTAAAAATCCTTACCAAATTCAACTCGATTATACAGCCCATGATCACAGAAGTCTTTCAGGAAATTTTCTTTCATTCGTCTTAATTTTAGGTCCTAGGAGGTGCCACGGGTAACGCTGAGGTGACCTGCTTCTGCTTTACAAGTGCAATGACCTGAAGACAAGCCGGGGTTTGTGCAATGCTCTGCTGGGACGCCGTGGGGGCGGCAGGTGGTGAAACAGCCGCTGCCAACCATTACAGCACTGCCTCTGGAAACAGGGGGGGTGACAAATGTTACTGCATCCCTGGGTCCCCTCTCCCCTCCTAGCCTCCCCCTCCGGAGGGAAGCCTCGCCGTTCAAAGCCTCGCATTGTACCCTTGGCCTTTCCCAATGACGTGAGACGGGCTGCGGGTCGGCGTGGGTGGGCAGTCCAACCCAAGGCAAACAGCCTGCTTTGCCAAGCGATGTGTTTTTGAAGCGGTAGGCAAGATGCCTTCCAGAGGGAATAACCACACGAAGGTGTGGGAAACACCTGCGAGCCTTTGTTGCACGGGAGTCTCTACGGTGGGACCCGACGGGAGCCCAAAGCCCACCTGCAACTCCTCTGCAAAGCTGTTGCAACAACATCTGCAAGGCAGGGGGAAAAAAAAAAGCACCTATTTATTGGGCGTGTTTTGTTTGTGGAAACGAGCCCGAGTCCACACCAGTGTGAGTGCAAATCGCCTCCCCTGCATTAGTGGGGTAGAGAAAGGTCCAAAGCGGGTGGCCGTGCCCTCCAGAACGGCCCAGGATGGCACACCTGCACCCGGGGCTGTGACACAGCACTGGCTGTTTATCTGGTGTGTTTTAAGACCTTGGTCTGAAGCTCTCCTCGCTAAAACCCCTGCAGGTACAGCTGTGGTTCACAGCTGTCGGGCTAACAGCACAATTTTGTCAAGCACACCCTGTCTTGAAAATATCATCACCTTGAGTGGTGAAAAAAACTTGTCCTATAGGAACGAGTAACTTTCTACAGCAAGTATATAACCATTTGTAGATTAAGGCCAGAAGGGAGTATTTGACTTCCTATGTAACACAGGGCAGACTGCTCTGTTCCACAAAAGGATATATTTTAGTGAGGCATCCACTTTTGTTTAAAAATTTTAAGTGATGGGGAAACCATGCATGAGAAGCTCTTGCAGTGACCGACAGCTACTGAGCAAAAGGCATCCCCCTTTTTCTACTCTGAATTTATGCGGCTTCAGCTTCCGGTCTTTCAGTCTTAGTATGTCTTTGTTTCATATCTTTTTTTAAAAGTCCTCTCCCATCAGATTTTTTTGGTACATTTCACTCTAGATTAGGGTCAAAATAGTGGCAAGTCACCTTCAGAAGCTTAAGCAGATCTAGCTTCTAAAATTATTCAGAATTTTCTAGGAGTCATATTTTTCTTTCATCTGTCTTTTGGCCCGTCTGCAGTGTTTCAGTAACAGAATTAGTACATACATTTCTTCCAGATTAGATCTTTTAATTTCTTATCCCCTCTGCATTTCTCAATAAACTTGCTTCTTGGTTGTAGCGTGGTTTGCACCTTCCCAGCTGACGAGCTGCCATGGGGAGCAGTGCACTTGGTAAGGCAGGGGAGCTTCTGCTGCAGTCCTGGCCTCCAGGAGGAATGAAAGGAAAACAGCCCCTTCTCCCTGGGTGTCCTGATCCTCAAAACACAGCCAAGAGTACAGGAAATCAGAATAAATAGGAGCCCTGTGCCCACAAAGGGGGTTCAGTGCTGTGAGGAGGTTTGACTTTATTCGTCTACATCTGTAACAGCTTAGGAAAAATACCACGGTGACGTGCAGGACTAGTGAGTGTCACTGCATCCCTATAAAACCCAACCCAGCAGTGGTCTCGGCTCGTGGCCGTGGTACCGCTTGGAGCTGTGGAGGGCTCGGACCACAGGGCGTGTTGGTTTTGTCAAAAGGCTTTTCCTGGACTCTAGCTGCATGGCCCAGCACGTATTTGAGTCATGTTTTACTGGCCCCTCTCTCTGATCCAAGCAAACTGGAGGTTTGGGAGTAATTCCAGGGGAAAAAAAGACTGCAGAGAGACTGGGATAGGTGTGGTGTTGGGTTGTATCTGCCTGCAAACACATCACATAGTCGTGTCCCCCAATAATAAAAGCTTATAGGATATACAAAAATACATCATTGTCCTGGAGGTAACCTGCATCTTTGTAGGCCTAAACAAGCACCTGATGGAAAGACTTGTTGGATGAGACCCGGTTTGGGGCTCTTGTCATAACCTTCCTATACAGATTTCATCTTCAGAGACTCTTAGAATTGCTAAAGGTTAGCAAATATTTCTAAGATTGCCATCAAAAAACCACGTCCCCAGGTGTCACATGTACAAGTCTCCAAAATCCCTCCAGGGATGGTGACTCCACCACTGCCCTGGGCAACCTGTTCCAGTGCTTGACAACCGTTCCCATGTGGAAATTTTTCCCAATATCTGATCTAAACCTCTCCTGGTACAATCGAGAGACATCTTGATCTGTTTCCTGTATCTGCTTACACTCAGATCTATTTACTTTGGTCTTTAAATAACCTAGTGCTGCTCTTTAGGAGACTTTCTCAGTCCTGTGGAACTGGAAGGTAACTGGGGTTCTGGCTCTCATACTGCGAGTGGGAGTTTTCAACATTCTCTTTAAAGATCTTTTCAGAGAGTGTGACCCAGAAAATATCAGGCTCCACCTTCACTGAGCTCTCAGTGACAGGCAGGAGCAAACTCATCCTTTCAGTGTTGGGCTGGATGGAACTGATCAAGAAATGATTGCAAGGTAATAAATAGGCTGTCCCAGGATGCAATTTTTACAAGTCTGCTTTTCACAGAACACTGTAACACACATCATTAAGCTCCTACTGTTTTACCTCTGTTTTCTCAGAAAAAAAAAATAAATCTCCCTATATTTGAATAACATCAAAAATACAAAATCAAAAATTCTAAAGAGGTGATCTGAGGCTGAGGCGGGATTTACAAACCGTGGGTTCTCGATGGGTTCAAAAAAAAAGAAGATCAAATGTCTAATCAGTTGAAGTTTCCTTTGACTTGAGAAAATGGCTTAATGTAGGTCAATATTGATATTTCATTGCAAGGAAGAAAAGTCGGGGTGTAGGTCTGTCTCTCATTCTGGGACATGAGGTCACTTTTTGTGATTTGCTCAAGTATTTTCAGTGTCCTGCAGGAGTCAGGGAATTTTTCTTTTCAAAGTCAGCTCTCTCAGGCAGTCTTCTGTTACACTGCAGAAAGGTGTGTGATTCTGTCTTCTGTGTCCTGTAAAACACCATTGAATTTGCAGTCCCAAGTGTGATCTCTCAGCTGGCAGAGGCAAATTAAACATCCCAGCAGTAACAGGACATTACTCTTGTCCTGCTGTTGCTCCTGGGATGATGTGGCTACAGGCAATGTTATGGTTGGCACTGTAAACCACAGCAAGGGCAGATCAGAAAAGAATAATAATTCTGAAAACAAAATTAAAAAATAAATAAGAATATTAAACAATTTCTTTGTTGTTTTGCACTCTGCAAATTGTTCTCAAATTGTGGTCAGTGACATGATAAAGATCCACTCTGTCAGGGAGGAGAAAATGTTTCAGGGGTTGTGCTCTGGGGAAATCCTTTGCTTAAGGAGCACTAATGTATTAACACGATCCTTGAAGTGCAGTCGCTGCTCTCGTGCTTTAAGTGCCGTGGATTTAACTTGCTTTAGGAGACTGTGGGAAATGGCAGATCTGTTCTCATTACGCCAGTGATGAGCAGAGAAGCCACTGACAGTGTTTTCTGAACTCCTTTAGCCTGCAGGTGAGTGATGGCTCTTCTTGGATTAATGGACTGTCACTTCAGGACATCCCCGCAGGCTCAGGGTTTGCTCCTTTCCTACTGGCAAGTCGTAGCACGATACAGGTATGCAAGTGCCAAGAGCATCTTTTCCATCTCTCTTGGTGACACACGCTGGAATGCCAAACAAAGAGAACACATCCCACTGCAGTCCAAAGCCTGTCATGCTGGTAACACAAGGTGGAACTGTGAAAGGAAAGGTCAGTTCAGCCCTTTTCCACAGAAACTGGGGGGTTTGTTACGTTTATCAAATGCATAAAAGGACCCTGATCAGTAACTAGAGCTGGAATACAAAATAACTACTGACGACGACAGCGGCACTGATGTGAAAAAGCCACGTAACTTCCCACTGGGTTTTGGATCCTGTTTGGTGAAGGTCAGTTCTGTAAAAACCTGTGGCTGGGGCTCACATGGGGACCTCTGAGCTAATGCCAGCAGTAGTTCTCCTTTGTGGATCAAATAGCAGGAATTGGAATGAACCTTCCTCAAATTCTCTTTCAGGATCTCCTCCAGGCAAAACTTTGAGGTTTGCATAACTCTGAAAAGTAATCTGACTTGACTTTGGCAATGAAAAAGAAGCCTCTGATTCGTGCCAAGAAGAGATATATTTCTTTTTAGTAGCATTTTTCATTCCTAATGTGTCACTTATATCTTCCTTCTCCCCTCCGCCACCCTCGCTCTGACTTTCCTCTCCTTTGGGGATGTCTTTACATGTACTGTTCCAGGCATGCTGAGACAAGAGTCATATGTGTGCCGTAGTTTATCAGAACACATGAATTTGGTGTGGTCAAAAAAAAAAGCCATTTCGGTTCCTGGTCTAAATGTGTTCTTGAAAACTGAAGGCTGTTATAAACAAATGGAAAAATCAAATTTTTTTTATTTCATGAAGTACTCCCAGAAGCCTCAAGAAGGACAATCCAAAAAAAATTAAACCAAACCAACCAACCAGTCAAAACAAAACAAAACAGAACAAAACAAACCCACAAACAAACAAACAAACAAAAAACCAAAAAAAAAAAGAAGGAAAAGTTCTTTGCAATTAATAAGTAGTGAAGTGTTTTTAATACAATATAATACACTACCAGAGTAAAAGTAAAGCAACTATCATCATTTTTCATCAAGGCAAAGAATTTCTGTGACACTTTTCATTTTCTCGTGAAAGTTTAATTTAGAGCCAACTACAGCCACAGGGAAGTCAAGATGTTGTACGTTCAGAATTTTGTGCTACCAGTTGCCAGAAAGTTTAGTTTGGGACCTTCAAGATCCTATGGAAAGATTCAAGTCATCTTCTGTCTTGAAAGTGGATATTTATTTATTTATTAAAAAAAAATTAAAAATATGTGTTCTCAGTGATAGAGCTGGGACTGCTTCTTGAAACAGTTCTTGTGGTGGGTTCCCTTGAAATTCTTCACTAATGATAATCTCAAATTCCTCGTGATTTTCT
Source organism: Grallaria varia (assembly GCA_013396735.1). NCBI lineage: Eukaryota > Metazoa > Chordata > Aves > Passeriformes > Formicariidae > Grallaria > Grallaria varia. The sequence goes on along the minus strand of VWZG01000657.1, from coordinate 15,489 downwards.
GATGTTCCAGTGTGTCTCAAAACATCACAGCTATGCCTGTAAATGCTCATTCTCCGCTCGTTCACGCTCCCATCATTTTGGGAGAGGGAAGAGAAAGCAGTCCAGCTGTACATTAGGTATTTAAATGGAGAAGTGTCAGAGGGGCCATCCCAAGAGGGGACCTGCTCAGCCAGGCTGGAAAGAGGTCGGGCTGGATCCCATCAATCACAGCTTTAACCTGCAGAGGAAAATCAGTAAGGCCTGGGATCAGCCAGGTCAGGCTTTCTTTGCACCTCCACCAGCTCTGTGGGTTGGAAGTCCTTGATGATAAAGCGTAATGCCCCCGTGGAGCTGAAGTTGATAAGGAAGAGAGGGACAAGGGGACCACAGCGTTGAACAAAAGGGACGGGTTGACGTGATTTATTGGGAAGGCTGAATTTCTCATTGCTGTGTAATTGAGAAACAGGGTTTAAAGCAGCAGAAGGTTTTGGGCTTTCTATGGCTTTGCAGCAAGATGAGCAGGCAGAGGATGTCCTAGTCTTACGCTGCATAATTATTCTGCAGTGAAAAGCACCTATTCTATTCTTCATGCTCTCTTCAAGCCTTTGCATCCTAATCCTTCTCATAAATTAAGAGACAGTAATCACTCACTGCTTCTCCAAGTTTCCTGTTCCTGTTTGATGTCATTGTGCTTAATTCATCCTTTACACCAGGGTTAAGCCTGGCTCGCTTTTTTTAGTGATGCCTCTATTTAATCTTCTTAATTTATGTGACGTGCTGATATTTGTTTAGAACTCTGAAATAGGTATGAATAGTAAAATGGAGACATGCCTGAAACACAGAGAACCTCTGTTAATATGAATTAGAGAGTAATCTTTCTGTCTGCTCTGAGGGGTCACACTCCTGAAGTGAAATTGCATAAAGAAGAAAGGGTTCACTTCGTGTTAGATTTGTTTGTGAAGAGAAAATGGAACTCAGGAACAGAATTTCATTTTCTTTTTTTGGTATTACATATCAAATACAAAGAATAAAACTCCATACGAAGTGGTGACATCATCTCCAATGTCTCTGTGCTATTTGACTTGTTTTTATTGTTATTAAAAAGAGTATGTTTTCAGGAGTAAGAGTTGCATCACTCATTTGCAACACAAGACAAAATCATCTATCAATTAGAATTCTCCAACCCATTACAACATTGACTGAATTAAAGGTACTACTTGAAAATAACTTCTCTATATTTTCCTGCAACCTTAGGATGAACAGCTGTGCCCATTGTTGAGAAGATGATGGCTGGAGGTTCATTAACAACCCATTCAGAGGTCAGTCTTGTCATTGCTGATCAGACTCCCCCAGGGCTGTTGGAAGAGGCCAAGACTGTGTTGGCTTCACTGATCTCCACCACGAGCATCTCGGCCATGGCAATCAGCTCCAACTGCTTCCCCCGGGCACTGTGTCCCCAACAGTCTTTGTAGTGACTCCTCAACAGGCTTAAATCAGCACGTAGAGGGTTAGACTGAGTGTATTTGAACGTCTGCTGTTAGACTGAGTGTATTTATCTCAGGCTAACAGGATCCCAGTGAATAATCCTGCTGTAATTGAGATTTGCCTTTGACATCACGTCCTGCCTGACTAATTGGATTGGGCCTCCTCAGTGTCTCTCACTGTCTCCTTCTGTCTCCCCTGCCCTGCCTGGGTAACTCCCCAGCAGTGTTACACTAAAACCACATTGACCTGTCACAGAAATTAAGGTATGAATCCATTTGTTACACGCTAGACCTTCCTGAGCAAGCTGAGCAATTGGGGTTAAAGTTTGTTCTCTGGTGCAAGATGGAGCTCGGTGACTTCTGGTGTCTCCCACAATTTTGGAAATCAGTTTTGCCATTGCTTTGCTTTCATCGTAATTGTTTCCATCAAGACAATATGGGGTTTAGAAGCTTCCAAATCTGAAGGTTAAGGTTATATTCTCTCACCATATGTAAATGAACATATGAATCGTGAAATTATGTTCTTGGGATAGTTTAGAGCCTATAAAACACCCTTCATAATGTTGTTTATAAACATGGAGAGAGAAGTGAATGTCTCAGTTGAAACAGCCAGCTGACTTTGTGGTTTACAACATAGAAAGCACTTTCCTCATAATGTTTGCATTTGTGGGAATGTTTCTTTTTCCTACACTTTGTCATGCACTGAATTTAAATGACTGATCTCTTGCACGATAACTGATGTGGCTGTGATACAGCTGGCAGGCAACCTAAGGCATTCTTTGATTTTTAAATTAATATGTTAAAATAACAGTGATTGAAGCTGTGGCTGCATTAAACTTGATAGAAATAACCTGACATACATAAAGGTGGCTTAAACTTGAATTCTCCTATAGATTCTGTGTCACTTAATCGATGATTCCAAAGGCATTTCTAGGGAGAACATACCAGCTGACTACCCATGGCTTTTTTGGGGGGGACAGAAAGGACTTTTTGCCCCTGAAATCACCTCTTAATTTCTTGAAGCTGTAAAGAACAACAGGACATCATGTTTCTTTGAGTACAGACAGTCTACCTGAATAATACAGACATCAATTTCAATGCTGAGGTTATTTGTTCCGCTACTAGAAACATGTAATATTTCCACTGAGTTCCTGCATGATTTCACAGCTGGTGTCAATCAACAAATTCCCATTGATTCCTTTCTTGATGCAGCGAAACTTTAGGAAGCGCCTGGCATCGATGTCAAAGGGGTAAACAAGAAATCAGCCAAGAGCCTCAGACACAACTAACTCTGTGAATTCAGTGGAACAGCATCATGGACATGATGCAGAAATTTTGGGTGAATTTATCTTAAACAACTCAAAGTGTAGGGTTGTTTGGTTTTTTTTCCTCTATCCAGAAATAGTATGGCCATGTCATATATCCTAGAGAAAAAGAAAACTCTAACTTAAGTAGTATATATTACTTAACACAAGTGCTATTCCAAACATGCAGCATAAATCCTACTCCTCGTTTTAGCAGCTGTAACAATCCCAGTTCTCTTGGGAGCCATGGAAGTCTTGGCTAACCCTCCCATGTCCTGCACCTCCCACTCCCACCCTTGGAGAGGGGTGAAAGGATTTAGGAGAGATTTACTGTGGCAAGAAGCCTAAGGCTATCTATTTAATTCCAGAGCTGTTTTCCCTTTGCAGAAGGAAAGCACACAGCCTTTCTTTGTGCACCCCTTCGTGGTGCAAAACTTCTCTTGATTAAAGCACTGCATAAATGCAAGACTTCTGTGCCCTTGTAATTGGGTGGTTCCAATGATGGTCCAGCTGCTTCATCTGCTACTGTGCATGCTGTGACCGCAAAGGCTTTCCATCATGTGAAATGTTTGGGTGCTGTTAGAGTTATATCTGAGCTAATTTCAGGTTGAGAGTTTTCATATCGTTTGAGGGAGTAGGATGCCAAATTCCCACCACTCTGCTGAGAAAATAACCTCTCCCATTCAGGAAGGTTCTTGTGTCTCGGCTGAAGGATTTCACTCACATCAGCTAAAAAACTTCCCAGTGCAGACACCGTTAACATGTTCACTGATCAGGTGAGCTCTCATGATGGCTCTCGCAAGTGAACAGGGTCAAAACAGGTGATACAATTCCTTTTGTTATCATCAGCAGGAATGGCTGGATTTTGCAACTTTTGAGAAGCTATGACAGATTCCTTTGAGTCCTGGAGTGCCCTTCCCAGCACCAGCTGCCCTTCTGTATGTCAGAAAATATACAATAAAGATCCATGGGCTCTATCCTGTAAATCATTATTTCTGTCTCTTAAAACAAGATTAATACTTGGCTGAAAAATCACCTCTGTTAATAATATTCTGTATAAAAAACCAACTGGGCTCACACATATGCTCTCTTGTTTGAGTAGAAAATTATAAAGATGGTCTGTCTGATTTTATTTCCTTAAAAGTTTTTTCTTTCCTCTTCTTCACCATGTTCTTGTGCAGTTTTTGGAATCCCTAAAGACTCTCTAGCTAACTGCAGCAGGCAAAAACAATTCCTGCTCTTAATCCCTGAAGCTCAGCAACAACACTGTTCCAAGCACCTGGAAGGTAAGAACAGGTGTTATCATTTTTCTTCAGCACAATTTAATATTTTTTTTGCAGTGCTGTGAATAACTAGAATGGCAGATTCCCATCCTTGTGTTCCACTTTGTTTCAGAGCTCCCAAAAGGTCACAAACCATGTGAAGTTTCAGGAGGGGCTCTTGTCTCTTCCACGAAGGCATTGCAACCTTAGAAGCTGTAAAATTGGACTTGTACCCAGACGGGATGACAGGAGGTGATTTTTTTTTAAGTTTATCATGACTTAAAGAGAGGGAAAGCAAGGAACTAAAGCTCAGCTTCAGATGCATCTTCAACCTGCTGCTTGTGAGGCTTTGAAAAGCTTGATTTACTGACCTCGTTGTAAACATCTGCCCTGACTCCTGCTCCTGTCCAGCAGGTCCAAGAGGTACATAAACAGTGCAGCTGCTTTCATCGCCTAACAAGAATAATTTATAGAGCAGGACCTGTAGAGGACTTTATGATACAGTCACCAGCTCCAGGAAGCAGAACCTGCTTTGAATAACCCCCGCCATTCCTTGGAATCATCTCGCAGAGGGCTCGTTACAGGTCCTGGTCGCTTCCCAGCTGCCACAGAGGTTCTTTGCCCCTCAGTGGGGCTGTGGGGCTGTGTAACTAAAGCATATCAGGGTTTCTTTGCCCCATTTCCCCTGCTTCGTGGCCTTTGGCAAGTACATTCCTGCTGCCTGCACACCTACAATATTCAGTAGAACTCGACATGCCAAATCTCTTTCACGCTCATCTAATCTATGCCGTGGTGGTATTTGCAAGAGAGGTGCATGCCAGGGGTGAGTTACTGTTTGCATAAGAGATAGAAGTTAGTCAGAACTAGGCAAGCTCAAGGCTACCAAGCTGACTTGGCTTATTAACAGCCTGTTAATGCCAAAGGCAGCCCATGTTAATAGTTAAATACACTGGTCATTCTTTCCTATTCTCATCAAACTCAATCCAGCTTCAGTTGGAGTAAAAGAATTCATTCAACTTCATCTTAACTGAGGATATTCCTATTTTAATGTGTAGGTATTCCTAATATTCCTCTCTCCCTTTTATCATTTATGTATATTCCTCCGTTCTGTGTGACACAGAAGGGCTGTTACGATGTACAAATCATCACAACAAAACTGGGCACTGCTCTAGGCTGGTTGTGTGACCTCACTGTGTTTCCCCACAACTGGACAGAGACTCCCTACTCTGAAATGCTCCTGAGGAGTCATTCTTTAATTCTTATTGCTGTTTGGCAATTAATACTTAAAGGATCACAAATTCTATTGCCCTGAACGTGGCAGCCTAACTGTGAACTTCACAATAACCTCAGACCCAGCTGAATGTTTGGATGCCTTTCTATATCCAAGTTTAGGACACATTCTTCAGTACAAATCCATTAATATAATGGCCAGGACTTAGTTATAGGTACCTAGGGCTAATTCCTTTTTGGAGTACAGATGTTAATAGTGATTGCAAAAAAAACCAAACAACCAAAACCCTTAAGTCATGTCTTTAATTTGTTGTAAAAATAAAATGTTCCTCCCTAGCATTTAATAACGTGATACCCTCTGCTCTTTCCAAAAATTCTATAAATGGCCTTACAAAGAAAGCCCTGAATCTGTGAAACGTGGTGGGTTCGTTTGACATCTGGAGGCACTCTCGTGGCTGTCTTCACTTGCCTTCGAGGCAGTGAAGAACGAGGCTGTATGATTTCTTGATATTCAGACAAGGAGCACCTAGAAGCATCATTGCTAGCAAATAAAAGATTAAATTTTCCACCGTGGCGATTGATTTCTGGGTTTGGGCACTTCCCGAGGGCCTGTTACTCATGAAGAATGTTGGGAGCTGTTTGTTTTTAGTTCATAACTAGAGCGGGCCAAGCTGATGCTCATTAGGTAATCTTTATGGGACCATCTCAGCTGCATTTATAATGAATAGTGCCCTTATTACATGCTTAGTTCCATTTATTTCATCTGTTAAAATTAGATGTTTCCACTGAATTCAAAAATCCATGTTCTTGGCTAGCAGGCCCAGGACATGAAGCTAACTAGTAGAGACTGTTTCTAAAGCAACTTTTTATGTAGTTTATTATTTTCATCTCTTTTATTCAGTGCTCACAGTGCCTGAATAAAAGTTGCCCCCGTGGAAACCCAGGGGAAAGAACAGAGTGAAAACTGTGATTTTAAATAAGTTTAAGAGAACGAACAAACAAAAACCAAACCGGTGAGAAAGTAAAACCTCAAACATTTCATTTTATATAATAAAATAGGAAGATTTAAAATCTCCAGGTTCAAAAGGCCCTTTTGCATGTTCCTGTTAATAGTGTTGGGGTTTGGAACTTCCCTAAAGGACTTTTAAAAAAAAAACAAACCAAACAAAAGGAGGGGAGAGGAATTAAAATAAGCAGTTCTTCGCATTTTTAACAGGTTAATTCCCTCTTTTGACATTTGCAGTGTAGTCCCTGGGTTTACAGTCTTCAGTTTCAGAGTGCCATAGTGAAATACCAGAATAAATGGGTAGGACATTAGCATGGTCACAGCTTTGGGACTCAAAGAAAAGCCTGGAGAAAGCAAAGCACTTCCAATTAAATATGCAAAGAAATCAAAGAATTTTCAGGATACCTTTGTATAGAAAATGCTTGCACGGAAGGCACCAAAAGACACTTCTTGTGTCCTTTTTGTTAAATTAGGAGTTTGAATGTTGTTTTTTGCATTTTTCAGCTAAGCCCATAAGTACAGGGTGCCTTTCTCTGCAGGTATTTTGGGGCCGGGGTGTGGGGGGGAGTCTCCTCTACGTGTTAATTGATGTGCTGGTGTTTTCAAGGAGCCCCTTTTCACGTGCAACATTCTGACTGATATCAACTCTCCTTATCGCAGACACCAGACCAGGAGAACGCTCCGGTTCTTTCGCTGGGTCCTGCTACAGCGAACCCGTGAACAGAGTGTTTCATAACGATGTGCTCCTGGCTAGAGTTCTGAGATTAAATCAGTGACCCGGAGGATATTGAAGCACAGGAAAAAAATCCCGTGGGCATAAAGCAAGCTTCCAGATGGACATGACCTTCCCAGCTGTGCGCTGGACCTCCTGCTGAGGCCACTGCTGGACACGGGGCAATGACCCTCGGCTGGTTGCACAACAACCAGCAGATCCAGCTCGTGGCGTGGTGGTGGAGTTTAACGGGTGGCCTGGAGGTGGCAGTGTCCATGTAGCAATATGTAAAACAACAAGAGGCTTCCTATTTAGCCCCTGCGTTGAGCTTGTTTCCTCCTGAAGAAACCCCAACAAGCAGACGCAGTGGTGGTACGTGTCAGTCCTACGGTCAGCTGGAGACCTGGCCATACTGTCAAACACAACAGACTTCACCAGGGTTACGAGGAACTTCTTCCAGTAATTCCTCCCAGAATGGAACTAATGGTTCAGGACCTCATGACCCGCGCCGTGAACTCAACTCGTATGGTTACTGAAAGAAGTTTGTTTGTAGAGATTTTCTTTGTATTTGCTGTTCCAAACAGAGGAAATTCTTTGCCATTTTCTCTCATTGCAACATTTTCTTGGAAGATTCTTTTGTATATTTGTACTTTCTTTTTGTTTGCATGCTCTCTAGGAGGCACGGAAGAAACTTCCAAACAATGGAGGAACCAGGCTTTTCCTTCTCAAAGGGACATGCTAGCCTTCAAAGGACTCTCGTCTCCGTGCACTCCTAACCTAGAATTCCTTGGAAGCAGCCACGGATTCCGGGGTCATGAGTTTGGGGTGTCCCACTGGATACAAATGGCTTGTGTTGTCATGAGACACATCGACTATTCACATCTTTAGCACTTTCTTTGCCAAAACCTCCCCAAGGCAATTCTTGCAAGCTGAAAAAAATCTTAATAAGTGCACCACCTGAAAATACTGACTTACCCTTATTTTTGACCTTTCCAGCACAAGTATTCCATATTCCATATGCCCTATTCCACTGAATTTTCCTCCCATAGGAGATAGGAGCAGCTTGCCCCACGAGTGCACTGGATGACGCTGGCAGGTTCATGGTGACCTCCCAGACAGCCTAACCATGGCCCACTTTGTCTGCTGAAACCCCATCACCAAATCCCTTGCCATTGCCCACCTGCTGTAAATGACACTAAAGAGAGAGCTGAGACAACAGTTTGCTGCAAAACGTAATTGCAGGTTCATTTTTCTTCACTAATTTAATGTTAAACATAATCTAGCACAGAGGTTCCATTCAAGGAACAGATGGCAAATACAAGGTAAAGCAGATACAGATTAAATAATACTGGCAAGTGTCAATGCATTTACACAAAGCACAAAGCTAATAAGGGCTAAATGTTCTTAAAAACTGAGCTTAAATCATGGAAAACCAAATCCGTTCGTAGATCTGTTTTACTTTTTTTTTTTCAGTTTCAAAGTATTTGCATGAAGCTGCAGGGTAAAGAGCTCCCAAGATCTCTGCCTATAAAACTCCAAGATCCCCTCTCTTAAACATTTTTGAAGATTTTATTGCCATTTCTGTTTTTACTGAGTCACGGTATCAAACAAATACGTCTCCGGAGCAGGGAAGCCAAGGGGTTAGATCCCAAGAGTTGAAGCCGAGGTGCCTGGGCTTTTCCAGTCAGAGGAACTGCTGGTTTAAGAATAGCGCAGCAACACGCTGTTTGCCTGAGAAAGATCCCCAAAGGATTCAGCATCCGCATGAGAAAGTGCAAACTGCTGCGTGAAGCAAACGCATTCCCCACATCCCAGCTACGCATCTGGACACAGCCTGCCTCGGAATCTTCCCTCCTTCACACTGCTGGTAGCTGCTGACCAGCCTTTTGCTGGGGGACCCACAGCCTCCATCAACTGGAGGGCAACCAAAACTCTTCTGCCAGCATGGCTTGCTTTCCCAGGGGGCTGGATGGGGCTGGTAAGGACCCACTCCCTGGGATGCAGGTAAACAGTTTAGGGTCACGCAGTGAGAGAATTTCTAGGAAAATGGCCAAAAAAAATTAACCTCCTGTCGTGGTTTTGCCTGGGATAATTAATGTTCTCCACCACCACCCTCTCCCTTCCTAGTCTGGCTTGACAATAAAGTGACATAAATGCTCCTGTTAAAAACTTGATTTTTTCTTTGTGTTAACACAATATCCAGGGGTCTTTACACACAATTAAAGAATAGAACAGACCCAGCTGACTCTGCCAGACCCCACCTCTGTGCTTGCCTCTGGCTGTGGCCAGGTGAGGGAGACGGAGGGAGGCAGGCGGTGTGTCCACAAAGTCATCTGCCACACAACTGGATCTTCCCAAGGACTGTTGGAGAACCAGGACCTCAAGCTCCCTTGAAAACATCACAAATGCAAGTTGAAGAGCTGCAGTGACTCAAATAGGGAAAACTTCTATTTACTCTTCTTTTCTCCTTTAATCTACTGACCTCATTTTCTCTTTGCTGTCTCATCTCCCTTTCTCTGTGTGTATTTTGAGGTATGCAAATTTATACATGTGTATTTATACTTAACCAAACAAAACCTCTTGCTTTGAAAATAATAATAATTATTCAAATATCTGGGGAAGAAAAGCCAGTGAGTGGATGTTGTGCACTGAAATAAAATAAAGCAAGACAAAGAAAGTCTAGATTTATTGCAAACCAAAACCCCAGCTCTTGCAAAGCATTTTCCTTCAAGTACAGTAATAATTCCTTGAGGCAGATTATATGAGGCCCTCACACATGAGTTACACTTCAATAGTGAAATACAACTCAGTCTAGCAGGGAGATACAGCTCCAGTGTTTAGAGTTTTCACTTATGTATTTTTTGGATTTAATGATGAGATGCCACCTCCTTAGATAAATGGGATAATATAGGTATTATTCCATTAGAGGAATGGACTAAAGTAGATACTATTTTCCATAATACCTACAAGCTTGCTGTTCTTTGATTCAGAGAATTCACCAGGGTGAAATCTAATCCATCAGGAAAAATACTTGGAGGTCAGCTAGGCTGCATTTCTGATCCCTGCTGCACATTTAAGGATTTAAGGATGGAGGTGGAGGGGAAGAGAGGGAGGGTGGGACTGTGGTGTCACCTCCACGGAACTCTGGTGCCCAAATGATGGCTCACACTGAGTCACTGATGAGTGCCTGTGAACCAAAAGTCCAACTCTAAGTATTTCCCTGTCCCCCACCCTGTTTTTCCTCTCCCCTGTTCCTCCTCCAGTTTTTGAAAGCCCAGCTTGAAATTTCCTAGTATCCATTTGTCTTTTCTTACATATATAACATAGCACTGTTACAAATAAGAAATTCCTTCCCTTCCTGAACAGCCTCCAGCACACACAATTTTGGCTGGCAGCTCGAACAAGCATGTCCCTTCCCATCAAGGCTGCATAAACATATTGGGTGCTGCCTGATCCAAGACACCTTTACTCTTTCTTAGGCATTTGCACAGTCTCCTGCAAGATGCTTTGGAAACTTTGGAGTTTCCAGCACAACTGAAAGTGCTCCTTCCCAATATTTCGTGTATAAATGCTTTTTCTTTTGCAATCTCTCGCTCTCTCCCGTGTTCCGTGTGGAAAGCAATCTCATCACCATTTATTTTATCTAAGCCTCGCTCCAGAATGAAATAGGACTATCATTCTCTTAGTTTATTTTTTTCCCTGTCTCATCTTAGTTTTCTGTGCTCTTGAAAGGCCCTTTGTCTTGTTTCCCCACTTGGCATTGATTCAATAATTGATTTTTTTTCCTAGTTATTTCCAAGGCTACAATGCTGAAATGTCCCAGAGGAGTTGGAGGCTTGACTGGGAAGACACCAGCAATGTGGAGGCCCTACTTCTACCTGGTTACGAAGCAGAGATCTGTTTTCCTGGGATTTCCAAAGGAAAATACAGGGCTGTAGGCACCAGTTTCCCCTTCATCTCCCTTGCAAACCCTAACATGTGCATTCGTCTCATGTAGATTTTGCCATAAGTGCTTCATGGCTAATTGTAAAGATCGAAAAGACAGCTAATGACAGAGCTAATCTTGCAAGCCATGATGCTGTTCAGGAGTCCTGCTGTGCTCCTGAGCTGCGGGAATAGGGACACTTGGACTTTGCCAAATTCTTCAACCAACCATCAGCAGGAACACACAGAGCTGCTCTGGAAAATACAGTCTCAAATGGAGAACTGCTATTATTTAAATGACACCCAGATTAACCAAGAGAGTGGAACAGATCTTTTATCCAGTCTAGGCTCCTTGTGCCCTGTGTGAAGTTTACAAAGCTTACAGTAATTTAGCTGATCATTCTCCCTGGGTTTTAAAGCTGGTTGGAAATTTTCAGATTTTGAGCATGAAAAACAAGTTTTTTGAGAACCTTCTTCTGAGAGAAAAAAAAAAAAATTGTGTTTAGCTCAGGGTAGAGATTTTGGCTAGTGGTGACAGATATCAGATTAACCAACACCAGCCCTGGTTTGGTCATCTAACTTTTGTTGCATAAGTAGGTTCTTACAGAAAGGAAAAGATATCCAAAAGAAGATATCAATCCAAAAGAAGGTATCAGTCCAAAGAGCCTCATGGTTGAGTATCAAAATTGCAGTCAAAGGATTGAATTCCGTGTTATGTACAAGGGTAAATCAAACAATGGGGCAATTATCTCCCCCACTGACTAATGTCAACCTTTACACCCTCTCTGTTTAATCCCAGAAGCTCCTGTGGCCCTACAGAGCCACCCCAATGTCTACGCCCCTGTGTGGAGCAGATGGCACCCAGGCACTTCTAACACTTCACCTGCAAATAGGTGGGATGGCATAAGCTAAACGAGGAGACCGTTTAAAATGTCTTATCAATGTGTTGCCTCTGAAATGTAAAGAGACCAAAGCCAGAATTTAAGACAGAACTGCTTCAGAGTACAGCTGGCAGCTTGTTTGCATTATTATTAATGGTAGCTTGGAAAGGACAGTCCCACCCCAAGCGAGCTTTGCGCTGTGCACTCAGGGAGAAAGACAAATTCCCTGCCCAAAGAGCAAACGATTGGAAAGAACATAGTTCCTTGTCTCTTTACTTTTGACAACAGTGACAATTTCAAATGGAGACACTGAGAATTCAATTCCATTCTCCAGTGCCACCTACAGTATCGAGATGTGGCTTCTCAGTATAATTCCACCTTCATGACATGAGGAAGCATTTTAGATTTATAGCCACCTGAAAAACTGCTGAAGTCACACTGACACAAATAATTCTTTTCGCCATGTGTCCTAATAACTTTTCTTAATTTCTTCTGTCAACATTTTTCTTTCTGGTTGGATCATTATTTGAACTAACAAGTTGCAGCAGTAATTAATATGTGTTTTATACAGTCTGGGCCATGAAAGTTTCTGCTTACTTGGAAAGTCTTCCCATTTTCCTGATTTTAATTAAACTGTTCCATTTTGTACCTTTCAGTAGATTTTATTAAAATAAAATCTCATACTGGAGATAATCTGGGTATTTCTTACCAGAAAGGGAAAATTAGATGGATTTAAGGTATTCCAAGAATAAAAGAAGTCTTCAAATTCTAGACATCTCAGGTGATCACAGCACCTTGACCAGACCCACTCAAGGATTAGACTCCCAGATAAGATTTTGGCATAATTCTAAGAATAGGATGTTCCACCTTTCTCGTGGACTTCCAGGTGTCCGGAGTTATTTAGACTTTGGCATCTGGCCCTTTATTTTGATCTTGTTGTTTTGTGAAAATGAAGAGTAGATCTGTGCCTTGCTTGGGAGCAGTGATGCATTGTCAGCTACAAGGACACGCCTAAAGATCCTGTTTTAGGGGATGAAAATGTCAATGTTACCCTGGACAGGACTGGTGTACACTGTGGACTTTTCCAGTTGAATTCCAGATATTGCTCTGGCAAAGTTCTTTGGACTAAAGAGCCCTGGTGTTCACTAATTTTTTTGGGTGTGTTAGATTTGTATGTCCTTCCCCAAGGATAGACCAGTTAGAGTTATTTATAAAAGTAAAAAGAAAACCACTGTACAGCTTCACCTGAAGGTGGCAAGAACCTCTTTCATAGCACCATATATAGATTATATATCCATAGGGTCCTTCCCTAAGGATAGACCAGTTAGAGTTATTTATAAAAGTAAAAAGAAAACCACTGTACAGCTTCACCTGAAGGTGGCAAGAACCTCTTTCATAGCACCATATATAGATTATATATCCATAGGGTCCTTCCCTAAGGATAGACCAGTTAGAGTTATTTATAAAAGTAAAAAGAAAACCACTGTACAGCTTCACCTGAAGGTGGCAAGAACCTCTTTCATAGCACCATCTATAGATTAATGTTTATATTACTTTTACGTTAGAGAGTAACATTTAGCTTATTATTTATAAGAGTAAAATATTGATTATATCGTGCATTAGAAAAAAATTGCAACGAAGGTACAAATCCCTTCCAGGATTTGCAATGAGGATATTTCCCCTCGAAATGTCTTCTTACTTTGAGCGCCAGCCCCACTTGAAGGAGCTCTGGGGGTGGCACACGTGATGAGAGAGGGCCACGGGCTGCCCCCTTGGCCATGCCCTCCATCCCAGGGAGCTTGGTCAGCCCAGGGACACGTGCACGGTGGTTCTGCATCAGGTCGACGCAGACACAAATTACCGTACCCAGCCAGCTCCCCGAATTCAAAACCCGCGACTGGCAGCACATCAAGTCCCAGAATTTGTTCCAGATTTAAGCAAATGCACAATGGCAGGTGTACAATGGAATTTAGGTCAGGCAGGGAAGGGAGATCAACAGCGCGGAGCCACGGGCTCTAATTCTAACTAATCAAGAGAGCGGCCGGGGGTTTAGTCCTGGCAATTGAAGTGGCAAACTGAGAATAATTACATGTTTGGAAAAAAAAAAAAACATCCCCTTGGGCTGTTTGTAGTCGGCCCAGATCACTAGAAATGATTGTGATAAAAAGCATAATGAAATAACAGGGTCAGCTGGTAGCAGCCAGAGCATCTATTGCAATAATGATAATCCAGGCTCGGCAAAGAGGTTTTGGGGGAAGTGTAGAGGATTAGGCAAGAACTACTGTGTGGGGCAGTGCAGCTGTGCAACTACTTGGGAAATTAGAAATGCTGAGAATCCTACATAAGGAAAAGAACAATCTGACTCATTAGATGAAGCAGAGCACCTAGAGATAAATTTCTCTTTTTTTTTCGATGACTAATGTAAAATATTTAAAAATACTTGTTTGGGAAAATATGCCGTTTATTTCAGGCAGGTGTTCACTGAAGCCTTTGCAGGAACATGAAGGTGTCTGCAGAAATCTGAAGCACATAAATTCAAGGAGATACCCTTGGGGTTAAGAAGTAGGATGTAATGTAAATTATTCATAGCTGGAAATTACTAGTTAGTCATTCCATGACAGAGGAGGCGGGAAGCCAGCAGGAAGTGTTCATTTAGAGGTTCTAGGGCCTTTTTTCAGTCAGGCTGCAAAGTGACAAGTGGAGCCATTGGCTAAGGAAAAGCCACACCACACCCAGTTAAGAGGAGGTTGTCTTGGTGAAGCAGATTGTCAGTCAGCCACTCTTAGACCGGTGTGAATAAAGTGCTGTTCTGCAGGGGCTGAGGTGGATGTGAAGGGAGAAGATGAAGACACCGTCCATAGGTGAGCTGCCAAAGTGCTGCTCAGTGAACAGCTGTGCCTTCAATGTCCCTCAGCCAACAAAGTCATCTGAGTCCATAGGGTGACCCATTTGGGATCCTTTGGGATGGCACAGACACACGGCTTGGGGCACCACTGGTGAATATTGTTCACCCTGGGCACTTTGGGGCAGGGGCCAGAGGGAGCTGAGGGCTTACACAGTGAGCACTCACTACCATGCCCTCTGGGCACCATGGGTGTCTCCTCCTGGATGGGAACAAGAATGAAAGCCCTCAAAGAAATACGGGAGCTGGAAACGGATGAAGACACAATAAATGTAATTTATAGTAATAAATGCAGTAAACAGAGCCGCAGGGGAAAAAAAAAAGCCAATTATTTAAAAAATTGATCTTGGTGCTTTAACATGCTTAGAGGAGTTATGGTTTTTAACTATCTTGTTACTGATTTTTGGGAACTGCTTTGGTAAGGGGTTTTTTTGTTTTGAAATATGAAAACTAGAAAAATGCAATGAGGCTGAAAGTCTTTATGAAATAGATGAATGCATTTTGTAAGGTGAGCCTTCCCATGGCAGGAGTGTTGAAACTAGATGATTTTTAAGGTCCCTTCCAACTCAAACCACTCTATGATACTGTGACTCCAGTTTAAATAAAGAATTAAATTAAAACTTTTGGACCTAAACTTTGGGAAAAAAGTAACTTAGAAAAAATGGGTTTAAATAACCCTCAGAACTTTAATTTTAACATGAAAATGCACCTCCATGTAAGGATTAGAGAACTGTATTTTAGAATTTTTCTCAGTAGAAAATAAGTTGTACTGCCTCTGAATTTACTTTGTGTGCATAATATTATA